>BLKM01000837.1:482794-508615 GCA_013340265.1 Coptotermes formosanus | reverse complement strand
ATTATTATTATTATTATTATTATTATTATTATTATTATTATTATTATTATTATTTCGTAAGCAGTAACACAATATAAACTGAATGCCTGGAGGCTGATGAGTCAGCACTTAATGTACGTTATCTTGCTGTACGTGTTGTGTTCTGCGTTCTCTTCTTCTTGTTATGTATTGTTGTATTTTTGCTGGCTCTGTTATTGACTTTGTGCTGTTAAGCCTGTAAGCACTGACTCCCGCGAGATCTGGGGCTTCCACAGCCTTAATGTTCAGGGCTTAAGGCTTCTCTTTGTTGGTTCCTTCGAAACGTCGGGTATCAGTAACCCTGCTACTCAGCATAACAGCCCTGATAACCTGTATTTTCAGGTAACGAACTGAACTGAACTGAACTGAACTGCATCACTGCACGCACACCAGTCAGCACGCAGTGTCAGCTAATGAAACGGTGCTGGCATCTGTGCAGCCAGTGTCTACAGTTCCTGTGTTCCGTTGCTTTTGTGTAACTGTGTCGAATTCGTGCGTCCCTGCTGGTCCCTTAATTGGCCCTGTGACGTTAAGTCTTCGCGGAAATAAATGAGAGGTTAATGCATCTGAATTACATGGGTGAACTTGTAATTTCTAAATTTTCCTAGCGTTCCTTCTTTAAAATTTTAGCTTCTACAGCTACGTTGTTATTGACAAGGAAGAAGCACTTCTGCCTGTAAAGTTAAAGTTGTCCGCGTAAAAACCATCAAGGCATATACAGGGAGTGGAGGTAGAGATCCACTCATTCTTAACGTCGGCACTAGCTGGATGTGAGTAATCAGTTTCACGCCCCGGCCGCTTAACCCCCAAGAAAGAAGGCTTAATATGCATTGCATGGGAAGCTGGGTGGGCCCCACAGCCGATCTGGACCTGTTGCAGAAAAATAAATTCTTGCCCCTGCCGGGATTCGAACCCCGGATCGTCGAGCGGCCAGCCTAGTCACTGTACTGACTGCACATTCAAGACAGCCTTTCGGAAGTCCACAGTCTTTACGGTGTGATGACGTCACCGCACTGAACAGTCCCGCGTGCATCTGTGGCGGGCGAAGTCCCCAAAGAAGTGTCAATAATGGCACGCTGTTCAGGGAGGAGTCTGCCACTGTGAGGGAGGGGCGAGACGGCGACGTCACCTCATGTGTGCCTCAACCCCCTCCAGCTGATGTCAAGGGTGATTCGTTTGCAAAGTTCTGTTAACCCCAAATTCCGCTGTTCAGTTTACACCAGCCTGTAGGTTACTCGGGGACCAAAGACAAAACCATAAGACTCGAGGTGCAGCACCCAGTTCCGTCTGTCTGCTGCTGCAGCACCTTCTGCGCAGTGGTCATTGTCGGCTAACCTCTAGAGTCAGGGTGCATTTCATGTGAGCCCCCAAGGACACGGGACTAACAGTCAAACGGCTGAGCGTAATTCATATCCAAATTATAATGGGCATCCAGAAAAACTGTTCACCAAGTAGCCATTTCCTGCTCTATTGTGGGAAATGTATGGACTACCAACCACTGTAGTGACGATAGAACCCTCGAAGCTGGCGAGTCAGTAACAGGCGCTGCACAATCTCCCCTACTCTCGCGCGAAATACGTGAACAACGAAGCCACCAAAGCACAAAGGAAGGAATGAAAGTCATTTTTATACATATCTCACTCCCACTTTTTCTCTTACGTTGCCATTTTTTGCTAGCAGGGACTTGTGAGCACGCCAGTGACACTGAGTCCTGTAACAAGCGGACAGTCTTTGAAAGCGAAAAGTTCTCCACTGCAGGTCGTTAATATGTACGTTTCCTCATCCACTTGAAACCCTCAGACCCACGTAATGTACTTTCCGTCCACGAATCTTGCACGCAGAATGCTGTGTACGTGTTCTGTTCTTTGTTTTACGCAAGACGATTTATTAAAAAAAAACCTTGTAGCGGTTCAAAAATGTCCACATCGTGTGACAGGTCCATCCGTACATTCTGTTGTTATTTCTGGGTTTGAGTTACCATGGATACCGGCTTGTGACTGCATGATTCGGAGGACTGTATTTAGTACGTCTGTTGCTGTCAGTGCAAGGCCGCCATTCACAGAACTTAATTAGGGCATTTCACAGCTGATAGTGCATTATGACAATCAGAAGGAAAGGGTCAATCATGGTGGCCAAAAGAATGGCGAAAATTACGGTACATCCAGTGTCGGCATTAGCGGATCGCCAGTGTTTACTAGGATAGTGAATGTGCGTGTAATATAACACTGAGGCGCGCGCGGATCTCTGCAGCCTGGACCCTTCTCAGACGGTCACAGCCTGCAGCCCGCTGTGGTCACACGTCGTGTTACTGTTCACAGTTGTTCACACATACAGCAGAACGTTATTGCTTTTATTAGGGTTTGTTATTATGTTTCTTATTTGTGCGCCTACGTTGGTTTTGTTAAATGTGTCGGCCGTACATAACTTCAAACCGTCTCTGCGTCTGAATATTTTGTAGCTGCTGACTGGAAAACAGTCTTTCCAAAACAGTATATATCAATATTTGTAACCTCTCTACAAAGCGAATTTCGTATCCTCACACGCAATCAGTAAATATGGTGTAATATGAACGCACGTTTTTACTGTCCTTAATTGTGTATCATGTACATCTCATGAAAAAATAAGGCACACTAGTATCGATCAGTATCGATAATTATCGACTACCACTGATGGCAGCCATTTTAGCCCTAGTAATAAAACTAGTCATAAATTTACTTGGGTCTTCACGCAAAGTGCCTGTTATTTTTCTACGGTTTTAACCAAACTTGAATTTTCTCGACAAATATTAGTGCAACCCCAATAAGAAATTTCACGAAAATCCGCCCAGCGGCAGCCTAGTTGTTCAATGCGGGAGGACGGATGAACAGTCGGAAGGACAGGCATAAAAAATCTAAGGCTTGCCTTCAAAACTTTGCGAACGCATCCAAAAACGCAAAAAATATTAACAATCGTCTGTGTAATTGGTTAATAAATCATCATGAGAGCAGAAAAGTGATTAAAGGTGACGTGGAGTTGCGCGTGAATGTTGTGTCAACCCGTCTGACGATGTGCACGTGGCTGGTATGTAAACAATCGATGTTTGTAAGAACCATAAGCAAGACACACTGAGTGGCAAAACGCAGAGCTTTTCACTGCCGCAGCAGGTGGTGCCATATAATTACCACCCCGCAGTAATCAACAGTTGGACTGAACAGATTTCCAAACAGTATACTTTGCGCCTATCCTAATGGCCTTTTCAAATATTCTACGCTTTTCTCTTTCGCTGCCGTGTTTTGGAGACATTTCCATGCATTATTTTCGTGACTGTGACACTGATCTGGCCATCACTTATTTAAGTGTGTCCGCAACGTACCATTTCCAACGCGCTCGGCTAATTCCACGCCTCTGTAAGCTGTCGTCACATCACGCCAGCAAATCAACTCTACAGCTCCAGATTCTATTTCTGGATTTTCCAAACAATTTCGCAAAATTAACGCAGTGCAATAGTCCTGTGCTATTGCTATTACTGGCGTCTATTCACATGTCTTTCAGCGGAACTTCGTATAAATTTCCTGGGCCCCCCCCCCCCCCGCGTACTACGTGCTCGTCCATTTCATACTTATTCACTGAATCGCCCTAAGCGACGTAACGAGACGCACTGTGGTGCATCAACTGCAAACGTAAGCATAAATACACATAAAATTCGAAAGCGGAAACATTTCCAAGAGTTCAGTAATTTCGAATGACCGCAACATGGGGGCACTACAGACAAGTGCCAACACAGTCTTTCAATATATTTTAATACAAGACAGAAAAAGTACGTATAGCTAACGTAACACGGAGGCGCGTTCGCGTAACCACTGTTGCAGTGGAAAAGCAATATGTGTTACATATTCTGAGTGTGTGTCTGTAGCCTTAGTTACCCAGCATGCAACGCGCATGCGCCGTATTATATTGTCATCTGTGGCCTGTCTCGCTGTACTATATTCTTCCATGTTAGCTTTTAAACGGCACGATTTTCGGGAAAAAGTTACTGAACACAAAATATGTGTTTTGATTTCGTCTACGACTTTTGTCCCAAACATTTCCCATTCTAAGAAAAATTCAGCGAGATATTACCATAAACGTACGACGGTCTTCCTCTAACGTACCGCTATGCTTGTCTGGTTTTAATGACTCTTCAAGTTTCTCCAGAGCTTTTCGAAAAATGCTGAAATTCCAAACTTCATGAAAATCCGTCCAGTGAAAGGCGAGTTCCTTGCGGACGGAAGGGCAAATGGACGGACGGACAGAGAAATAGACACAGACAGACAGACAGACAGACATGCCGAAGCTAACAGTAGCTTTTCGCAAGTTTGCGAACGCGCTACACGACACTTTGGTGCGTGATATTTCATTCGATAAGTACGCAAATAAAGCACGACTGGAGTGAAAAAGTCGTCAAAGAAGAAAGTCATGTTTTTAAAAAACGTCTTAAGGATGACCCATACAGGTAGAAACATTTAGATGTTGCGAGTTGTTATGCTAACAGCAGCGATTGCTAGTCTCATGCTCAGCTGGCTTACAATTTTGCTGCATCTAATGCGATATGGCATGTGGAAACTGATGTCAAAATGCCATGAGTATTTACACCTTTAGCGAGTTTCGGAAGCAGAGTCCCGGGGCTTCAGGAACCTGAGGCAGAAAATCCTTATTCATCGATCCAAGGCCAATATATGTGGGATTTTTGGTAGACGAAGTCGCACTGTGACACGTTTTCCTCCCAGTACTTCACTTTCCCCTGTCAGCACCATTCCACCAATGCTCCACACTCATTCATTCATCTACCACCGACGCTGTATAATGTTTTTCTCCCAGTACTTCAGTTTCCCCTGTCAGTATCATTCCACCAATGCTCCATACTCGTTCATCCATCTACCACCGACGCTGTATAATGTTTTTCTCCCAGTACTTCAGTTTCCCCTGTCAGTGTCATTCCACCAATGCTCCATACTTATTCATTCACCTACCACCGACGCTGTATAATGTTTTTCTCCCAGTACTTCAGTTTCCCCTGTCAGTATCCTTCCACCAATGCTCCATACTCATTCATTCATCTACCACCGACGCTGTATAATGTTTTTCTCCCAGTACTTCAGTTTCCCCTGTATCATTCCACCAATGCTCCATACTCATTCATTCATCTACCACCGACGCTGTATAATGTTTTTCTCCCAGTACTTCAGTTTCCACTGTCAGTATCATTCCACCAATGCTCCATACTCATTCATTCATCTACCACCGACGCTGTATAATGTTTTTGTCCCAGTACTTCAGTTTCCCCTGTCAGTATCATTCCACCAGTGCTCCATACTCATCCATTCATCTACCACCGACGCTGTATAATGTTTTCCTCCCAGTACTTCAGTTTCCCCTGTCAGTATCATTCCACCAATGCTCCATACTCATTCATTCATTTACCACCGACGCTGTATAATGTTTTTCTCCCAGTACTTCAGTTTTCCTTGTCAGTATCATTCCACCAGTGCTCCATACTCATTCATTCATCTATCACCGACGCTGTATAATGTTTTTCTCCCAGTAATTCATTTTCCCCTGTCAGTATCATTGCACCAGTGCTCCATACTCATTCATTCATCTATCACCGACGCTGTATAATGTTAACAACTGAGAGCGTCCTTAAATATCGCCTTTACGTATGTACCTTACTGATCACGTAAGAATGTTAAGAATAAGAACACTTGTACAGTTTACCCGTACCATTCCACCGTTCAAAGTAAAGACACTACTGCCTTTGGAAACCTCGCGAAACACTAACTCACTTATATAGCGTCACATACCAAAAGACCGGACCCTTCAACAGAACCGCTGCCATAACCGCAAGTCTTGCAGAGTGCTGAATCACCTTTAACAAATGTTTCTCTCACCGAAATAATTACACACATCCAGTCGTTTTCATGTAATCCGCTGTTGCCCCAACGTTACTGCTGTGGATCCAATCAAAATTATTTACTGCTCGAAAGCACATGTCAAATTTCTAATTATTCGTAACAAAACTAATTAAAATTTTTACTGGAAATACTGGTTTCAGAACTTCTCTATAATTAATCATCCCTCGAAGCCGTATAATAACAGTATAAATATGAATTGCAACAATGAAAACCCATTACTTTTTAAAGCCATTGTCACATCACTAATTATTCATGTCCCAGCAGCATTCGTGCCATATACCCCTGATGCATGCGCACGTGAACGTTTGGAAGCATCAATGATTGTCGTCGCCATAAAAGTGTCAGCATACTGTCGCTTGTCCTAAACAGAAGCGTATCGGATACTGTCAGCCATTTTTGTAACGTCACTTTGTGTGTCGGGGGGGGGGGGGGGGATCAAAAAAAAAAGCAGAGCGAAGTACAAAGTTACGTGGCTCTGAAAAATGTATGTACTAAATCCGGACGTTTTGAAGTTTATCCATAAAAGACAGAGTTAATGGAATTATAATTTACAAGTCTAAAACAAAAAAGCTGTGAACTGTCATGGCTGCTATATATACAAGAACCGAGATTTCAGAGTCGAAAAACGTATTTCATATTTGGAATATTTTAAAGTTTCGTGGCAGAAATAACCTACGAAATACCATTTTAATGCATACGGACTGACAATTTTATTTCATTTTGTACATTAATGCGTTTATGTTGGTTTGTGTCCCTCAGAAGCTAATATCTCAGCCTTCCATAGAAAACATCTCATGAGAAGTACATTTTCACTTTATCATACAGCAATTAACCTACAACGCCCAGCGGTTGCTTTACGTACCGCCAGGTTTAACATTCACAAATTCTACGTTCTGCCCACACAGTGTGTTTATGTGTTTTGTGTGGATCTCAGAACAAACAGCGATTATTTCCCTATACAGCATTAACTGACTGGTTTTTATAACCGAGACGGAGTGTGTTTACTGCGCGGTACGGACTGGATCTGTATATAATCCACGCTAATATTCTGCTCTGAAGGAAGACACATCTGGTGTGTTTCGGTTCTGCTTGTTGTAGCGTCTCAAAAATGTTATTTATTTAGTAGTGTCTCCTGAATAATTTTATTTTTTGTAGCTGCTTAATACAATTCTGCACACACAAACACCCTCAGATTACACGTATCCCAATTGCTGATTGTCACTTCAGCATTTGGCAATGCGTGTAGAGATAATGTACAGCAGATTAAAGCAGTCTGTCTGAGAAGGCGCCGCAAGACTGTTAGAAACTAAATTTCACGAGCATGCTAATATTTTGGAAGCTGCGATAGCTCAGTCGGTACAGTGACTAGGCTACAGGCTGGACGTTGCGGGGTTAGAATCTCGGTACAGGCGAGAGAATTGTGTGTTCTCTGAGGCCAACCCTGCCTCCTGTAGAACGGGTGCCCGAGTTTTTTCGAGAGTAAAGCTGTCGGAGCGTGATACTGACGACTCACGTCCATCCAGCACCGAAGTTACCAATGAGTGGGGCTACACATTTATAGCCTCCGTACGCCTTTATGGCGTGCACACGGATAGCTTTATATTCGCAGACTAATGTTTGGTCATAGGATACAAGCGGGGGTTGAACACCAAAGATGGAATGATTGACCGACCGACCGACCGACCGACCGACCGACCGACCGACCGACGGACCGACCGACCGACGGACCGACCGACCGACCGACGGACCGACCGACGGACCGACCGACGGACCGACCGACGGACCGACTGACCGACCGACTGACCGACCGATGGACCGACCGACCGACGGACCGACCGACCGACTGACCGACCGACTGACCGACTGACCTACCGTCGCTCGTAAAACGACGTGATTTTGTCATTCAGAGCCTGAAGATTCATGTAGCAGGTGTCTCCAAAACGTCGGTTTCCAGGTACCAGACCACACGGTGTCACAGACCTGCAGGGCTACAATATGAATAACTCGTGTTATTAAGCAGGCCACAGCTGCAAAGTGTGCGGCATGACAGTACGCCACGTCAGTGTGCAGTCAGCAGTCGGGTGGCGCTTCTTGGCACCTCAAACAGTCTGCACAGCGGTTTGTGACGAAGCGCAATGAATATTTCCCCAGCTCCAGGCTTCCTGTATAAAATAAACACAAGAACAACGCTTGGCACTTCCAGTGACGGAATCGCAGAGTCACTTGTAAATGGACAGTGCGATCCACGTGAAAATTTGAACAGCAGCTTTGCGGGACCAAACACGGAACTCTCATTTGAACTGTAATTCGTGTCCCAAGAATATGAATAGGTAATTATGCAGGCTAAAAACTGCTTTGTCTTGTTGCGACAGAACGTTACGTTTCGCATGGTGCACGTACGAGTAGGTTCTGAGGTATGCTGGGTTGCAACAGGCAGCAGATTTACTTGGAAACTGGGAAGAAAAAGTGAAGTTAGAAAACTGACATTTTCTGCGGGAAACGGCATTTACGTAAATGCTAATGACGACTATTCATTTATTTATTTATTGTAAATTCATCTATTGTAAATTTATTTATTTTTATTGTAAATTTATTTATTGTAAATTTATTCATTTTATTGTAAATTTATTTATTGTAAATTTATTTGTTTATTTATTGTAAATTTATTTATTATAAATTTATTTCCTTATTATTTATTGTAAATGTATTGTAAGTATATTTATTTACATTTATTTATTTTATTGTAAATTCATTCATTTTTATTGTAAATTTATTTGTACGTTTATTTCTTTATTGTAAAGTTATTTGTTTATTTATTGTAAGTTTATTTATTTATTTATTTAATGTAAATTTATTTACTTATTATTTATCGTAAATTTATGCGCTTATTATTTATTGTAAATTAATTTATTTACATTTATTTATTTTTTATTTATTTGTTGTAACTTTGAGTCTGAAATTCCCAAGTTGTGTGCTTGTAAAAACAGAAATTTACAACAAACGAACCACAAGGCACGTTTAAGCTGCCGGTATAACAATAAACACGTAACGAATTTTCGGGATTGTAAACTGATTTCTTGTAACTCGGTATTTGTTTTGCAAATTTTGCTTTTTATTGTCAGTTCTGTTCCTTCTACATAGCGATTACGTCAATTCATTTCACATTCTACAACTCCCCGCTGACGTTACAACAGGCTGTGTACCGGTATATGAAAACAAATTACACCTGTCCGTATGTACTCCGTGAAGGCACGCAGGGCAAGCAGAGGTACAGATCCACTCATTCATAACCTCGACACTAGAGGGAGATGAGTCACCAGTTTCACGCCCCGGCCGCTTTATACCCTACTAAGGATCCCGTTACTCATTAACTATGGGGCCGGGTTGGCCCTGGCGCCGGTCTGGAGGTTTCGGAGAACACAAAATGTTTTGCCCCTGCCAGAAGTCGACGCCCGAACCGTGCAGCCCGTAGCCTAGTCACTACACCTACTGAGCTATTCCTGCTCCTTTCGAATACATTTACCGTGTACAGGTTGGTCGTAGAATCTTGGCAAGCTGAGATGCTGTGGACAGCTTTGTAAGGTAAAACATGTAGTGTGCATACCGCATTCACACAATCAGCACACCGCCTGTCTCGCTTTAATTTCATTATTTCGTTTCCAGCATTTTAACGTGTCGCGCGCGTCAGGCACTGTCGCTGTCTGAAGCTGACGCGGCTACAGACCTGCAAAAGCTTTTATGTGATTCTGCAGCATCAATGGAAAAGTGGTTTAAACTGGTTTCAGAACAGCGAACTGAAAACGTCTCAAAAAGCTAGCCTATGTAAGGCAGGTATTAGCACGGTTAACGGCGATGAACTGCAACTGTCTAGAAGCAACCGGTCATAGCATGATTTAAGGCATTAATCTGCATTTACATGAAGTAATGGTAAAGGTAAAGGTAAAGCAGTCCCATTACAGGCCTGGACAGGCCCTTAGGGTTCCAGGAGGTTGAGACTCCCAGATTTTTAGGCAGTCGACACATGAAGGTGGTAAGGTCGTCAGCCCTACGCACCGGCCGCCTTTACTGCCAGGAAATATTCCTGGTACTCATTTCTGTTAGAGGCTGAGTCGACCCCAGGGCCATAGTGCGGCCGGAAGGGTTATGTCAATGGCAAATTCTAGTGACACCATCGGGAGTCGAACCCGCGACCTGCCGGTTTGTAGCGCAGTGCCTCAACCAACTGCGCCACATTTACATGAAGTGGCTTAAAAAATATGGAACGACTCACTTAGGTAAATGGCTTCAAGGCCGCCATTTGAACACGGGACCTGTAGAATACGAACAGGGGCGTACGTGCTTCGTAGCGGAACTCCATCAGGTATAAGGAAAATATAAGGACAGGGGAAACTGGAGTACTGGGAGAAAAACATTATACAACGTCGATGGTAGATGAATGAATGAGTATGGAGCATTGGTGGAATGGTACTGACAGGGGAAACTGAAGTACTGGGAGAAAAACATTATACAGCGTCGGTGGTAGGTGAATGAATAAGTATGGAGCATTGGTGGAATGACACTGACAGGGGAAACTGAAGTACTGGGAGAAAAACATTATACAGCGTCGGTGGTAGATGGATGAACGAGTATGGAGCATTGGTGGAATGATACTGACAGGGGAAACTGAAGTACTGGGAGAAAAACATTATACAGCGTCGGTGGTAGATGGATGAACGAGTATGGAGCATTGGTGGAATGATACTGACAGGGGTAACTGAAGTACTGGGAGAAAAACATTATACAGCGTCGGTGATAGATGAATGAATGAGTATGGAGCATTGGTGGAATGGTACTGACAGGGGAAACTGAGGTACTGGGAGAAAAACATTATACAGCGTCGGTGGTAGATGAATGAATGAGTATGGAGCATTGGTGGAATGATACTGACAGGGGAAACTGAAGTACTGGGAGAAAAACATTATACAGCGTCGGTGATAGATGAATGAATGAGTATGGATCATTGGTGGAATGATACTGACAGGAGGAACTGAAGTACTGGGAGAAAAACATTATACAGCGTCGGTGGTAGATGAATGAATGAGTATGGAGCATTGGTGGAATGATACTGACAGGAGGAACTGAAGTACTGGGAGAAAAACATTATACAGCGTCGGTGGTAGATGAATGAATGAGTATGGAGCATTGGTGGAATGATACTGACAGGGGAAACTGAAGTACTGGGAGAAAAACATCATACAGCGTCGGTGGTAGATGAATGAATGAGTATGGAGCATTGGTGGAATGGTACTGACAGGAGAAACTGAAGTACTGGGAGAAAAACATCATACAGCGTCGGTGGTAGATAAATGAATGAGTATGGAGCATTGGTGGAATGGTACTGACAGGGGAAACTGAGGTACTGGGAGAAAAACTGTCCCAGTACTACATTGTTCACCCGAAATCTCACATGGACTGACCTGGGATCGAACCCAGCCCTCCGTGGTGAGAGGCCAGCGACTCAGCACTTGCGCCACGTCACGGCTCCAGACGGCAGAAGTGGGGGACGACACAATAGCAATAAGCAGACCTGGAGGACAGACATGATCGGTCTGCTAGAACAGACAGACACAAAGAAACGTTTATGGGTTTTGTAAGTTCCGACGAAACATTTAATCACTTCTTCAGATTTCAGCAGAAAGCTAAAGTACAGTTGCTATACATCGCTATGTTAGTGTTACCGAATTTTAACTGTAGTTGCGAAATTTCCTTACAGTTTCGTTGTACGAAATGATCACATAATTCGCGGTTTGTGTCTGTCCTTCCGTCTGTCCTCACGGCTCGTCGTCGAAAGCGGAGATACGATTCCAATTAAGCGTGTTTTGAAATTCCTATCAGTGCGCAATGACACGCGCTTAATACAAACACGCTGTGTCCGGCAGACGGAATTTGTACTGCAGTGATGCAACACGCAGCTACATACACGTGTCTGCTTTCACTAAGCCACCGGCAGGCTGTGCATAGGAACTGCACAGCTGTGACTAGAAGTCACTCAGTGCTCAGACCGCACTCTTCTTACAAACTGTGCGCAGAGCCTTCACGTACTTACGCACTTACAAATTATGGCGCGCGGTCCTTTTCTGGCGAGACTTGCCCACACTATTGGTAATCATGTGACACAAATATGCTTTCATTTGAAATAAATGAACAATGAATAAATTAAAACTTTGAAGTGCAATGGCAGGTATACTTACCACTTTCTATGACATTACTGTACCCTACGTTCTGCCCACACCGTGTATTTATGTGTTTTGTGTGGGTCTCAGAACAAACAGCGATTATTTCCCTATACAGCTTTAGCTGACTGGTTTTTATAACCGAGACGGAGTATGTTTACTGCGCGGTACGGACTGGGTCTTTAAACAATTCTGCGTTCTGCCCACACAGTGTGTTTATGTGTTTTGTGTGGATCTCAGAACAAACAGCGATTATTTCCCTATACAGCATTAACTGACTGGTTTTTATAACCGAGACGGAATGTGTTTACTGCGCGGTACGGACTGAGTCTTTAAACAATTCTACGTTCTGCCCACACAGTGTATTTATGTGTTTTGTGTGGATCTCAGAACAAACAGCGATTATTTCCCTATAAAGCGTTAACTGACTGGTTTTTATAACCGAGACGGAGTGTGTTTACTGCGCGGTACGGACTGGGTCTTTAAACAATTCTGCGTTCTGCCCACACAGTGTGTTTATGTGTTTTGTGTGGATCTCAGAACAAACAGCGATTATTTCCCTATACAGCATTAACTGACTGGTTTTTATAACCGAGACGGAATGTGTTTACTGCGCGGTACGGACTGGGTCTTTAAACGTAATTCAGGTTAAGCACTGCTCCATACTCACCTTATCTACATATTGCTTCTACCAGAAGGACAAACAGGCAAAGCGTGGGAACTTTCTAAAAAGCAATAGTGTTTCGGAAATTGGTGAGCATTGGATAGAATAGTATTTTCACTTACTGTTTAAAGGGTTAAGTAAACTAGCAACAGAGGGCGC
Source organism: Coptotermes formosanus (assembly GCA_013340265.1). Lineage (NCBI taxonomy): Eukaryota > Metazoa > Arthropoda > Insecta > Blattodea > Rhinotermitidae > Coptotermes > Coptotermes formosanus. Next base: position 495,632 of record BLKM01000837.1, on the reverse strand, counting down.
GCACACACACACACACACACACACACACACACATCCCTCCAGCTGACGTCATCATTTTTAGCAGGCAACTACATTTCCATCTCGCCCCTTCGTGAAACCAACGCTGTACTGTAACAGCTGAGAACATTTCAGCCCACAAGGGGTGGAAATATTGAATAATAAAGGACACGTCACACAGTCCCTCTGAACCACAGGCCTGCCCATCGCCAGCATATTCTGTCCCTTAATATCTATAGGGTGGAAAACTAGGGGGATGAAAGTCACCTCCCATAGTATTGGACTGCCCAATCAGGATCCGAACAATGTGGCAATCAATAAGATTTGGGGCGGCAGTGAGTGGTCAGTACCTCCCCCCCCCCCACACAGCAATGACCTCTGTCATTATGCGAGAGCTGTCACAATTACTGGTCTCACGTGAAGACGGTGCAGCCTTCAGCTGGACGCGTGACGTCGCATTAACTTTCATATCAAGGACAGAACGACGAGCGTCATTACAGTCAGCGTCGTGATGCTGTGGGTACACAGCAGCAATTAAATTGAAATAGGTCTACAGACAAAGTAACTTTAAAAACTGCAACAAATAAAGTTCCAACATATTTCGCTTTCTGTTCAAAAATTTTCAGACAGACAGACAGACAGACGGAGACCCAGCACGGCTATTCCCAGTGTTAACACTTTAAAGCCCAGTGGTTACTATATGTACCGCCAGGTTTAACATTCACAAATTCTACGTTCTGCCCACACAGTGTGTTTGTGCCCTTTGTATGGATCTCAGAACATATAACAAGAACGAACAGCAGCAGGGTGACCAGATGTAATGCTGAATTACAGACCAAACGGAAGAAGGCGACTTGGAAGACCTTCGAAGACACTATTAGACAAGGCTGAAACACGTCTATTAAGCGGTGATGGGTTTATGGACTTTATCCATCGTCCGAAGAGTAAAATATTAAAATATTAAAATCACAACGTTTCGGAAGCTGGCTCTGCTTCCGTCCTCAGGTGAATGGAGGGGGAGAAGGTCCAGTGTTGGAGGCTAGTTCTGTCTAAGGGGCCCCACAGAGTAGGCGTTCTTCTCTTCTCCCCCTCCATTCGCCTGCGGACGGAAGCAGAGCTAGCTTCCGAAACGTTGTGATTTTAATTTTGTAAATATTTTTAATATTCGACTCTTTGGACGATGGATAAAGTCCATAAACACATCACCACTCAATATTATACACCGTCGCCAAAACATTTTAGAAGTCTATTAAGGCCTAACTCGTGACGGATGATGATGACGACGGTGATGTATGATGTATGAATCTCAGCACAAACAGTGGGCATTGTTACATACAAAACTTCTTTCCTTTAGGAAGAAAAACTGTTGATTGTCAACCCTGCAGCTTCACTGACAGATTCGAGTCGAAATCACCTCCTTACCCCTTTATACGCTGTATAATGCACTTCATGTGACACGGGTGGGACGGTAAAGCTTGGAAAAAAAGTTTGAGGAAAGACATAACTAGCACAGTTGCTTGGATACGGGGTGCAGAGGGTAGAGACAAAGTGTTCAGTGCAGGTGCTGCTGCATTGGCAAGCCACTGAAGAAGCTGATGTGACAGCAGCGCGCTGCATTTTCATTCTGGAGGCTTCTAGTTCTAATCTCAGCAGGCATATCGGCTACCTTCACTGTGGTTTTCCTCAGTTTCTCCATGCAAACAGCATAAGACTTCCTCGATTACGCCAGAGCCGTTTCCTTGCACACCCTTTCCATTTCAACCACCAACCATCCTGCCATCGAATCTGTAGAATCTGAGACTGGTTCGTGCATTAAACCGCGACAATACGGACACGCTAGTACACGTGTACAGCAACCCGTACACGTGTACAGCAACCCCTGTTTCTACGATCAATCAGCTTACGAGTCTTCGCTTATACGACATAAATTTATGTCCGGTGTTCAACTTACGAGATCATTCCTCGCGCAAAGCGATCGTCGTTGCCGGCGCCTGCACTCGGCTGTAACTGGTTACCGAGTTTTTTGCAATGCGCAGAGCGCCGCGATTTCTAACCGGTCTGCACAGGTGCAGCAGCATCGCAGTGAGTGTCTCATTGCTTTCATAGCTTTGTGGAGACAGTCATTTTTTTTAGTGTTAATCATTTTGCATCGATTAAACGTTCCAGAAACGTTTGTGTGTCTCCATGCGCACGGCAAGATATTTGCGTGAATGTTTGGTACATTTATAACGCTGTAACTGTATCTTATGCATAGGTTAAAGGTCAAGAATATTATTTAAATACACTAACTGACCGGCCGTGTTATTTTTGTAGCACATTCAAATGTATGTGTTCTAAACAACCGTCACGAAAAACGAAATTTACAAAACTTTTTACAGGTGCATGACGGTGGTTTAGAATATATATATATATACACATATATATCTGTATATATATACACATATATATCTGTATATATATATACACATTTGACTGAAGTCCAACGGCGATGTTACAACTAAACATGCACCGTCTTCTGTTATGATAAGTTCAACTTCTTATGTCTGAGGACAAATTTTTTACTTCTGGGACCAATTGAAATTGATAACGTCGACATAATGGAAGTTAGTTTTGCTTTTACGATTTTTCGCCTTGCGAGCAGATTTCGAGGAACGCAGAGACGCTTGTTTACTGCTGTGCGTCGCGACCGTACGTTAACCTTTCAAAGCCTAGCGGTAACTTTACTTACGACCAGGTTTAACATTAAAAAATTCTACGTGGTGCCCACATTGCGTTTATGTGTTTTGTACGGATCTCAGAACAAACAGCAACTTTTGCCTTATAAAACATTAAGAGACTGGTTTTTATAACCGAAGTGGAGAGTGTTTACAGCGCGGTACGCACTGAGTCCTTATATAAAACAGATACATTCCGTCTTTAAAGGGTTAATGTCCACCCCCACGGAGCAGAGTTCTTCTCGAAAAGCCAACAAAAGATAACTTGCCCCTGTATATGCCATGAACGCGTATGGGGGAGTAGAGATATAGCTTCATTTATTCTTAACCTTGACAGTAGCTGGAGACGAGCGCAGACGCTGTCCGTGGTAAAGCCCGCGGGCACCCACTGAACAGGAAGTTGAGTGGGCCCCACTGCTGATCTGGACCCCACTGGAGAAGATAAAAATCTTTTCCCCATGCTGACAATGGTACCGCTATTCCTCAGTTGTCCAGCCGGTAGTCCAGTCACTATACCTACTGAGCTACCCAATCTAATCTAGAAGTTCCTCCCATTTTATGGATCGCAGAATTCACAACAGTCCACCATCCGCCACTGATCTAAATTTTGAGTCACATTAAACCATTTCTACCCTTAAACATGTTTCTCTACGACTCATTTTAATATCAACTTTCCATCTGTTGCTGCGTCTTCGAAACTGCCTCTTTGCCGCAGGACTTCCGACGAAACTTGGCGTCTCTCTCCTCCAGTACCCGTGCTGACTTGCATCTGGATGTTATTGTTGTAGGGTCATCCTACTGCTACAGAAGTGGAGTGTTCTGAACATTTTAACCTTTCGAATCGCGGTATTTAGTGTCAGAAAGACAGATTCCGTTCTGTGAACGTGACACGTCAGCAGCTGCACCTCAGCACGTAGTCGCATCCCGTCACTGAACTGTCTACCGGCATTTGACGTGACCTTTCACTTGGTTTCCTTCTAAGTGATGCCTTTCGCAATCGACTTCCCATCATGTCTGTTGCCAGCACAATCAGAGGGACAAAGCCAAATGCCTAAGCAGGCTCACAGCAGGCTGACAGTACGTCAGGCCGCCGTGCCGCGACGCCGGCTGCAGTCGACCTAAGCGAATGAAATGCTGCCCGAAACTCAGCTACTGTAATTACGTCCCTTAAATAAATCTGATATGAAACATGGATAAAATGGGCGGGTAATTCATATAAGTATCGTGTTAGGGCACTGGTGATGGTTCTGTGGAACTGACAGTGTGGCAAATACGATAAAGGATGCAAGTTGGTGAACGCGCAATTTGCGTATTTGGTTTGTCACAGGACCGCGTGTTTAACTACGCATTCCCTGCATTCATTTGGCAGTACTCGGCAAATAACAAGCAGCAGACCCAAACCTCTTGAAAACTTTTCCTTTGTTCTATTTCCAGATGTGAAACCTTGTCAGGTCGTGTTCTTCATTTCTTGTCGTTTCTTTCCTTCTCTTTTTTCTGTTTTCTTTTCAAACACGAAATCAATACCTTTGTTTTCATCCTCCAGTTCAATCACCCGTTCATTTATTCTGTGTTTTCCCTTACACCCCGCGGTACAATCTTAACATTCTCTCTCGCCGCGTCTTCTCCATCTCTCAAGACACTTCACACTACGGCAGTCCAGTTCCTCCCGGTGGAGACTGTCCGGCAGTTGTCCTCACCACGGCGGCTGCTGGCCTCTCGATGCCATCACGTTTGCTACTTTGCTTCTTCGGACAGGTCCGCCCCAAGGAACTTCCTCCACTGCTCTGAACAGTGACTGTGTGACAGTGACTGACTGTGTGACAGTGACTGAGTGACAGTGACTGACTGTGTGACAGTGACTGAGTGACAGTGACTGACTGTGTGACAGTGACTGAGTGACAGTGACTGACTGTGTGACAGTGACTGAGTGACAGTGACTGACTGTGTGACAGTGACTGAGTGACAGTGACTGACTGTGTGACAGTGACTGACTGTGTGACAGTGACTTGTAACTGTGTGACTGACTGACTGACTGTGTGACAGTGACAGTGTGACAGTGACTTGTGACAGTGACTGTGTGACAGTGACTGTGTGACAGTGACTGACTGTGTGACAGTGACTGACTGTGTGACAGTGACTGAGTGACAGTGACTGACTGTGACAGTGACTGTGTGACAGTGACAGTGTGACAGTGACTTGTGACAGTGACTGAGTGACAGCGACTTGTAACTGTGTGACTGACTGACTGTGTGACAGTGACAGTGTGACAGTGACTTGTGACAGTGACTGAGTGACAGCGACTTGTGACAGTGACAGTGTGACAGTGACTTGTAACTGTGTGACTGACTGACTGACTGACTGACTGACTGTGTGACAGTGACAGTGTTACAGTGACTTGTGACAGTGACTTGTGACTGTGACTGCGTGACAGTGACTGTGGCGGTGACTTGTGACCGTAACAGTGACTTGTGGTAGTGACTTGTGACAGTGACTGCGTGAGTGACTGTGACAGTGACTTGTGAGAGTGAGTGTGACAGTGACCTGTGACAGTGACTGGGTGACAGTGACTTGTGACAGTGACTGTGTGACAGTGACAGTGACTCGGTTGCCAGGGCTCCGTTTATGGTAGGGTGTACTGCGCTTGAAGGAGAGGTTGGCGTCGTGTTGGAGAAGCTGTCAGTGTTCTGGTATTTTTTGTTTCTTCTTCATCAGCTACAGGGCGCAAGCCAGTCTAGGCTCGTTCCGTCTTCTTCTGCCAGTCGGAATGCATTCATACACTAATTTGGGAACGCGTGTGTCGTTCGGCTTCGTACTTACTACGTCGACTTGCACCCATAAACCAAAATAATGTTATTTAAACTTACATAATTATTTCCTACCTTACGTCTTCCTCTGCCTTGCGGCCACGGAACGGACACCCCTCAACTGGCTTGAACCACTTCCTCCCCGCCCCCTCACTTCCCCTTTCACGCTGTCTTACTAAAGCCGAATTGTCACACCCAATTAGAAGCGGTGGTACCGCCATTGTTTTGTACATTTCTAGCAGTGTTTCCTTATTATTTGTTTATGCGCGCGTCGAATTCCTAAGGTTCACAAATGTGAACACTAATGCTGACACTAACGTGCAAACATATTTCATACTAAGGAAATACATAACCCCAAATGACTGAATCTTTGTTATTCTTGTGCGAAGGGCGCGCCATCACCTGGCCGTAGCTGAAAGCTTCGCTTGTTTCAAGCTATGCTATAGAAAGAGCAGAGTAGAGCAGAACGCGTTTGCAGTTCAGAGAGCAAAAAAGTGGATTTATACAGTTTCTTTCGGTAAAAGAGAAAACAGGCTGTGCAGTGAATGGGGTTGGGAGTTTTTGAGGTAAAAATGCCCTCGCAGGGGGGGGAGGTTAGCATAAAGAAAGGTGGTTGCAAATTTTTTATTATGTCTAGATGTGTGTATGAACGCAACGAGGGGCACCAGCTACTGGACCGGACTGAAGTCCCTGCGATTTTACGTCACACGGGCCCCATACCGGCTTGGGGCCGGTCGGTGTGCCGGCTCTGCTGAACTTCTCATTATTTTGCTCAGTCACGCCTCATCAGTACTTTTCAGCGTGTCCTTTGTTGAGCGATCCTTCAGCATAACGTATCCTGTGGAACACTAATCCTGTGTGCGTGCGTGCCTGCGCGCGTGTGTGTGTAGTTACGTGTAACATGTGGTAATAAGGAAGGCAACGCAACCCCATTACAGGCCTGGGCAGGCCACTAGGGTTCCAGAAGTTTGGGGCTGCCAGATTTCTAGACAGTCGGCACATGAAGGTGATAAGGTTGTCAGCCCTACACACCGGCCGACTTTAATCCCCAGGAAATATTCCTGGTACTCATTTCTGTTAGAGGCTGTGTCGACCCCAGGGCCGTAGTGCGGCCGGAAGGATTATGTCAATGAAAAATGCCAGTGATACCATCGGGAGTCGAACCCGCGACCTTCCGGCTTGTAGCGCCACTGCGTGCCCCCAACATACATATGGTAATATATGTGGTATAAAATGTAAAGGTGTCCTAGTGCAGGCCATGAAGGCACAGGCCTATATAGGAGTAGTAGAGGTATAGCTCCACCCATTCTTAGCCTCTACACTGGGTGGAGGTGAAGAGTTAGCTCAACGCCCCGACCGCTCTACCCCAAGGGAGAGAAACCCGGTATCCATTGCAGAGGGAGCTGGGTGGGCCCCACAGCTTGTCCGGGGGTTTCGAAGACAAAAACAGTCTGAGGATTCAGTCTTCAGGAATGTGAAGCTGCGATGTTGAGTGGTTGTCGACATTTCGAAGGAACTGGACATTAAGTTTTACAAGTGACAAAGCCAACAGTTCCGTACAGAGGACTGCCGTCCCTGCCGCTGTATGTAATCCGGTTGTTCACTGCAATGCATAGTTTGGTGCCTAGCGACCGCGTCTTCCATCCTAACGAGCAAGGACGCCATTGCCCCCAGTGCATCCGTAGCTGCCTACCGAATTAACGTCATCATGTTCCACAAACCAGAGGCAGGCGCGCGCACCAGAGAAAACTGGTTTCAAGCAATTAGTTTCATGAAATATCAAACTAGCATTTTGATTCCTGACACGAAAGAGGCAAAACGCATACATTGTTCCAGCTGCTCGACAATCAGTGTGTGCAGCTTGCTTTCTTTCATACTGGGAATCAAAGCGTTGGTTTCGTGCAACTGTCGCTTCAGTTTCCAGAAAGCAGTTGCATTAACCCGGTATCTTCGGTGTGTGAAACTCCAGTTCCAGTTTCCTATACATTATCAGTTATCAGAGTAGAACGCAGTACGTGAACACACTTCAGGCCATCACTTGCGAAAGCAAGAACTAGGCGTACGGCCGAGTGTGTTCGTGTGCTGACACTGTGCCTGAGCTGTCAGTTCACTTGCTGCTCAACTCTGCAACGGAGCCCCCATGAAATTTGTCAAATAAGGCGGTAGCTAACAAAAACACGAAGTCTGAACTCTGACGTTTAATTTTTCTGGCGTACATTCTTCGCTATAAAGGCTTCACCTAGATCTAGGTTCGTCTGCATAAGCCATTCTTTCGCCTTACACACTATTCTCAGTCATCAATCATGACAGAGAGACTTCAAAAGCAACACAGTCGATGAATTCAAGTCCTTTGAACAGCGGAAGTGACGCTGAAGTGACTGGTACCGCGAAACAAAGAAACTGCTTACCGTTGTTGAGGCGACGGCTGATAAAATGTGATAGAGGGACGCCACCTTATTATTAGGCGCCCTTAGAAAGTGAAAGACGGGAGTACAGGTAACTTGTGTTGGTCCGTGTGCCAGCTAGCACGCATGGGCGTCTAAAGCCTTTGGGCGGGTGTTTTAGCACCTCTGACTGAAAGATCAGCAGCTGCGATTTTCTGCACTATCGACCTTATGACGAAGAACAGTTTATGTAAGAACACAGACAGAGTTTTCCATGTACAGCAGTCCCTGGGGTTACAAATCTAATTTGTCTCCAGGAAACTGCCTGCAAGGCGAGACTTCGTAAGACGAAAATTAATTTCCCATTCCTTCCCACGGTGTAAATTATAATTGGTCAGACAGGTAAAAATTTCTCCCCAGACATTTAGAGTCCAACTTAATACACCATAGAACGGTCTCTAGGTTAAGAAAGTGACGCTGATATTCAATTACTATTTAAGTAACCATGTTAGCCATTAGTGTCAGCACAAACTGTAATTTCGTAATTAAATTTGCATTGAGAATGCGTAAAGGTTGGATACCATACTCATGAAAATACGAACGTAACACAATCAAACGTTTCTTACATACTGAGAAAATTAAATTCGTAAATTTTGGGGTTCGCCGTTCATGCGGTACAAGATCTCTGCATTGGAGAAAATTCGGGAACCGACAGCAGCCGAGACGGGGCGCCGGAAACAACGATCGCTTTACGACAGGAAGAAGCTCTTACAAAGGAAAATTGAAGAACAGTGTAAAAAGTATATATATATATATTAATTTGTGCGTCTTGTATAAGCGAAAACTCTTTAACCGATTTTTCGTGTACCGAGTGACTACCGCATCTTGTAACCAATCCACACATTTTGCTGAAATATGGCATGGAAGCCATGTTAAGTGGGTCCCTGTCACCACGGCATGGCGCGTCCTCAGGTTGCGGATGGAGGAACGGCCTCCAGGTATGGAGGGTAGTTATGGCATGGAAGACTTCGGCTAAACTTTGCTGTATAATTTCCGTTTTGAGACACACTGATTCAAAACGAAACCAAGATGCATAAAAAATATGATATAATTCATTCCTTCGTGCTGCCGAACATTCAGTAACAGGGATTTAAATAGCCCTCCCAACGTAACTGTGTCTATTCAAGAAGCAGCTAATTGCTTCCGTCGCCGGGCCGTCATACAGCATTTAAAGGAAGGTACAAATGTAATACATACAAACTGGTCAGTCCGAGTTCACAGTTACTACATGATAAAACTGTAAACGTCTGCTGGGCTATAGGCAGGTGGTGGACGGGGTTTAGATTTTCTACAAGTTTTGGGCCCGGTGTATATAACTAACTAACTCCATGGAGCAGAGGCCTTCTTGATAGGCTGACAGTTTCTCAGCTAGTCAAGAAATTTCCCGCATTTCATGTAACCCGGAGGTTTATTACCGCATTCACAACAGCCCGCAACCAGTCCCTATCCTGAGCCAGCTCAATCCAGTCCATGCCCCATACCACGTCTTAAAGATCTATTTTAATATTATCGTCCCATCTACGCCTGGGTCTCCCAAGAGGTTGCCTCCCCTCAGGTCTCCCCACCAAAATCCTGTATGCACCTTTCTTTTCCCACATACGTGCTACGTGCCCGCCCATCTTATTTTTCTCGATTTGATTACCCGAATAATATTTGGTGATGAGTACAGGACCAGATGTATATATTAACATCAAAATATTTTTAAAACCAGTGGGCAAGCTCGCTAGATGCACGCCACTCAGTGTCAGTGTTGAGTTCTTGCAATCGTTTATATGAAGAAATAAGAATTACAGGTGTCAGCTACCTGTTCTATGCTGGCTGCATAATACAAACAAATGACCTCCTCATGCAGCCCCCCCCCCCGCAATAAACTTCCGTTTTCGAGACTGTAGATTTTCAGTAATTTTCACTTTACTGTAGCACGCACAGTTGCTTAAAACTCCGTGGTATGGCATTGCGATTTACCTGGCTTATCTGGGAGTTGTCCACTTGAGACCTTCGCTCTTCTGCGATGTTACTCCGCATAACATCCCAGAAGAGCGAAGGCCTCAGCTACACGGCGTCGGAAGCCTGAAGTCTCGCAACTTGTCTGCTTTTATGGAAACACTATTCCGACTGACCAAGTTCACAAAAACACACTATTTGACCCAACTGTTAATCCACCGCCGCCCGATGCTCCGTGTGCCATTTCGTAACATGTCGGTATTTTACGTGAGAAGGTGTCAGCCCCTCGCCCACCCTCCAAACTGAATAACAGCCCCTTGTCGGCTATCCGCGACTGCTTATTCAACACTTTCGCAGCTACCTTCCACATCTGCAGGCGGTCTCACCCAGCAGCAACCTGGGAACGCGCCGTACTGGCTGACGGAGCCACTTGGCGCTTTCTTACTTCCGTAGTAAATAACCGTCAAGCATGGCCAGTGGTAATGTCGTGAGCAGCGTTACAGCGTGCAGCCTGTGCAGCCTTGCTGCAGTCGCTGCTTTATGTACCGCCAGTTTAACACTCACAAATTCTACGTTCTGCCCACACAGTGTATTTATGTGTTTTGTGTGGATCTCAGAACAAACAGCGATTATTTCCCTATACAGCATTAACTGACTGGTTTTGTAACCGAGACGGAGTGTGTTTACTGCGTGGTACGGACTGGGTCTTTAAACAATTCTACGTTCGGCCCACACAGTGTATTTATGTGTTTTGTGTGGATCTCAGAACAAACTGCGATTATTTCCCTATACAGCATTAACTGGCTGGTTTTTATAACCGAGACGGAGTGTGTTTACTGCGTGGTACGGACTGGGCCTTTAAACAATTCTACGTTCTGCCCACACTGTATTTATGTGTTTTGTGTGGATCTCAGAACAAACAGCGATTACTTCCCTATACAGCATTAACTGACTGGTTTTTATAACCGAGACGGAGTGTGTTTACCGCGTGGTACAAGCTGAGTATTTATATATAATTCTACGTTCTGCCCACACAGTGTGTTTGTGTGTTTTGTGTGGATCTCAGAACAAACAGCGATTATTTCCCTATACAGCATTAACTGACTGGTTTTTAAGACCGAGATGCAGTGTGTTTACTGCGCGGTACGAGCTGAATGTTTGAATATAATTTGCGTTAATTTCCATCTTTGAGCATTTAACCTTTTAAAGCCTAGCGGTAACTTTACGTACCACCAGGTTTAACATTAAAAAATTCTACGTGGTGCCCACATTGCGTTTATGTGTTTTGTACGGATCTCAGAACAAACAGCAACTTTTGCCTTATAAAACATTAAGAGACTGGTTTTTATAACCGAAGTGGAGAGTGTTTACAGCGCGGTACGCACTGAGTCCTTATATAAAACAGATACGCTTCATCTTTAAAGGGTTAATTTAACTCAGTTGACTTGAGACTTGGTGCAAAAGAATTTAATAAGAATCCCAATAACGGAAATAGCTGTAAGTGCAAAATAACAGCTTAGGTTTATCTACACGAATTATAAAATACCAACCACGTTACATGTACACCATTTTAACAGCGGCTGCCGTACATACTTGTGAGAGCGCGCAGGGAATTTGATAATAAATTTAGTGTTCTCTCTTAGGTCCGCGGTAGGAAACAGAACTGTTTTATATACCAGAGTTGTCAAGCAAGTGAGATTCAGATATCCCAGGCCATAAGGACTAACTGAGAGCCAATTACGGCGTTACATGCAGCTAGCTTGTTCCACTCAGTAGCATCAGTTCTTAGTACCATCCCCCACCACGTCCCCCTCTTGGCATGAGCTTAGAAATTCTGTTTTAGCAACAACTGGGCTCTTGCATCCCAACCATTTACGAACAGCTACTTCCAGTTCCTCACTACTGTGGAATCAACGCTCGTCACTTGGCAGGCAGCCAGTTCAACAGTAATGAGGAAATGGAAATGGCTGATCGCAAGTGTTGAGGAATTCCGAAGCCCGATTTCTGCCGCTACGGAATTTTTAAACGCGTGCCAAGATGGGAGACAAATGCATCGACGTGCTAGGGAATTGTTCTGAAACATGACAGTACTTCGGCGGAACAAGTGGGCTGCATAACGTTGTAGTGCCTTGTCATGTGGTTTGGATGACACAGGGAACCTTGCTTGTTGAACAACCTTGCTATATGTACGTACACAAGACAGATCCGTGCAGCACCGAGGGGCGGTCTGCACCCCACAACTTCGTGCACGCTCTGCACACGCCGTCCCCTCAGCACCGAGTCAGTGCTGTACAGTAGGTTACTTGCTGAGCAAGAAGAGCGCAGTGGCAGGGCGTGTTCCGGTCAGAACAGCATTGCAATGGACAGTCGCAGGTCTTCAGCAGAAGAAGACACTGCGCCTGACTTCACAGCGGTATGTAGTTTGGGGGAGGGGTGGGGAGGGCGGTGGCACGTCTGTACAGCAACGCAACAAGAAATTCGTGCTACCGGGTGCATTAAATTCAGAACTTACATGAGTGTGTCCGGTGGGTGTGCAGTGTGCTCTCGGTGTGTCATGCCTGCAGGTGAAACCGCAGCGAACAGAATGAAATATTAAAACCCTCAGAGTCTTATTTGACATGTCACAATTATTCTTCATTTGCAAGTCTTATGAAGGTTACCCAGACGTGAGCCCAAATATCTTTACCCTAACCTCTTTTATGTTACCCAAATTGTCTTGAAACATAAAAGAAACAAATATCTCTGGCAGAAACCAACCAACCAACCAACCAACCAACCAACCAACCAACCAACCAACCAACCAACCAACCAACCAACCAACCAACCAACCAACCAACCAACCAACCAACCAACCAACCAACCAACCAACCAACCAACCAACCAACCAACCAACCAACCAACCAACCAACCAACCAACCAACCAACCAACCAACCA
>BLKM01000837.1:454655-475870 GCA_013340265.1 Coptotermes formosanus | reverse complement strand
CCCCCCCCCCCCCCCCCAGTTTGCTATTCCATGGGTACCGGTGTTCTTTTCTCGGAGGTAAAACGGCCGGGGCGTCAACTTGACCATTCACCACTCATCTAGTGCCGAGGTTAAGAATGAATGGAGCTATGTCCCTACTCCCCCGTGCATCTTCATGGTGCGGACATCTTTAACCTTGTAAAATGTAAACTAAAAATCCTTAAAAAATTTTAACGTGGTTACTTTTGCACTAATTTACAGAACTAATATTAGTTTCGCCTTTTCTAAAGCCAGATTCGGGGCACCACCAGCTGCAGGATAACCGCCGAAGGGAAGGCAAGTCACGCCGTGTGTAATTAGTACAGGCAGGGCGCCGTTTTTTGTGATGTCGCGGAATTACTCATATGTAAGAACAGCACCACAAAATGGCGGTGGAAAGTGCCTGTGTTTCGGGCGGCATTGCAGTGCCTCAACTGTTGCGAGAGGGGTTACCTGTAGGTAATTCCACACTTTCCAAGTTGACATCACACATTTCTGTGAAACAGCGACGTACAAGACCGGGTCAGCGAAAGGTCACCCGCGGAAACGGGAGACAGAAACGAGGAAAGTCGAGACATCATTTGAATGTTCGAAGTGTGTTACTGGGAAGTACCAGCTGATCAGTGAGGATAGGTGACGTGTGCTAACAGATACGTAACGTGGGCTAACATATATTGCGTAGGCTAACAGGCATATAACTTAGGCTAGCAGACATATAACGCAGGCTAACATGTATAACATGAGGAAACGGATATGAAACGCAGGGCTGACAGGTATATAACGTAGGCTAACAGGCATATAACGCGGGCTAGCAGACATATAGCGCAGGTTAACTCGTATAACATGGGATAGCAGATACATAACGTAGGCTAACAGACATAACGCAGGCTCACATATATAACGTGGGATAACAGGAATACATCTTAGTGCAACAGACACAGATATGTCGCTGCCATAAGGCACAACGCTTAAACGGCGAAGCCACAGAGACGATGCGGGATTTATGGCACACCAAATGAAGTCTGCAATACTTATGGGTTCTTTAAAGTGAGTGAACGGGACTGCAAATGGTACACTCCGTGACTTTACCAAGGCGTTCTTTACTGTCGAAATGTCACACGCTTTCACGGCACACGCGCAAGTGTCATTCCACGTAATGGCCACTGCAGCTGCGCCACTAAGTATGGCCGCAGCTGCACGGGTTTTCATGAAACTCACCACCAGTCACCGAATTTGTGTCGACTTTATCGTTTTTTACGCACACAGCACAAAAATTATGGATGCCATTAGTACAACAAAAGAGACAGCAAACACTTAGTCTTGACGTTAGGAATGTTTCAGCCTCTTTACAGTCTACGTTACTATCAATCACTCACTTACACCACAGTTTTATGTGTCCAGATTAATAGAAGTTCTGCAGAAATTTGAAATCTCAATCTTTCACGTAAAGTATGTGTAAAACATATTTTCCGTGTTCTTGTGACCAAAACCTGAAGACGGCGTAACGTGAACAAGTCGAAACATGTCTCATTCTATGCTTTCGTAATCCAGGAATAAAAAGTTGTGTGACGGCGCAACTGTCAGCTTTAATGAACCTTAGCCATTTAAAAGCACTGTCTTGAAGAAAGAAACGTTACGTACAAAGTGACACTGTCCACACCGTGTACGTACTTACATGGAATGATGTGTATAAAACAACCAACTTTTTGGACAACTTTAAAACCATCCTGTGTGGTTTGACGTGTTTTTAAAGTGGTTTTAGTGCTTTTAAACATAGTGCCCCTGAAGATGATGCTTTAGGCGTTGAAACTAGGGCCGTGCAGTCCGTACACAAAAGCTCCGACTCCGACTCCTCGATTTTTAAAACTCCGACTCCTTCATAAAAGCTCAACATATATTAATAACGGTAAACCTATAAGACGTTTCGTCACCGCCAGGTGAATCATCAGGCTACTGTTTAGACTTGTAACCTATATTTAAGTATAAATCTAATGGTTACTGTAGCTAGCGGGGCTCTGGAGTTGGAGTATCTAGTTAAGGTTTTAGACTGAGGTCGGAGTCGGAGTCGGTACATTTTTACCGACTCCGACTCCACAGCCCTGGTTGAAACATGTTGTGGCTTGTGTAAAAAAAAATTGAATACTGTATGTCAGTACGTGTGCCAGTTGGTTGTTTTACATATATCATTCTATATCAAATAAAATGCTCAGGTCTGCGGACAAATCTTTGGCAAGCGCGTGTCTGTCTTGGCAGATAGTGTAACCCGTGATATACACGTTTTGCAAATCCCATAAGTGTAGATCTCGTTATTCCTCATAAAATTTCACCTAAATTTGACAAAATTAACATCTCTGAGGTAGGGGTGTACAGCCATTAACAATAAAAGCCACCATTTCCACCCAGACCGAACCACAACACACAACCATTTGCTTCAGTCTCACCAGACAGCCAGCCCCGTTCACTGCTGCAGCCGTTTCCCTGCGACACACACAACACAACCCGCTTACAGAAACTGAAAACTGGTTTGCAGCGGTGATGTAAGCATGTAGTCCTCCACCCCTTATAAAAACGATTCCACCCCTTCCATCCCCATATGAAGCAGCAAGAGCTTCTTTTTTTTTTTTGCATTCATCTGAAGGGTTGGCTAGGGATGACGTGGAGCTGCAGCCTGCTGAGACCGCCCAGTTACCCTGCCTCTTTGAATGGTTGCCAACTGTACTGCGCTCCAAATGTTAAGACACAACATTGAAGAAGTGGTTTATTGTCCGATATTCCCCGAGTTCCGAATGAGCATTGCTTTGTTTGAAGGTTACCAGCTTTCGCCCGCTTGTCCTTCATATAAGAGTAGTACCAAGATGAAGTATGGAGCATTGGTGGAATGGTACTGACAGGAAAAACTGAAGTACTGGGAGAAAAACATTATACAGCGTCGGTGGTAGGTGAATGAATGAGTATGGAACATTGGTGGAATGGTACTGACAGGGAAAACTGAAGTACTGGGAGATAAACATTATACAGCGTCGGTGGTAGATGAATGAATGAGTATGGAGCGTTGGTGGAATGGTACTGACAGGGAAAACTGAAGTACTGGGAGAAAAACATTATACAGCGTCGGTGGTAGATGAATGAATGAGTATGGAGCATTGGTGGAATGGTACTGACAGGGAAAACTGAAGTACTGGGAGAAAAACATTATACAGCGTCGGTGGTAGATGAATGAATGAGTATGGAGCATTGGTGGAATGGTACTGACAGGGAAAACTGAAGTACTGGGAGAAAAACATTATACAGCGTCGGTGGTAGATGAATGAATGAGTATGGAGCATTGGTGGAATGGTACTAACAGGGAAAACTGAAGTACTGGGAGAAAAACATTATAGAGCGTCGGTGGTAGATGAATGAATGAGTATGGAGCATTGGTGGAATGGCACTGACAGGGGAAACTGAAGTACTGGGAGATAAACATTATACAGCGTCGGTGGTAGATGAATGAATGAGTATGGAGCATTGGTGGAATGATACTGACAGGGAAAACTGAAGTACTGGGAGAAAAACATTATACATCGTCGGTGGTAGATTAATGAATGAGTATGGAGCATTGGTGGAATGGTACTGACAGAGGAAACTGAAGTACTGGGAGAAAAACATTATACAGCGTCGGTGGTAGATGAATGAATGAGTATGGAGCATTGGTGGAATGATACTGACAGGGGAAACTGAAGTACTGGGAGAAAAACATTATACAGCGTCGGTGGTAGATGAATGAATGAGTATGGAGCATTGGTGGAATGATACTGACAGGGGAGACTGAACTACTGGCAGAAAAACATTATACAGCGTCGGTGGTAGATGGATGAATGAGTATGGAGCATTGGTGGAATGACCGTGGCAGAAGAGAACAGAAGTACTTGAAAGAAAAAAACCTGCCCCAGTGCCGCTTTGTCCACCACAAATCCCATATGGACTGACCAGGATCAAACCCAAGTCTCTGCGGTGGGAAGCCTGCGACTAACGTTATGAGCCACGGCACACTGTCAATTGTTTATATCCACTACGATATACATGTGCATATTTTATCTTTTTGTGACTGTGTATTACTCTAAGCACAAAATATGTCAGCCTTGGCAGTGCCAGTTGTTTGTTGACGTGTAAAGACTATCCCTGGCGATGGTCTGCTGGAGATCAACCAAAGGATGTTCCAAACCCATGAGATGTACCTGGCTGCTGCTGTTTGCTGTCTGTTAATGTATTAATCTGTGTATTGTACGCTATTTACAGTTCCAGCTACCGCCACCTTCTGATACTGACGTGGCAGCCCCGTGGACTGCGCGCCGAACTGGCAGACCCAATACAGGCACATTAACCCTTTAAAGACGAAGCGTATCTGTTTTATATAAGGACTCAGTGCGTACCGCGCTGTAAACACTCTCCACTTCGGTTATAAAAACCAATCTCTTAATGTTTTATAAGGCAAAAGTTGCTGTTTGTTCTGAGATCCGTACAAAACACATAAACGCAATGTGGGCACCACGTAGAATTTTTTAATGTTAAACCTGGTGGTACGTAAAGTTACCGCTAGGCTTTAAAAGGTTAAAGACGAAGCGGGTCTGTTTTATATAAGGATTCAGTGCGTACCGCGCTGTAAACACTCTCCACTTCAGTTATAAAAACCAGTCTCTTAATGTTTTATAAGGCAAACGTTGCTGTTTGTTCTGAGATCCGTACAAAACACATACACGCAATGTGGGCACCACGTAGAATTTTTTAATGTTAAACCTGGTGGTACGTAAAGTTACCGCTAGGCTTTAAAAGGTTAAAATCAGCGCGTTGGCCAAGTGCTTGCAGCGTCATCGCGGCTGTTACGCTCAGATGTTCCGCACGACGCTGACCTTGCCGTAAATGGAATGAGCTGTTCTGAGAGGAACCTCTGGAGCCTCCCAATGTTCAGTCTGTACTGAGGTTAACAGCAGCTGTAAATCCAGTCTGCTTGTGTGCACAGCTCCGATGGTGCGTCCCCCTGTTGTATCACGTTATTGCAGCTACGGGGGACAGAAACCGGCTCCTCCATGTATTATCCTGGTCACTATACTGACTGAGCTACTCCGGCCCCCGTCGTCAATTGGTTAGTCTAGAGCATGATTCTTGCGCCCGTAAGGTGAGCGGGTAGACCACAAACACGTCCGTTTCCGAATACGCTGAGGCCTTCAGTACTGTGCTGGCGGTGTTCACGGTACTTCTGCAGCACCAACCGGCTGCACAGTGTTGGTGCTGTCCTGCTCAGATTGTTCTCTGCCTCCCACTGCACCAGGATTTCAAATGACCCGCGTTAATTTAAGGCGTTCTTTATGAACTAAAGGAAGAACGCCCGATGTGGAATCCATAGATGTCCGTCTGTCTGTGACCGTGTATCAGCCATCAAACCGTTTGTCAAGCGAGGGTGAATTTCGTCAAAATTGGCTCAGTGCGTGTCGCCATTTACTTAAGGGGGTAAATGAATTTCTGACTTCAACTCCCACATTTCTTGGCCGATTTGGGTGAAATTTGGTGCAAGGGATCGCCACTCAGTTTTCCTGAGTAAATGTAAGCTTCCCGAACGTAGCTCTGTGAGTGCTTATACAGACCTGCAGATGTGCTGAACGAAGTTTTTAGGGAAACTGAAACACGCGTTACGTGTTGCGGGAACCTCTCTTGTGGTTGTTACTGTTTTCGATATAATTAACATCAATCAACTCTGTATATAAAAATGCATTTCGTACTTCGCAGAGAACACACTGTGAGATCATTAGAAAGTCCAACGAGTTTATATTCTACAAGACAGCAGCGGTTGCTGATTGTGAGGATCCTACAGAAGATATAAATACAATTTTTGAACAGAGCCTAATTAAGAGAAATTAAATGAGGGCCTGTCGGCTACCGTCTGTCGCAAATGTTTTGTCTTTCTGTTTCCTACCTACGCATATAGATATTAAAACATACACAATTGTAATGTTACTCACTGCTATATGGGTGTGAAACTTGGTCTCTTACATTCAGGCACCAACCACCTAAAGGTGCTTGAGGATGGGGTGCTGACGTAGACGTTTGGGCCCAAGAGGGAGTGCCAGGAGAGAGCGCAGAAAATGGCACGGCGACGAGCGTCATAATCTGACCTCGTCGCCGAATGTTTTTCGGGTGAACAAGTCAAGAAGAATGAAGTGGGCTGGGCATGTGGCATGTATGTGGGAGACGCAATGTGCACACAGTGTTTTGGGCGAGAAGCCTTAGGGAAAGGGACAACTTGAAAGACCCAGAAGTAGAAGGAAGAATAATATTAAAATGGATCTTAAAGAAAAGATGGGAGGGCGTGTACAGGATTGATTTGGATCAAGATATGAACGAGTAGCCGGCTGTTGTGAATACGGTAGTGAAACTTAAGGGTTCCATAACGTCAGGGAATTTCTTGACTAGGTGAGGAACTGTCAGCTTATCAACAATGGTTCTGTTCCATGAAGGTTTTTAGTGGGTAAGTCGTAGAATTTTTAATGCTAAATCTGGCACGTAGAGGGCACATGTGGGCAAGCACACCAGAACTGTTCCGCATGTGCAGATTTCCTAAGTTGACAGCGGAGATTCTAAAGGCTGTACATATTAATATTTTGTGATCTTCTGGGATGTAACGCCGTGTAGTTTGGTACATAGGTACGAAAGTGTCGGATAAATCTGCTCGCGTCACGTTTGAGAAGTACAGCGCTGTTTCTGTTTGCCGGATACATCCGTCTGTCCGTCTGTCTGCAGATGCTGGAGACTAGATATTGTGGCGTGGCTGTACCAAACTCTGGATGAACAAAAGAATGACCGTATCATGACTCCACAAAATCGTGACAAGCATGATCTCTGAAGGACGAGACAGTGGCTGAATGAGGGGTGTACACATTGTGCACATGAAGGTCAAAGTGGGGCGACGCGTGATACCGCAGCGGCTGCTGCACATCTCGGCACTTGCATTTTACAAGCTTTTAGTAAAATATTAAACCTTCTGTACACACAAATGCATCTCTTGTCACTTGCACTTTATTACCGCTGATTTCCTGGAGAAAACGCAGCGGAATTAAGGAACTGATGCTGCACAGTCACCAGCCGTTAAAACGAAGTGCGCGTATTGCAGTGGAACAGCGTGAGTGATACTTCGGCTTTGTTCGCATGTTGATCGCTTCATGCATTAAACTGTTGGTCGCTTCATGCATTAAACTGTTGATCGCTTCATGCATTAAACTGCTGACAGCCTCACTATACCCGATAAAGGGCCATGCGCTTTGGGACGCCTTAAATCGCGTCACCACTGCTGACCACCTGCTTTACGCTTACGGTGTCCCATTTGGAAGCTAGGGACAATGGACGGTACTGTGGGCTGTGACCATACACAGTGCGGTGCTTTCTTTAGGTCTGCTACAGGTGGGAGTGACTTAACACTTCGAGCACTCAGGCTAACTGAATTTATTTAAACATTCAGCCCGTACCGCGCAGTAAACACACTCCGTCTCGGTTATAAAAACCAGCCAGTTAATGCTGTATAGGGAAATAATCGCTGTTTGTTCTGAGATCCACACAAAACACATAAACACACTGTGTGGGCAGAACGTAGAATTGTTTAAAGATTCAGTCCGTACCGCGCAGTAAACACATTCCGTCTCGGTTATAAAAACCAGTCAGTTAATGCTGTATAGGGAAATAATCGCTGTTTGTTCTGTGATCCACACAAAACACATAAATACACTGTGTGGGCAGAACGTAGAATTTGTGAATGTTAAACCTGGCGGTACGTATAGTGACCACTGGGCTGTATAGGGTTACGCTGCTAGTCGGAATTCACCTGCGTCCTGTCCGTCCGTCTGTCTTCATGTTAATTCAACTGCGGACGTCGCTCTTATAGCTACAGGATAGCGACGTTAGCTATCGTCCTATCTAATGACGTGTTATAGCACTTGAACACTGGATGTGAGCTGCCTGTAACGTACTTGCACTGTACACTGTACACTGTACACTGTGTGTCTTTGTTAGTTATTACATATCGTACTGCCACTTTGTCTAAGTTTTGTATGCACTGAGTTTATGTGAAACAAAAACCAAGCGGCCTGAAATTTTCTAAGTCCCACTCCGGGAGCGACGTAACGTACAGTTGCCATCAGAATTCGAGTCGTTCGTAGTTTCTCCATATTTGCGCTCGCATGGCGTTTCTGTGTCTTCCATTCATTCCAATCATTCACGCCGGATGTATATTAACCAAAGACACAAACACGTCTGCTTAATTTCAACATAAATATGAATTAACGTTCATTAATATTCCGAGGCGTATGGCCAGCTACCGCTCGTACGAACTTGGATATAGTATACAAGGCAGACCCTTACTTGTGTTCACTGATAGCCAAGCACGTAGAGGCACGGTTCCACTGTGCTTTGCGTGCACAGTGTTTTGGTTCGAGTCCCGGTATCGACATATATTTTTTTTATCTTTGCACAAGTCATATTCGCACAAATGCTAACTAATCTCTGCAGTTACACGTAAATTACTTAATTATATCATTCATAAGTTATCTTTGCTGCACTTGCAAGGTTGGAATTGCGAGTGGAGCATATATTTGTGCCAAATGGGAAATCATGTCTCAGCGTTACGTTCTGTCATTAATTGATTCGATGCCGAGACGAATGAATTCAGTAGTCAAAGCACAGGGGTTTTGGACTTCATATTAAGGCGGCCAGTTAATGAAAACAGCCCTTTTAAGGGCTAACATATTAATTCCCATTTGGCGTAAGTAAGCGATATGCTTCAAGCAACAAAGTACCTGCAAGCCCTGCATTGTTTGCCAATAATTTGTCTACAGCAGGCGTGTCAAAGTGGCGGCACGCGGGCCGCACTCAGCCCATTTGAAATATTTTGGCGGCCCAAGAAACTTTGCGAAACAAGCCGCGAATACGGCTCAAACACTACAATTAATAAATAGAAAAATTCGATTAGGTAACTTTGTAAAACGTATTATCAGATCATTGGGCGAATCTTGATGTTTAAGTGTAATTTTATGGTGGAGTCTTTGCTCGTCAGAGAGACAAGCAAATGAGCAGAGATGATCGTGTGGCGTCAAATTTATCTGGCCAGCGTATTTTGTGGTATTTGAAAGCGGACTGTTTTTAAGAAATAAGTTTTACATCACACAACCATCGCTGCTCACATCCTTATCTCTAGGCCGAGTAAAAAGAACAGATTTAGTCGATCTTGTGCGGCAATATGTAATTTAAATAACCAAAATACGCCCTTCATCATCTTTGTTTATTATTATTATATTCGCGTTTCGGTTTTCATAAAAACCATCATCAGTGTAGCCACTAGAAACCTTCTGAAAATGCGTATTTTTTAAAAAAATCATAATTTTTAGATATTTTATTGGTTACTAGAAAGGCACACATAGGAATGAATTACAAGCTTATGCGGCAAGCTGAAATCATACCTAAACTAGTGCTTAAATACTTCACTCCCCCACCAAATGCAATCTGGCTCCGCAGGCAGGACAGTGAGAATAGAACGAGCCTCGATCCAGGTTCCTCGCAAGCACACCCGTCATACCCTCAACAATTCCTTTCTGTATATTTTTAAAATCGTGCTTCCCGACTTCAGATCTCTTGGCTCAGTACGGTCCGCAAGCACCAAAAGATTTGACATGCCTGGTCTCCAGTCATATTCGAACACCGACTCTTTAAATTAGAATGCCAGCAAACAACAAATTACGGAAAGATAACACAAATATATGCTCCACTCGCAATTCCAACCTTGCAAGTGCAGCAAAGATAACTTATGAATGATATAAGTAAGTAATTTACGTGTAACTGCAGAGATTAGTTAGCATTTGTGCGAATATGACTTGTGCAAAGATAAAAAAAATATATGTCGATACCGGGACTCGAACCAAAACACTGCACGCAAAGCACAGTGGAATCGTGCCTCTACGTGCTTGGCTATCAGTGAACACAAGTAAGGGTCTGCCTTGTATACTATATCAAAGTTCGTACGAGCGGTAGCTGGCCACACGCCTCGGAATATTGATGAACGTTAATTCATATTGAAGTTGAAATTAAGCAGACGTGTTTGTGTCTTTCGTTAATATACATCCGGCGTGAATGATTGGAATGAATGGAAGACACAGAAACGCCATGCGAGCACAAATATGGAGAAACTACGAACGACTCGAATTCTGATGGCAACTGTACGTTACGTCGCTCCCGGAGTGGGACTTAGAAAATTTCAGGCCGCTTGGTTTTTGTTTCACAGAGTGTCCAAGAATGTGTGTGTGTGTGTGTGTGTATGTGTGTATGTATTTGTGTATGTATGTGTGTATGTATGTGTGTATATATGTATGTATGTATGTATGTATGTATGTATGTACGTATGCGTGTATTTAACCCTTTAAAAACGAAATGAAATCTCTTTTATATAAGGACCCAGTCCGTACCGCGCTGTAAACACTCTCCACTTCGGTTATAAAAACCAGTCTCTTAATGTTTTATAAGGCAAAGGTTGCTGTTTGCTCTGAGATCCGTACAAAACACATAAACGCAATGTGGGCACCACGTAGAATTTTTTAATGTTAAACCTGGCGGTACGTAAAGTTACCGCTAGGCTTTAAAAGGTTAATGTACGTATGCGGGGTCCTCATTTTATCTGACAACTACCGCTGGTCACTTTCTGCCGCCTGTGTCGGCAATTGGACAGTTTGCTACCTAAATACGATACGCAGGCTGACAGCACCCGGCACGCGATAGGTTTCTAACAAAATAATGACCGTACATTTTGGTACAGTTCACGTTCGTGTTTCCCATGAGGTCAACGTAGCGATCCTGCAAATCCCAGTCCGAGATTACACAGCCGCTACCCAGTGCGCGGCCTCACCATGATGGCGCGGCGTCCGTCTGGAGATATCTCAGGCTACAGAACGTCGCATGTCGCAATGATCGGTGTTTAATAAACTGGAAGGCATTTGGAAGGGAATTTCTGTGACCTGCGTTAGGCTCTTATCATGCAATGTGCCAGGAGGAAATGACGATAAATACGCGTGTAGAAACTTCAGTCCGTGTAGCCGGTCTGGAAACCGAGATTTCATACCGTGAAGTTCCCAATGTGCGACAGCAGTGCCAACCATACCACCGCGAATTGGTTATAAGTGCTGCTGCAACGTAGCGCAGTCTGTCTAACACAGTGCAGACACTCGCAGTGTCACAGTCTGGCTTAACACGTGCTGTCACATCCAATCAACAGTGGTTAACATAGGCCCATACAAGCTGCACGGTGCACAGCAGCGCTAGGAGCAACGGTGGCAATCCGACTGACAGCTGTACTCCTCCGCACGCGTTAGGTACTCCACACACTTGCTGTGCTGTAGGTAAAAGCAGAAATAGCTACACTTGTGCATAGTTAAGCATCGTGCCTGCGTGCCTGCACTTCTGCAGGCACGCAGGCACACAGTCTTAACGTCTGCGCTAAACTGCGGCCAAAGGTCAACTTAACGCTCCTCTTCGGAGGCTGGGTGGACCCCAGGGCGGTCTGGACACCATGCAGCACAGAAAAGTCACGTGGCCCTCTCCGGGGTCTAGTTACGGACCGTCAGTCTGAAATGTCTGTTACTTCTACCTCACAGACAACATACTCCACTTTCATTATAAATCAGTCAGCTAATGATGTTTATGAAAATAATATGCTTCGTGTTGGATCTTAAGAAACGAACAAACGCAGTTTGTTTGCTGTTAAGGCAGGGAGAGAAGCTACAACAGTGCTTGCAAGCGTTCAACGGCAGCAGCTTGTGCACCACTTAACAATACCCACTCGTTTGACGTCACAATGGTATACCGGTCTGTCCTACGCATACTGAAGGCTGGAAACATACACAGAAAGCGAATGCCCTTCAAAGCCCAGTGGTTACTGTATGTACCACCAGGTTTAACATTCACAAATTCTACGTTCTGCCCACACAGTGTATTTATGTGTTTTGTGTGGATCTCAGAACAAACAGCGATTATTTCCCTACACAGCATTAACTGACTGGTTTTTATAACCGAGACGGAGTGTGTTTACTGCGCGGTACGGACTGAATATTTGTATATAAACTACCAGGTTTAACATTCACAAATTCTACGTTCTGCCCACACAGTGTATTTATGTGTTTTGTGTGGATCTCAGAACAAACAGCGATTATTTCCCTACACAGCATTAACTGACCGGTTTTTATAACCGAGACGGAGTGTGTTTACTGCGCGGTACGGACTGAGTCTTTAAACAATTCTACGTTCTGCCGACACAGTGTATTTATGTGTTTTGTGTGGATCTCAGAACAAACAGCGATTATTTCCCTATACAGCATTAAGTGGCTGGTTTTGTACAACCGAGACGGAGTGTGTTTACTGCGCCGTACGGACTGGATCTTCAAATACAATGCAGGTTATTAATCTTTTAGTTTTAAACGCCCGGAAGTCGAACAACTGCTTCCGTCCTAGCAACGTACAGCAGCTACTGAGCTGCGAAATATGACCAGAAGATGGCAGCAATAAACGGCAGTGTGTACCTCAGACGAGACAGTTCATGGCACACATACAGATAGCAGCACCGCGCAGTGCATTTCGTGATTTCATCCGGCTCAGTGCGAATTTAGCCTCATTTGCAGAAATTTGTAGGTAGCAGAGGTTACATGTTTTTAACGAAGTCTTTCTGTGGGCAACAAAGAATGCTGAGTGCCCGTACACAAGATGTTTGTCTCAGTAGATTTTATACTCCAAATTCAATAACGGTACGAAATTACAATAACAATAAACACAGTCTGACACACCACCTGTATGTACTTGTTTGTACACTATACCAATTGTTCTAAAGTTGTGCCAATATACTACATGTTTCGGCTCGGCCGAGCCATCATCAGGTACCTGTATAAATGTTAAAAACACAGATCTGTAATCACACACTGTAAAAACATTAGTGAAAACCTCACTAATCTATTGTTTTAAAACTGTAAAACCATTCAGAGAAGACTAAAATAACATAACCCTACGCTAATACAACAATTTATCCAAGATCTTTCTTCTGCCGGGGTTTTCCATAGATCAGTGTTATTTTAGTCTTCTCTGAATGGTTTTACAGTTTTAAAACAATAGATTAGTGAGGTTTTCACCAATGTTTTTACAGTGTGTGATTAGAGATCTGTGTTTTTAACATTTATACAGGTACCTGATGATGGCTCGGCCGAGCCGAAACATGTAGTATATTGGCAGAACTTTAGAACAAATGGTACAGTGTGCAAACAAATATATACAGTGGTGTGTCAGACTGTGTTTATTGTTATTGTAACTGAAGTAACACAGCGGGATGACCCAAGTCAAGAATGGTACGAAAACTTCAATGATCTGTACTGCAGTGCACATCACAAATGAACACCAAACACGCTCTGCAAGGAATGCAAAAGACAGCTGTCGGAGGTCGCGATGGACGGAGCGTGGTTCAAAATCGTGCAGCGGCGAGAGAGGTTTCTGTTTCCCACAGAGCCCATTTTCACTCTAGGGCCCACCCGACCCTCTCTTCGCTGGGTACCGTGGGGATCTTTACCAGAGGGTAAACGGCTGGGGCGTGAACCTGACCACTGACTTCCATACACTGCCGTAGTTACGAATGATTGGAGCTCTACCTCCACTGCACCATATGCGTGTACAGGGTCAAATTCACTTTGCTTTTAGAAGATATTAGTTCAACTATGTGTAGTAAGAATCGAGATAAAAATTTATTTGTTCGCAGAATCACCGTGCCAGTGGGACATATTTTTCGGGACATACAGAATAAATTCCATACTAAGGCGTGAAAGAATTTTTGAGTGTAAAAGCTTTTCTGCCACTCTTGCCCGTAACTGCGGGTTGTAGTCAGCGTCCGTCAGTTGTTGTTGCCAATGCTCGTTATGGCAATAGCGACACAAAGCAAGGGGATGTGACGGACAGCCATCTTGTGCATTAGTTATTGCGGGCGAGATGTTTCTCGGCGACGAGATCTGGCTAAGTGACACATATCGAACTGGCGCCATCTTAACTTCGCACCTGTCTGTTCCGCCGTTGGCACATCCAAATGTTTCAAACCAACCCCACTTACTACAAGACATCTGAACAACCCTTCCACTGTCTGGGGAGGTTTGAAACTTCAGCGGCCAAACACTGAGAGACTTCCCGTCAGTAACACGTCAGCTTCGTACACACCTGCGCACGGATGCACAGTGTTTCCAAACATCTAGGACCCGTAACTTCAGGCTTCCGCCGCGCTGTTAATGAGATCAGCGCTCTTCTGGGATATTACGCAGCGCCGGGTGGTAATCCTTTACCGACGTTTCGGTACAACTTATTGGACCCATCTTATACAGTCAAGACGTATGGACAAGGACAAGAGATGTTCGGCGTCTCCAGACTTAGCCTCCTACCCACTGGGTGTCGGGGTTCCTGCCGGGAGTAAAGCGGCCACTAATTTGCACCTAGAGCCCAGGTTGGGAATGAGGGGCGCCATACCTGTGCTCCCCCTATACGCCCTCATGGCGTCGAAAGGAACAATTTTACATTTAGCTCTTTACGCTGGCGTTTACACACCCCTGCTTACCCTAACGGCTTTTCCTGAGGAAATCGTAGATTGGTTGGTGACAGCTGTGACATGGCAGCACTGCACATTTCGTAACTTTCAGGGATGCCTGCTGACGGACATGCTTGGTCCAGCTGCATGCTCTGCGAGTATCACTGCAAAGGTCATAACTCTGTCACGTGTAACGGCAGATCTGCCACTCGAGCAACACGCAAACTGGTCGTTAATTCGTTCTAAGAATTGCAATGCCCTCTGTTCAGTGACCTCAGCTGTGTAAGGAGAGTTGTGAACGCACTTAGCAGCCCAATCGATACTGAACTGCCCAAGTGGTTTAGTGGTACAGTACAAGCAAGTGCAATTGTACTGGGGTCGTCAGTGCGAATTCCTTTCGCAGCACTGACATTTATTTGGTACCGTTAGTCCTAGTCCGTAAGTCTCACAATACGTTATTCCCTATCGCATGTCTAGGTTACTTTATGTACCGCCAGTTTAACCCTTTAAAGACGAAGAGTATCTGTTTTATATAAGGACTCAGTGCGTACCGCGCTGTAAACACTCTCCGCTTCGGTTATAAAAACCGATCTCTTAATGTTTTATAAGGCAAAAGTTGGTGTTTGTTCTGAGATCCGTACAAAACACATAAACGCAATGTGGGCACCACGTAGAATTTTTTAATGTTAAACCTGGTGGTACGTAAAGTTACCGCTAGGCTTTAAAAGGTTTAACATTCACAAATTCTACGTTCTGCCCACACAGTGTGTTTATGTGTTGTGTGTGGATCTCAGAACAAACAGCGATTATTTCCCTATACAGCATTAACTGACTGGTTTTTATAACCGAGACGGAGTGTGTTTACTGCGCGGTACGGACTGGGCCTTTATATATAATTCTACGTTCTGCCCACACAGTGTGTTTATGTGTTCTGTGTGGATCTCAGAAACAAACAACGATTATTTCCCTATACAGCATTAACTGACTGGTTTTTATAACCGAGACGGAGTGTGTTTACTGAGCGGTACGGACTGAACGTTTAAATAGTGTTCAGATAAATTCTGAGTCGAGACAACGCACGCAGTGCTGTGACTAGACACGCACCGAGCTGGACTCTCGGCAGCAGGGGCGAGAAAGTTTTTCTGTTTTTCAAAGCGTCTCTGCGGGAACAATGGCCACCGGAGTAAAAAGGCCGGGACGTGTAAATGACCACTGTTCTCCATCTCGAGTCAAGGTCAAGAATGAGTGGAGCTACACTCTGCTCCCCCTATATGCTTTCACGGTTTGCACACACACCACGCTACATTTACTACGCCTTTACATAAAATGTAAGTAACTCGATCGAGAAGCAGACCGTTAAGGGAGTGCGACTGTTGGCACGTCGAAACTGCGGGATGCAAACATAGCAGGATCAGAAGATGACAGCAGCAGCAGCAGCAGCAGAAGAAGAAGAAGAAGAAGAAGAAGAAGAAGAAGAAGAAGAAGAAGAAGAAGAAGAAGAAGTGTAGAACAAACTGAATGAGTCTCAGACAGCTGTTTTGAGCAAGAATGTATTCCATAAATGAGTCTCGCTAAGCAGCAATGTAAGGAAGCACTGCCTTGCACCCACCCGGTATCTTTCATGTTTCAACAAAATTATAAAATCACAGCGGGGGTGTTTTGCAGCGTCGGAGTGCGTCGACGCGAATTCTGCGGCAAGAATGTACGACCAACTGACGTGTCAAAAACGAAAGGCGAAAGCTGCACGCGATCGAATGAGATTCGGCGTCGAATGTGCTTATAATGACGTAAGACAGCAGCAGTTAGTGTTAAGACGCCGGTCAACAGCGACGCTTTATCCACACCGAAATACCGGAGTGCTTTTGATCTGAACGCTTCTAGGTATCTGTGACAGCAAGACATAACGGTGAGCTCCACGTTTGATGTTACGTGTGGTGTGCTGGGCAGCAGAAGGTAATGTTTGTGTGGAGTCTGTGAGCGGAACAAGTGGCTCTTGTCCTCCAGGGCGATTTGTTGGACGTGAGTTAAAGAGACAAATCAGTGTGATGTCGCTTGTGTTTGGTAGGCACAGTGTTTGTCTTCTCAGGTAGATTGTTGCCAGTAGACGTTGATGGTAGAGATGTAGAGTTATATTATTATTATTATAATTATTATTATTATTATTATTATTGTGGAGATTGTTTATTGTCGGAGATATACCGGGTGTTTCAGTACCGCATTTCATAAGTTTGAGGTTATGTTGCACGACCAAAAACGAGCAGCGTATGCAAATACGCAATAGTCCAGAGTGTATCTGTTGAGGTTTACAGTCCTATACCAAATGGCGCACTGCGTGACGCAGTACATAGACTTCACCAAGGCATTCTTTACTGTCGAAAAGTCACACAGTTTGACGTTACAAGCCCAAATGTAACTTCATTTACGGCTTTAAGAAAAGCACGGCATTCCCTGCGCCGATTTTCACGAAAATCCCAAATGCGCAACACCATTATGTGCACATCTCTTGTACAGAATTTCACCCAAATCGGACAAAGAATGCGTGACGTACGGATAGCAACACTTGTACTGCCGTAAGTATGACGTTCAGTGAGTCTGCCGTCACTAACTCACACATTTTTGTGGACTTCTGTGTACTGAATCTTATCCAGTCGGACAAATTATGTAGAAAATACAGCAAAATTTTATGTACTTTCTCGCGGTAACTGTGCACAAATTTTCACGAAACTCATCAGCATTCGACACCAGTACCTGGACATCACCTACACCGAATTTAGTGGAAATCGGTCAAGAAATATGGAAACTAGGTTAAAAATACATTTACGCCTCTAAGTAAGATATGACTGTCACTAAGCCGATTTTAAGTAACTCAGCGCTCGCTGGGAAACTTCAGAACTCCTGCACCAGTTTTCATGAAAAGCGAACGCACTGTTTAGCTGCTGTTGCTTAGTCACAGGTGGACGGGCGGAGGCGATAAGGCGCTATGTTTCTACTGCCTAAAGAACGCCTAAGATGACATACGCTGAAAATTCTCTAGACACTACAGAAAGCGTGTTTTTCCATCCTCCATCTAGCCGTCGTCCACACTCTCAAGTGGAGGTGGCCGACGGTCCTGTGCAACGTCCGTCCGTCCGTCCGTCCGTCCGTCCGTCCGTCCGTGCACA
This sequence comes from Coptotermes formosanus, assembly GCA_013340265.1. Lineage (NCBI taxonomy): Eukaryota > Metazoa > Arthropoda > Insecta > Blattodea > Rhinotermitidae > Coptotermes > Coptotermes formosanus. The sequence goes on along the minus strand of BLKM01000837.1, from coordinate 458,083 downwards.
TTAACATGGCTCCGGGGGCTGACGTACTGCGCTCAGTGAAAATTACTACTGTTAGCAGCACAGCATCTCATCCTCTCACCACGGAGGCTCGGGTTCGATCCCAGGCCAGCTCACGACGTATTTGTGGTTGACGAAGTGACAATGGGACAGGGTTTTTCTTAGTACTTGGGTTTTCCTCTGCCAGCATCAGCGCCGGCATCATTTCCTGCAAGGTGCACACTACCTGCATGTTAAGTGGCCCGATTTCCCAATGAGCAGCGGCGGACAATACAGTAACACAGGTGCGATGTAATTACAATCCGTAGTTGATGCTTACACTGAAACTGCCGGAACTGCACGAAATTTAGTTCTGAAGGTGTTGTACGATTTTATTATTACCCACGTCTTCATCTTACGGTCGTCTGTGGATTTACCTTCCGTCTTTTATACCTGCACGTCTTACGTATATTTTATTTAATTTTTATCTTATTTTATAAACATACAGTGCTGTATATTTTAACCCACTGTGAAGCGAAAGGCCCTTCCCTTTCTGAAAGTAGAGTTTGGATGTACATGTTTTTTTAGACGAGCCGGATGATGGCCATAACAGGCCGAAACTTGTAGCTCGAATCTCCAAATAAAGAGATAAAGACAGAGTTGGCTGTGACTGATTTTTTCGTGAAATTAGAATTTTCATTGTTTCCTAATGACGTACCAAATGTCAAAGTCTGAAGGTGATGGGGATAGAAGCGCAGGTGCACCACTTTGCGCCTAGCTGCCGGCGCCCTGCCAGTCAGTGTCAATGCACAGCAGCTTCACACTCGTTCGCTGATTGTCGCTGACACTGTCAGCTATATCGCAGCAGTTGACAGCACACGGTCACCGTTCGTAGCGGAAGTCTTTGGCGTGTAAGAACACGTGTTTTGCTCCAAGAATAAGGCACACGTGTGCATATTCCTCGTTCGTGTGGTTAATTTTTAGGCGCTTTCGCTGAATTGCGAAATGCGGCTGTTGTCTACGTCAAGTCTGTCTGTCGGTCCGTCTTGCCGCATGAAATAACTCGGCTCCGCCCGGACTGATTTTCATGAAATTTGACATTTGAGTATTTTTCGAAAGTCTGTCGAGAAAATTCAAGTTTTATTAGAATCTGACAAGAATAACGGATACTTTACATGAGGACCTGTGTACATTTATGATCATATCTGGCTGGAATCTTCTTAAAATGAGAAATGTTTCAGACAAAAGGTGTAGAGAAAATCAAAACACACATTTTATGTTCAGTAACGTTTTCTCGCAAAATCGTGCCGCTTATGAGATAATGTGGAAAAATATGGTACAGCCAGACAGGCCACAGATGACAATATAATACGGCGCATGCGCTTTGCGTGCTGGATAACTAAGGCTACAGACACACACTCAGAATATGTAATACTTATTGCTTTTCCACTGCAACAGTGGTTACGCGAACGCGCCTCAGTGTCACGTTTCTACGCACATCGCGTGTCTTGTTCAGCTATTAACACGGAAGCACAGTCTTGCAGTTCCAGACACACACTGAGGTTGGGCCGACGACCCATTTCCACCACCTCGCGAATGTCCAAACCCGCGTCACCAGGCATCACACTGTGCGACACGCCAACACACGGACGGCAGGTGTGCTGTGCTCAACGTGTCATTTCCAGCCCTCTCACGAACGGAGGTGAAATGAAGACGTTTCTCGACGGATGTGTACGAGTTGTATTCGCGGGTTTTACGTGTCTGCGGTCGGTGAATACAGACTCAGCGTCACGCAGGGCAATATCGAACGCCTCTGTCTTTGCTGTGTGCCGTGCTTTTCAACTTGCCTGTACTCTCCAGACGTCTAGCGTTTGGACGCACTCTAAAAGTGTTGCATTTGATCACAACTGACTCCATTAATGTCAAAATAAACGACACACCACATGACGACCTGAAGATGGAAGTACAGCAAAGTCTCGAAACGCCCTCTAAACTATACAAAAGCCCATCTTCGACAATAAATGATCTTAAACACTTTAATATTATCCTCCCAGCTACGCCCGGGTCTCCGAAGCGGACTCGTACCTTCAGGTTCCCCCACAAAACCTACGTGCTATATGCCCCGCCTATCTCATACTCCTGGATTTGATCATCCGAATAATATTTGGTGAAGAGTACAAATCATGAAGCTCCTCATTATGCATTTTTCTCCAGTCTCCCATTATTTCCTCCCTCTTGGGCCCAGATATCTTCCCCAGCACCCTCAGCTCATGATTTGCCCTTAATGTCAGAGGCCGAGTGTCACACCCATACAAAACAGCAGGCAAAATTACAGTTCTGTGAATTTGAACTCGTACGTTCTTGGACAGCAAACGGGGGCACAAGGGGTTCTGGGCCGAATGGCAGTTGGCACGTGTCGAATGTGATGTGCTCTTTGTTTCTTCGTGCACGGACGAATTTTTTTTTTTAGAAGGGCCCCGCAGCAGACGCTTCCGACGCGCCGCAGCCTTGAGGCTTATTGTGCAACCCTGTGGTGAATATGATTAGTTTTTCTTTTTCGTTTTTCCGTGTAATGGAGCACCGGCGGAAGGATACTGACAAGGGAAAACCGAAGTACTCCGGTAAAAACCTGTTCCAGTGCCACTTTGTCCACCACAAATGCCACGTGGACCGACCCAGGATCGAACCCGGGGCTCTGCAGTGGGAGGCGACTAACCGCCTGAGCCGTAGCACGGCCGTACCCCTGTTTAGCGTCTCTCGTAGTTATTTAAACTTTGTCAGACTTTCAAACGATTTATGGACTGCCTTCAGCTGCGATAAAACCCCCTGTCAAGACGTGACCCGTATGAATCATATTCAGCCAGGAATCAAGCTCCGCCGCCCGCATAAACAGGTTTCACAGTTTTTTCCTAATTGGGAGCGTGACGTAACGGTGCGACCTTGCTGCGGCAGGAATGTACCGCCCCCAGTCGGCCGCCACCATGCAGGAGACAGAATTGATCAACAAGTCCAGACGGCTGGTAGTGATGGCGAAGGAACCGCTGGAGAAACTGCGTCACCTCTGTCTGTCCAGGGGCGCCACCGGCATCTTGGGGCTCGGTCGGTAAGTTAACTTGCAATTAGTGGCTTAACAAGTGTGCATGGCAAATGCTACTTTTTTGTGCGTGTGTGAGCGGACCATAGAGCCAGGGGAGCGCAGGGCCCCTGCTGAGAATTAACCCATATTATAGTCACTATACTGACTGAGCTACCCAGGCCCAGGAATTCTGAAACAAAAATTTACCATGCTTACTTTCCTTCTCTTCGTCACATATTTCCTTTTTATATTTTCGAAATTTGATCATTAGGGGGAAATGCGAAATTTCTGTATCTGCTGGTATTACCGCATAAGCAGTATGAAAAACGGCCGATCCCGGTGGCCCTGCGGTCTAAAACGAAGGTCTGCGGCCAAT
>BLKM01000837.1:447155-449655 GCA_013340265.1 Coptotermes formosanus | reverse complement strand
TCAGGGAAGGCATGAAGGAGGCGGGCATGGAACTCACGGATGAAGAGATCCAGACGCTCTTCAACCGTTTCGACTCGGACGGAAGTGGCAGCATAAACATGGACGAGTTCCTGGTTGCTATTAGGGTAAGCGTCACCAGCAATGGCGTGCACTGATGATGTGAGGAAGGTTTAGAATGGAACCGCGCACTGGTTGAGTCAGAGCTACGCCATTCAGAATTGCAAGATACAAACCGAGAACAGACAGGGCCGCGCCCGCTGTCACCGGGTTTTCGCAGCGCGCAGCCGTAACGACGCTGTGCACTTTATCTCTGTTCGCTGTCTTTGTTATTCTTGTCAACGGTACCACGGACTGTCTCTGTGTTCCAATTTGTACTCATTTATTTATTTAACACAGCCTAACGTAAGTGTACAGCCATTTACTTACCCGTTCATTATGGAAACGGGTGTGAGAGGTTTGCATTGAACCGGACGTGACTCACTCATTCACAGTTTATTCCATGCCAACGGGTCTTACCCACTATCCAAGCTTGTTTCCATGGAAACCCGGGTGTGACTGAATGGTCCACTAAATCACAACCGTATTACGAAATGTCACGACCATATCAGTAGCTCAGAGGTTTCAGTGTCCAGTGGTAGGATGAGTAATGAATAATGAACTGGAAAGGGTTTGGAAGGAAGCGGTCGTGGCCTAATTTGCCTGGAGGGGTTGCGAATAACCACGAAACCCTTCATCCACGATAACCGGTCTCCAGCCGAGGTTCGAACCCGTGAATTTTCTAACCAGAAGCAGGGTCACCGGCCATGTGGCCAGGCGGCGCGGTGAAACAAACCGAACAGTAGCTACATACGAACAGACAGCTGCATTAGGCGTCTCTCATCGACTACTGGGCTTTGAGCGGGCGTGGCTAACAGTGTGTCCCCCCTCACCCGCCAGTCCACACACAACGATGTGGCCCGGGGTTGAGCGGGGGGCCTGCCCAGAGCTCACGAAACAGTGAATCCTTCGCTGCACGCAGCTAATCCTATTACATGACCTCTGATGCAGCCACCGATGTCGGCATCCCGTCTCAAAGTGATTGACGAGGCCTTCAAGAAGATGGACAACACGGGGGATGGGGTGATCCTGCTGGACGACCTGAAAGGGGTGTACTCGGTGAAGCACCATCCCCGCTACATCAGCGGCGAAGAAACGGAGGAGCAGATCCTCAACAAGTTCCTGAGCAACTTCGAGAAAGGCGGAACTGCTGGGGATGGCAAGGTACTGTACTGTGGCGGACTCGGGAGTACGACTTTGACCATGCAGTGATGTCGCCAGTGCCGATCGGGGGGGGGGGGGGAAGCCGGTAAAAATTACCGGGGACAGGCGGTTCTGAAGGGGGCCCGGGGACCGACTATGTTGCATATTTTTTTGTCCTTCTCGGTAGTATCAGATGTAATTTTGTAGTGATCTGTCGTGTTGAGGCCAATTGCGGCCAGCGGCCATCTTGCGTATGACGCCGCCTCCTTTGTTTCCTTACTCTCCCCTTCTCGAGCACCCCCCCCCCCCCGCCATGCTGGGGGGCCCGACAAAATTTTTTCACCGGAGTCCGAACCCGCTTTCGGCGGCCCTGGTTTTCGCAGGGTGGGAGCTCTGACCGTTCTAAGTTATAACAAGTAACCATTGTATTCCCGTCAAAAGTAAGGTGTGCAGAAGTTTAGTTGTGTCTTCTGCGTGCGAGTTAATTCTGTAATTTTCTGTTGTGTTGTGTCTGGTTAGAGTTTTGCATTGACTTCAGGCGTGTTACGAACTGAACGCGTAACAAATGGCAGCCACCAGAAAGGGATCCCTGTAGGGGTAGGGACTAATTTTTTTTACAAGGTCTCTAAGTTTTATCCACAAGGCTCGCGGGGAGACAATGGATCCTACCAGGGTTGGGTCAAGGTCAAAGTCGTTCTCCAGAGTCGAGCACAATACACAGAAAAACACTACCGTTTATCTCAGTTCCGGGTCGTAGCACGGTACAGCTGCTTGCAAATAAACACTTCCGCTTAGTTACCCTTGTGATCATTCTGCTTATGACACCGTACAGCCTGGTAGCTTGCCCAAATCAATGGACACGTAGGTAAAATTAAAGTCCACCCTGTGACTTGGCATGAACGTACAGAAGGAGAGTAGAGGTATACCTCTACTCTTTCTTTAACCGCGGAGCTAGATGGGGGTCGGTGGTCAACGCCACGCCCCGGCCGCTTCACCCCCGGGAAACACACCCGGTACCCACTGTATAGCAGGTTGGTGGGGCGCCAGGGCCGGTCTGGAATCTCGCCCCCCCCCCCCGGATTCGATCCCCGCATCGTCCGTCCCGTAGCGAGTCGCAATACCGACTGAGCCACCCCGGCCCAACGGACACACAGACAGAACAGAAATACGTACAAAGTTGTGGTCGGAAAGCGTGCAGCAAACAGAACGGCTTTAAGGCTCAGGTGTAGTTGGGGATATTATTAAAATGGAGTTTATGGAA
>BLKM01000837.1:359125-444327 GCA_013340265.1 Coptotermes formosanus | reverse complement strand
TCTCGCCCCCCCCCCCCGGGATTCGATCCCCGCATCGTCCGTCCCGTAGCGAGTCGCAATACCGACTGAGCCACCCCGGCCCAACGGACACACAGACAGAACAGAAATACGTACAAAGTTGTGGTCGGAAAGCGTGCAGCAAACAGAACGGCTTTAAGGCTCAGGTGTAGTTGGGGATATTATTAAAATGGAGTTTATGGAAACCGGATGTGAAGGTTTGCAGGGGGTTCCTCTGGCTCAGAATTGAGATTAATATCGAGGTGTTGTTAAGAAGGTGATGAACATTTGCATTCGATAAAATGCGGAGAGTTTATTGACTAGCTGAGCAACTGTAAGCTTCTCAAGGTCACTACTACATGGTGTTAGTACTGTACCACGTGGACTGGCAGGTGACAAGGACAGACTGTTAGCCACGCCCTCCCAGAGCTCACGAGTCGATTGACGTCCTCCACATACGTACCGACGTTTCAGAAGAACCTACTGCCTCTGTCATCACGGTAGATGAATGACGGAGGCAGCAGGTTCCTCTGAAACGTCGGTACGTATTCTAACCAGCTCCATACCCCACAACAATCCCGTCACACTCGCGGACAGCGCATCGCTCTGCAGACGACACGGCAGAAACACTGTGCAACAAACCGCGTGTTTTGCGTGTCTGCAGTTGGAGGAGCGATTAGGGGATCGATAAGAGGGTAGCAGCTACCACCTACACTGACGCCAGTGACCTCTATACGAGCACAGCGAAGTGAGTTGGCACAAAACGGCCGTACCTGCGACGTGCCGTGGTCGGCCGAATTGGGCTGAATGTGCAGTGGGAATCCTCATGTCCTTACACGTTAGGATACAGACATTACTGCGCGGTGGGCCTTTAAAGACTAAGGCAAGGTAATCGTGTTTCCCATTATTACGGGGGGTGAGGGGGGGGTACAGAAAAGTTTAATGCTCTGAAGGTTCCAAGGCGGTGCCCGCTCGTCCTTCTGGTAAGAGCAGCATACAGATGAAGATGAGTACGGAGCATTGGTGGAATGATAATGACAGGGGAAAACCGAAAAAGACTAAGATTACCCTAAATTATATTTAGAGATTCAGCTCGTACCGCCCAGTAAACACACTCCGTCTCGGTTACAAAAACCAGTCGGTTAATGCTGTATAGGGAAATAATCGCTGTTTGTTCTGAGATCCACACAAAACACGTAAATACACTGTGTGGGCAGAACGTAGAATTATATTAAAAGATCCAGTCCGTACCGCGCAGTAAACACACTCCGTCTCGGTTATAAAAACCAGTCAGTTAATGCTGTATAGGGAAATACTAGCTGTTTGTTCTGAGATCCACACAAAACACATAAATACACTGTGTGGGCAGAACGTAGAATTGCTGAATGTTAAACCTGGCGGTACATACAGTAACCACCGGGCTGTACAGAGTAAAGTACCATCATGAAGATGTTCCCGTATTTTCGGACGGAGGTATGGTTCCGCCTACTCAACCTCGACACAAGAGGGACGCGAGTGGTCACCTTAACGCCCAGCCCGCATAACCCATGGTCAGCGTCGCAGTCGGTGTGCACGCTGCACACGAAGAGCCCGGAATCGTATCCCCGGTCGCAGACTAAACTCTCTCAGTCGATAACCGCAGTCAGTTTTTGTAATTTGCTTGCCAGTGCATTACAAACTTGGTGCACAGAAGTACTGTGCTGTATGCTGATGCAGCCTTGCGTGTGTTTCAGGTGACAGAAGAGGAGTTTGTGAATTACTACGCCGGTCTGAGTGCCAGCATCGACGATGATGGGTACTTTGACCTCATGATGCGCCAGGCTTACAACCTGTAATGGCGATAAATACGTACGGTGGGACATACTGCACAGCACTTTAAGCACACACAACACAACTGTACCCTAGCACAGGGGCAGTGTTTAAGAATACTGAAAGAATTTTACAAACATGTCTCGATTTAAATATTCGAATCGCGAAATTAATCCAAATAATACACAGCGTCTGTCTTATCATGGCCCTCACCACGACAGTTGTCATGGATTATCCCGACAGTTCTGCGCTTTGTACGCGATGAAGCAGCCGCGCTTGGTGAAACCGTGAAAGATACATCCTGTATATATATATTCCTTCCCTACCTCACAGGTAAATCAAGTCTCCATTGCACTGTTATGTTAATGTGATCACGGAACAGCTGACTTCGTCCTCACTGGGTCAGCCATTTATACATGCAAAAATTAAACCAATCTGATACAGTAGCCTCGTGCTCAAACTGCAGGATTAAGTTACCCTGTATATTTATTATCCATCTTCATTGGAGATAAAAACTTCTCAATTGTAATTGGCTACACGTAAACTAGGCGATGCCATACAGGGAAACAACGAACTGTACTAAGCTAAGAGAACTGAGAAATCAAGTTACATTTTCATGTAACGTAAAATGTAAGTAGGGAAACCAAACGAAGGAAAGAGCACAAAAGGTAGAGGAAGAGAGTGAAGGACAGCTGTAATAGGAACTGATGGACTGAACAGCCTACTGTAAACGGCACAGTTCATAAAGCTTAATGTAAGGGGTGTACACTGCAGGAAACATGCTGTTAGCAGTCACAGCCCTGTGTTATGTGTAATGGAGGCACAGCAAATAAACGTTACTACAGCATTACATGCTCGTGGCTTCCACTTAGCATTCAGGACAGTGACAGCCCCGCACCACGTGACACCAGTACAGCTGTACCTTTGTGCAACACTGGCCTGTGTCACTTCTTCCTGAAATCTGAGTTTTCCACTTCCTGTGCCTATTTTGAAGTAAATATTTTCGTGTTACCCCAACCTACTGGAAACATCGTGCAATTAACTTTGAACAAACCGGAAACGTATATCAGAGACAGGCTATTAAATTTTTTGCAAAACCTTGAACCACAATTCCCCAAAATAATGGCTTTCCTTTAGACATAGGCCAGTGTTGCACGAAGGTTCAGATATGTCGCGTTCCAACAGCAGTTTGTTTAGCACCGCATTTAAATCATAAAGTGAAACGTGAGACATGCAACAGAGCAACAGACGGGTATCACTACCAACAGTCATGTGAACAGAACTGTTAAACTGGAGGGAAACATGGGGGCAGGGGGTGCACCCGTGGGGGAAGCATAGCAGCACGTCGATCCATGGGGCCGCTTTCTGTGGCCTCGGTGTAGTTTACTTCGAATCCTGTTACCAGCACACGGTGCTTAGGTGTGTTATAAGACGACGCTGTCACTTGCAAAGCGTATACAGCGTCGGTGGTAGATGAATGAATGAGTATGGAGCATTGATGGAATGATACGGACAGGGGAAACTGAAGTACTGGGAGAAAAACATTATACAGCGTCGGTGGTAGATGAATGAATGAGTACGGAGCATTGGTGGAATGATACTGACAGGGGAAACTGAAGTACTGGGAGAAAAACATTATACAGCGTCGGTGGTAGATGAATGAATGAGTATGGAGCATTGGTGGAATGATACTGACAGGGGGAACTAAAGTACTGGGAGAGAAACATTATACAGCGTCGGTGTTAGTTGAATGAATGAGTATGGGGCATTGGTGGAATGATACCGACAGAGGAAACTGAAGTACTGGGAGAGAAACCTGTCCCATTGGTACTTTATCAACCACAAATTCCACATGGACAAGCAGTAAGTAGGTCAATTGTCAACTGCTAACGTATGCAGCAGTGCAAGACACAAGCTACTGGAATCAGGTTTCGTATGCTACAATAAAACTCGCTGCTTATGACGTACTGTTTATATAGGGTCATTATTTCATGTGCGAAGTATTAGGTTCTCAGTAGGGGCTCATCTGCTCCATGCAGTTAGCTGAACAAATGACCGTTTGATACCAAATTGACACATTTAATTTTATTTGATCACATGTACATTTACTTGTGTACACAATATTTTACTCAGTCACTATCATAACAGTGACTACACATTTGAACATTACACGAACATTCTCCTTCACACTGTTACTCGTCCAACATTTGTTTACAGGACAAGGGTTCAAAGCCAGTCTCATTAACTTCCGCAATTCTCGTTTATCAGCAGGTGGGACGTGTTCTAATCTCTGTGCCTTACAGAGTGTTCTCAAGATTCGCCACTCACCTCCGTCTAGTGCCGAGGGTAAGAATACGCTTTCATGGTGTGCACAAGGACCACTTAATTCTCTGTACCTTACTTTACCGTTATTCATTACAGTGAATTTGGACCCATAAGAACAAATAAATGTCAGTGTGTTTACGGTTAAGTTATGGTGTCCTGAGATATGACGTCACGTAACCTGGTACACAGACGGCTATGTTTCGGGGGAACATTCTGCCTCCATCTTCAGGGCAAAAGCGGCTCCCAAGATGGAGGTAGCGAGCTTCCTCCCAACGTTTACAACCACTTACAACACTACCACATTGGGAACCTTATCTCAATCTTCAGCAGCCCTTATCTCAGTCTTCACAATCCCTTATCTTCCACTGACAGTGCTGTTAGGTTTGTTGAAGAAGTCAGAAAATTGGATTTACTTTTCGCAGCTGTCCGCTTTTCATCGGCCCGTTTCACATCTGCTTCACGAACACAGAACAGATACCTATTGAAATGCCTTCTCCAAGTACTGCTGACGCAGTAAAGTGCCACCGGATTAAACACCAAACTACAAAAAAACAAATAATACAGGACGGTGTAGGTGCATACGGCGATCTGGTAATGAGTGTTGTAGTGCGCCAAGAACACCACCTGCCACACGTACCACGGCACGTAGCTTACAAAAAACACAACAGCCAGGCCGAGAACTGTCTTCGCCCCTTTTCTTCGAGCGTATTTTATTTTTTCATGCACCGATGACATTTCTCCTGGCATTTCCCGTGCACTTGCAAACAAATACCGCGCTGTTAACCCATAAAACACCGCGGTCACACACAGCGGGATGATGCAAAATACAAATAAATTCATTAATGCAATGTTCTTTGCAAACTGAACACCGTATGCTCCCGCGACAGACCAACAGACATCGTCTTCAACATCTGAAGTCACCGCCGTCCGCACAGCAAAGCTAAATGACAAAATCCAAATGAACGCGACGATGACCCGGGACACCACCCGCGACCTTACGGCCAGACGGCCGCTGTAAACATATACATTCGTGTTGACAATACCGTGGTACCGTTGGACACTCAGCATCGCCACTGCGAATATGCTGACACCAACTGCAAAGTCGCTTGAGAACCACATCAACTTACAGAGGGTAACGCCGACTGTCCACTTTTCTGACCTCAAATGGGCGTAGAAGATTGGAACGTTCACAATGAGGGACAGAGTATCGCCGACGGCCATCGAAAATATGCAGGCATTGGCCGCTGAACGCATTTCTTCCTGTCGTGCCATTATTACAAAAAGCGTGACATTAGCCACAGATCCAAAAATGAAAATCATACCAAGGATTACAGGATCCAGGTACTTCTTCACGACACGAAACCGTTCAAATGCCTCATCCACATCAACAGCAGAATTAAATATGACGCGAGTACTGCTACGGGGAGGGACATTCGTAACACCTCCATGCCCGGATGAATGCCCGTAGATTCCACATGGCAAAAGCAGTACAAATGCCAGGGCCAATGCCATCTGTTGAGAGAGAAATACATACATATATATATATATAGTCACGTCATATATTTTAAATCACTGCAGCGCAGTATTTCGGAAATCTTCAACACGTGTTTCGAGCGGTTAGGCTGAAAATCCATCACCACCAGCGTTATTATTTTTCCCCCACCAACACCTCCAATTTAAAATACGCCACCGTACGGAATGTCTGAATAAAAAGCTGCAATTTTTCCAAAATTATGGACATCAAACACAAGCATTTTGGCTCACCTGTCCAAAAATACACCGTCCCGTCGCTTCGCGGCTACACTGGCAACAGCTCTGTCCTAATAACCAGTCTGCTACACACTTCGTTGCACACTGCTGTTAAACTCACATATAAGCGCACAGACTCCGACGGACGACTCGCGTCAAACGACACTTGTATGACGCAGTTAGCTGTTTTTACCTGTTACAGCGGTCTGCCAAAAATAACGAAGGGCAGGTCTGATGACGTAACGCGCTTCCTCTGCGGTTCGCCACACCCCGCAATTTTAAGGCTAATTCACACATGCCATGCTGTTCCCATGCCGCGCCCATGCCGTGCCCATGCCGGTCCATGCCGCGCTAATTCACACATGCCGTGCTGCGCCCCTGCCCTGCCTTCTCCTTCGTGAAAGTCCGCGTTGTAGCCGGAAAAATCCGAACTGCTAATCCAACGGTTTAACGGATCCTCGTTTGAAGTCTGTTGCTACCACTCTTCTGCTCATCCATGACAGACGTTTTTTAGGTGTCAGTCCCCAGCTGCAGTTCAATGGAAGACTGATAAGCATTCTGGTTAACAATCTTCGTGAGACTCCGCCTGTTAGCCGGAAGAAGCCGAACGTAGGCAGGTCACCCACAGGCCGTAGAGAGACGGCGGATGTTAATTCACACATACAATGCCGTGCCCATGCCGCGCCCATGCCGCTCTGTGCCGTGGCCTTGAGAAGTCACTTTCGAAGTGGCATGGCAGGGGCACGGCATGGCATGTGTGAATTAAACACGGTCGCCCTATGTAAATCATATGGGAACGACACAATCTAAACCTCTAGCGGCACGGCATGGCAGGGGAACGGCACGGGCGCGGCATGGCATGTGTGAATTAAACACGGTCGCCCTGTGTAAATCATATGGGAACGACACAATCTAAACCTCTAGCGGCACGGCATGGCAGGGGAATGGCACGGGCACGGCATGGCATGTGTGAATTAAACACGGTCGCCCTGTGTAAATCATATGGGAACAACACAATCTAAACCTCTAGCGGCACGGCATGGCAGGGGAACGGCATGGGCACGGCATGGCATGTGTGAATTAGCCTTTACTTTCCGTTACGTCACGGAAGTCCCGCAATGCGTGAGGATGACCGCATTCGGGGANGGAAGTGTGAATTTAGTCAAATTTTCGGAGAAGTAATGGTCTTCAAAATTAATGTAAGTGCAAAAAAAAAATTCAAATTAGAATTACAGTCAACCTCGGTTATAACGGATCCCAGGTGGCGTAAAAAGATCCATTATAACCGAAGTCCGTTATATCCGAGGTTCGGTTAAATTACGTTTTATAATAACATTTAAATTAATACAGCTTAAGTTACGCTTGTTTTCACTTTTATTGCATGTGTAAACGAACAGATATATTTTGCTCGCATATAGCAATTACAGTACTTTCTCGCAGGTGAATGTGCAAAACAAACCATCAGGTAGCGACTGCCCCAGCTCATCCATTATAACCGGTAATAGTCGCACCTTGTCCTTAGGGAAGTCAAAGAAAGTGCAAAATTTACAAGTCTGCACAGCGTCTCCGGGAACAAAATGCTATCAAATTACATATGCAGTCGCCATGTTGCTCTGACGAGGGACCCCACGGCGCTTGAAAACACTGTAACCTTTGTGAAACTGCCATTATTTTGCCAAAAACGGTACAGCCGAGAAAATCAACTGTTGGGGAATGTCGGAGAAATCCGATGTAACCGAAGATCCGATATATGAGAGACCGGTGTAACCGAGGTGGTTCCTGTGATCTGCACGGGGAAACGGCCGGGGAAACAAATAAAAAGATCCGTTATAACCAAGGCCGGTATGACCCAGGTTGACTATTATTGGTGTATAAAACCTTACTGCAGTAATGCTATTGATTAATTAGTAATAATTTGGTTCCTTAATTGTTTATATAAATTATTTTTTTGTTGAAAAAATAAGGCTTTCACTGTTAAAAACTGGTTTGGGCCTGCACAGTGTTTGAATTTTTAAAATGCCTCTTGTGCAATAAACAGTGGCTCTCTGCTGCTTTAGACTGTGGCACACTGCGAGTGAATGTCGTTAGAGTGCTGCTGTGTGACTCTGTTTCAAGCAAACTCAGTCCTCAACAAATACACTATGATAACAACACCTGTCAAGGTGAGCTGCTTGTTCACTATCAGTACGAGCGAGTGTCCTTGCAAGACATGCACCCACATTATGTAGTTGGGGGCAGTAGTGGCAAGTCACAAAGGAAGCAGAACATCAGGACAAAACATTGCTGCACCAGAGGTATGATCCACAGCAGCTGTGCGGCCAGCATCAGTGCACAGAGTTATGATCCACAGCAGCTGTGTGGCCAGCATCAGTGCACAGAGGTATGATTCACAGCAGCTGTGCGGCCAGCATCAGTGCGCAGGGGTATGATCCACAGCAGCTGTGTGGCCAACATCAGTGCACAGAGGCGTGACCCACAGCAGCTGTGCGGCCAACATCAGTGTACAGAGGTATGATCCACAGCAGCTGTGTGGCCACCATCAGTGCACAGAGGTATGATCCACAGCAGCTGTGCGGCCAGCATCAGTGCACAGAGGTATGATCCACAGCAGCTGTGCGGCCAACATCAGCGCACAGAAGTATGATCCACAGCAGTTGTGCAGCCAACATCAGTGTACAGAGGTATGATCCACAGCAGCTGTGTGGCCAACATCAGTGCACAGATGTATGATCCACAGCAGCTGTGCGGCCAACATCAGTGCACAGAGGTATGATCCACAGCAGCTGTGCGGCCACCATCAGTGCACAGAAGTACGATCCACAGTAGCTGTGCGGCCAACATCAGTGCACAAGAACTTCACACAATTTCTAACTTCATAAAAAAGATCCAGATAATTCGGTTCACAGTTTCACATAATGTCATGTGATCTGTCAGATTTATTTTATTTCATTATTAACCCTTTAAAGACAAAGCGTATCTGTTTTATATAAGGACTCAGTGCGCACCGCGCTGTAAACACTCTCCACTTCGGTTATAAAAACCAGACTCTTAATGTTTTATAAGGCAAAAGTTGCTGTTTGCTCTGAAATCCGTACAAACATATAAACGCAATGTGGGCACCACGCAGAAATTTTTAATGTTAAACCTTGGTGGTATGTAAAGTTACCACTAGGCTTTAAAAGGTTAATTCTATTTTATTTTACATGGAAGAGTTTTAATATTATGTCTGCATTTGACTTTTATACTTCTAAAAATATTTCATAATTTGTTTCATCTTATAACATATTTCTGCATGATATAAAGAGCCATCTGATTCGATTCACACTGTGTCTTCATCAAACACAGCCAGCATCTAGCGCTTTATCCTGCACACTTCACTCCCACATTCAACATAAAATACCATCTTCGTGTGACAACATCACAAATCCAAAAATTAAATGCTTAAATGTTCATATTGAAAACATCATTTTTAATTTTTATACTTACAATGTCGTCGCATAGTGATAGCATTTTATGCATAAAATGGTACAAATGTGTAAATGGTGGAGTGCTACATACTGGCTGTTTTTGACAAGAAAATATAGTAAAGTTAGTTTCATTTCGTCATAATTGTAAGTTAATGACATTATGCGTTTCATATGTCTTGAATTACCTGTGATATGGTGTTTAAAAAGTAATTAACAAAAGCTGTATTGCATTATATAGTCATGTCATATGTGATGCTGACATGAACACTGATGTCATTAACAGCAACATCTAGTGTATATAAGAAATGTAGCTGTCCTCTTTCTGCTGTATCCTGTTTGCTACACCACACCTAACAGACAACACAAAAAGATATATCAGTATGACAAAATGTACTTACATGCCATAATTTGCCAACAAGTTTGGTGGCTACAACTGTTACAGTGACACGCAAGTACTGCTATACAATTTTTAGATGCTATTCCCATCATTGTTCCCTGTTTCTTTTTAATTACATGAATACATTTCAATTTCTTAATGTGTTATTCATTGTTTAAAGTTTCAACATCTACATCAGCAGTTCAAAGCACAAATAGTGCCATGTTACATCACCTCAGGAAACTCAAAGACACACCAACACAGTGCTCCCCACTCCCATCACCAAGTCCTTCAGTGCCAGAGGTATGGTCCTCACAGCGGTGTTCTTGCGGATTCAAGTCTTCTGGGATATGATGCTGTCGCTGGGTGACTAGTTCCCTGTGATCCTTCCAAATGCTGGCATCTACTGACCCAGTGACACAGTATCACATCCCACACAACTTGAATCCTCAAGCTTCCTCCTCGTCCCATTACTTCCTGTACAAAGAACTTTTAAAGAGACCCATAAGGTCTAGATGCTACCTCAGTTATTACTGGCCACCTGACAGTTCCCTCGTGAGCCTTAACACAAGCAAAGAATGTGACAGGACATAATTACAAAGTATTAAATAGTCTCAAGGCTACTATTATAACAACGACAAAACAATCATCTTTGCATTTGATTTATTTTTAGATTGAAGGAAGGAAAATGAAGCGTACTCTTGGTGTACTAAGTTTATGTTTCCTTGCCACTTGGACTGCGGTGAGTTATGTAAAATATTTCAGGCTCAAACTCTTTGTTATTTTGGTTTAAGATGGCACATATATGCGCATCACCTTTCATTATAAGGGCAGTTAAATCTATGGTGTTATCAGCTGAACATCAAAACTAAGCATGGAAAGCAAAATTTCAGTATAAATCTTAGTGTTGCCTATCACCGAGTATGTTACTGTACAAGCTTAGTAACTCAAGCAACAAATATACTTCACTGGAGAACAACCCCTAACTGTCTACAATATACCCCCTACATGTTTCAGCCCCTCACGGGCCATTATCAATGAGCCAATTATAAGAAATGACATAGACACAACATAGCATTTCAAAAAATCAGTTATGCTTTAATAAATATAAAATATTTCTGTAAAATCATACAGATAATAACTAAGCTCATGCATATAAATTTTTGACAGGCAGGCCTCTTAGAAAGCACACACAAGGACTGCCCAATTTATACAAAAGTTGTGTTCCAACAAGGAGTCATGTAACTTGACATTGCCTTTACTCTGTTGGTTTCACTGCTTTCATTTTTATTGAAAGATGTGTAGTTCAGTTAACTTCAGTACCATTCATCACATCACTTTAGAAATCCAGTTTTTTAAGACAAACAATTTCATTACACTTTATTCTCCACTAAGAAAACTAAATAACGAAACTACGTGAAATCAGGGTGATGTGATATCGTGTTTATCGGGGAGCAGTGGTACATGGACACCTCTGAAAGATGTGGAAGGTCAGTATTAACATGGATCATATAAAATGGTTTCTGATAGACTGAACTGGGTCCAGGTCATGTCTAGTGGTGTTTTCAGGAAAGTCTATATTACTGAAATTTACACTATAACATTCATGACATAAATTGGGAAAGATTTACACGTTGTTTGCACAAAATTAACACACAGTTAG
The DNA here is from genome assembly GCA_013340265.1 of Coptotermes formosanus. Lineage (NCBI taxonomy): Eukaryota > Metazoa > Arthropoda > Insecta > Blattodea > Rhinotermitidae > Coptotermes > Coptotermes formosanus. Next base: position 432,941 of record BLKM01000837.1, on the reverse strand, counting down.
TCCCATGTTTAAACTCTGCTGCTATCAACAGATCTCAGTTAAATTTGTTATTAGGAGTCCATACCACAAGGCATCACATTGATCCAATTTGGGTGTGTAATGGTCAGGCATACCCCTGAACCCCAAACTGAAATTCATCAAATTTCTCGTAAACAGCTCACTGCACATGATTTGGCACATGATAGACATAAACAACTATAACTGTTTCAACAATTTTCAACATGAAGAATGTATTAATGAAGTACAGCAAGCCCTCACTTAATGTCGCGTTCACATTCGTGAGAATCACAATGTAGAGTGAAACAACACAGAATGGAACATTCCTTCCTCCCGCAATAAGAATTAACCCTTTAAAGACTAAAACCAACATGAATTACATATAAACACTCAGTTCGTACCACGCAGTAAACACAATCTGTCTTGGTTATAACAACCAGTCAGTTAATGCTGTACAGGGAAATAATTGCTGTTTGTTCTGAGATCCACACAAAATACATAAACACAATGTGAACACCATGCAGAATATTTTGATGTTAAGTCGGGCATTATGTAAAATAACCACTAGGGTTTAAAACGTTAAATAAAATACTTGCTGCCAGTTGCCGGTGCAAACAGCATTAATCTGTGTCCAGGCAACATTCATCGAACGCAAGGTCACTAAAATTTGTCAATGTTAAGGTGAAAAAGTGTCTGTGGCAACATTAAGTGAGGGCTGTGACTGTTCATCTGTGTGCAGTGTGATCTCTTAGAGTCATAACTTTGTATCAGCACGAAATGTGCATCAAGAACAATGAAGTATGCACCATAAGAAATTATGGCATTTCGCTGAAAACTTTCATTGACAAAACTTGCCTGAACATTCTGTAAAAATGTCATTCTTACCACCACTAAATGCATCTCATTAATGTTACAAATGTGAAGTATTTGAAACTATTTAGAGACATCCTTTTTCAATATTCTATGAGCAAGACAAAACCCACAAACACACACTATGAGTGACATGCAGACCTAAAAGCAGCCAGTACACACTTACTGTTGAACTAAAAAGACACGGCTAACTGCATGTACAGTGTGCTTTAAGTAACATGACATTTCACACCCTAGAGTTCATTTCTGGTGCAGGTTTGGTTCTCAAAAAGGAACAGTGATAATTTTCCTAGACATAATGAACAAACTCATATTTGTAAATGAGATACACTCTGTTATTTTGAGGCAACATTTGACACTTTATCAATTGCTTAATCTTTGCCTTATAAACGGTTAACAGCACAATTTTAATATATATATCTAAATATATGTATAAATATGTAGACATAACACAATGCTTTCTTTTGATCACTGTTTCAGGAAACTCATCGCCCTCTGTGCAGCATAGAAACTATGTTTTCAAATGGTAATGGACTTCTTTAAGCATGTCAAACTGGAAGGGGGGGAGGGGGGGTGTTTTGCTTCAGACCTGTGCTGTGTAACCCCTACCTTAAACAAAATTTAAATTAATTTTGTTACATTTTTAAAAAAGGGTGATGTGCGATGTAAAATGTGAATTACATTCAGCCTTTCAACTTTCTTTTCTCCTTATTTTTAGTCACTTCAGCACTCTGTCAGTGTTTTTGTGCACTGTGCTGTTAGCACTATCACTAGAATGAGATGGAAGACCAGCCAAACACTAACTGAAGTCGTTAGTCCGGTCAGCCATTCCTGTGCATAAAGCACATTGCTGGGGCTGTGACATAGCCACATTATAACTGTGACGGGGATTGTGCTTACACTCACATATATCCCATCCTGGCTGACAGCCTTGATGCCATCATAGTAATGACTTGTGCTACAGATTGCAATATGTCCTTACAGAGAGGGGGTTTGGATACCCATGTCAGTCATGACAGTCTGATGAGTGATGTTGCATGTGAAATTAAATACATTAAATAAGTTAATGGTTACCTGAACATACCAAGTTTGCATTTATTACGCTAAGTTAAGTAATATATACTATCTTTGAAAGAACAATCAAGAAACAACATACAGAACCTCACCAACAAATCAGATAATTCATAATTTATAGTTAATGCTAGCCTCACCAAACATGCAAAAGTGAAGCAATGCTTCATAAGCACCTCCCACAACTTACTGTTTTACCACAACCACTTGTAATAACTTTCCAGCAGCATTAATTTGTTTAACTTGTTGCACGATTCTAGAAAGGCTTCAAAGCGTGTGCACTACCATGGCCTATCAGTAACTGTTTTATATTTCTTAACTCCCTTATTTTACAGAGACTTTGCGCATGCAGACGTTTTCCAGTATTATACACGGAGACAGAAGAGCTTTAGAGGTAAATTTCTGCTAAATCTTCCAACACAATTGCCTGTTTGGAGGCTAATCACACATTATTTCAAAGGGGGATTAGTGACTGAGGGGTCTTATTAGCATCTTCATGCTGTTGACATATAATTTTGATGTCAGCAGCAAGCTATGTCACAACTTGTGACAGGTGACACAAGTACTGTTCAAAAAGATGGCATATTGATATTCGGTCATCCTAATTTGGTCATATACAAGTCATTAAATATTTCAGCACTAAAAAATAAAATCACATCAGCTGGCCATATGTTCAATTCAGTTGTATTTTCATGTAGAAACAGCCATACCAGCTACTCACGCATGATACAGTTGCATTCCTCATCACTAGCACAGCATGTAACAGTAGATGAAATTTAAAGACAGAAAGAAAGAAACCTGAAATTAAACGTAACTCATGTAATTAAAAATAAGATTATGAACGGGACTGAAACCACATGCAACAACCATACAGCGGTATTTCCCAACCTGTGGTCCACAGAGAGAGACTGCAAGGATCCTGTGAATCTGTACGTTCACCAAGCACAATTTTGGTGTGCAATCACATCATGTGGTAGCACTAGCTGTCTCATTAAATGGCTCAGGATAATAAATAAGCAAACATGCTTGTATACACTGAATGAGTAATGTCTCACACATATACGTATTACCATTTTTTAAAGGAATACAGATAGTGTTGTGATTAATAAACAGAAATTCATTTAAAAGAGTTTATGAATTCGTAGTGTTTTTCTCTCACTATCATACACACACAGACACACATATTTCCTCAGTCAACAAATTCTAATAGTACATCAACTATTATGTGTAAGTCTGTGAAACTGTTTCACCTTAAAATAGGGTCCTCATATTAAAAAAGCTTGGGAACCACTACTCTAGAAAAATACTTGCACATCACTTTAACAACCATGGCTACCATGGATACTGCAGACTGTAGAGATCATATTATTGGGTGTGTTCTGTAAGGTCCTATTCAGGAAAGTGGCACATGCCCCACCCACCTTTTTGCTAGCATTTATTAGCTGATGTGCTATCATTTATTACATTTGTTTTCATCAACAGACACCCTCATCATCATCATCATCATAACCAGAAACTGACAGGCTAGTCTCCCCTGATGATACGTCTTATGAATGGCACATTCTAAAACAAATTTGAAAATCAACCTGTGCTTCACCTTGTCATGACATATACATGACTGAGAAACTATCTCCCTGAGGAAAGTGACACAAGTCTGAACTGCAATGTTATACAGGAATTAAAGAACAAAACTTTAGAAGAGATAATGGCTTCAATATTACACAGAAGGCAGCAGGTTTGGATATGCAATTCTTTCTTTAAATTCACAATAGAATAGGCTGGTAAACTTTGCTTCATGGCATTTCCTGTGCACAGGACGGATGAAATGTAATATCAAAATCTTTGACTTTCCATCCCTTTTCTAACAATAGTACATCCTGTAGACCATGCGGCATTATGCCTTCAGTGGACAGCTTTAAGAACACAGTCTAATTAATCCTGAATTCAATTTATCATGAATGTACATTTCAGAGTTTCAGTGAATGCACATTTCCCGGTCCTTTGTAATGTCTGTGGCATATTTTCATTTTCCAGTACATTCAATTTTATTCTTAATAATCCCATGGTGCACGGCCTCTTATAGAAGCTGATCATTATCAAGCTGGTCAAAAATTTCACTGCCATCGTAGGACTTTCATTACTGAATGAAAAAGAACCTTCCATCAGACCCACCCTGTACCAGTCCACTGTAGTCAAATCCTGCATCCTATTCCTTTTAGATCCACTGTAACGTTATCCTACCATCCATACTCCAATCTCCCAGGGGGTGTCTTGCCTTGAGTCTTCTGAATTATAATTTTGTATGAATTCACCATCACCTCCATGCAAAACACACATTCTCATCTAACAGCCTTAAGGTAATTGCCATGTTAATAGTTGGCATACCCAGTAATCTATCCATCCTGCTGTTAATTTTATGATATCCAAAACTTGTCCAGTTAATGCTGAGGCCAGCAGAACTGTTCCAAGATTCAGCTGAAGGGCCTACATATCAAAAAGCATCCTTGCTGGGCATGAATATGAGGTGCTGTATTGTTCTGGAATGTTTTCAACAGACACTTGCAAAAATTCACCTCTCAGAATGGTGGGGACTTCTACTATTTTTTTTTTACATAGTCGTTTAAAAGAAAAATGTACCCCTTACAGGAAGACCTATGCATTTCCCTGTCCTCACTTGTGTGCCACTTACTGTTATGTCAGAACAGCTGCAGACACTGAAACATGCATTTTGTGCTCATATGCTTCTCTAGAGTTTTTATGTTTCTGACATCATCAAATTAAAACCAGCAAACATGCCGGAACTGATAAATTTCCTAAGCTGTACATATTTTAAGATAAATTTGCTTCATATTTCCATTCTATTGCAGTGTATATGACAAACTGCAAATGTTTTCAGTGCATAGCTGGCTGTGGGCTCTACACAGTCAATCTGACAATGCGTCATATTATACGCCCTTTGGCAGGACCTGGATATTTCATGTTTGAGGCCTGCATTAAAAAAGGTAAGGTTCATTTGATACACACACAAATTAAGATTTTAAAAAATAAGAGTTTCCTTCACAGCCCACAACATAAAAATCTTAAAGTTCTGTTTTCAGTTCTGTGAACCACAAAGGTTCTGGGCACTGACATATGTAGAATGCACACAAACACAGAATGCAAATAAAATAAAATTAGTATGTTAGATTACTGTTACAAGTGCATTTTAGAAACACTGCCTCAACCAAGAACTTCTTGCTACAAGTCTCGTCTAAATTTCAGTAATATGCTTAGGCACAGAACAAAGTTTTATTCCCAATAACAACAGAGATTTCAGCTTCTCCACAGCATCTAAACTGTATCTGTGGTTAGACAGCAACAGTTTGCTTGGTACTATGAGCTCATTTGCTTTGGGTGAAATGGCTGAACATGACCAAATTTGACTCACACAACACAATACAAATTACTGGAATTTTAATTGTTGTTACAATTAGTACAACCAGTAAAATGCGTGCAAGTTTTGACATCTGTTAGTGTACAACTGGAAGAAATTTTACATAAAGTGTATATAACCTGTTCTGTTGGTCAAATTTAAAGGGTAAAGTTGTCCCTGTGTACACCATGAAGGCATGTGGGGGAAGCAGATGCATAATTCCAGTCATTCTTATGAGGGCAAGTGGTCAGCTTCACAGCCAGTCCAGATGTTTTGGAGAAGAGACAAATCTCTTGTCCCTGACAGGACTCAAATGATTCCTGCCCATAGCCTATTCACTACATTGACTGAGCTATCACAGCTGTGTTTCCTACATTCGCTCAAGATAACTTTGCAACACCATCGAGCATATACATATCAACAGTAACATGGGCTGTGAGTGTCCTTTTTACATTATGTGGTTACTTTCAGGTGTTCGCACTGCTGACACGTGCACCATAACAGACTGCGTATTGGATCTTATTTATAGGAGTAAGTACAAATGTAAATGGTCTTATTTTCACTATATTTCAGGTACAGCAGTGACAGACTGGGGAAAATTGCACGGGGATCTTATTTGGGAGATCAAATCAAGGAGACTGAAATGGGCAGGGCACATGCCACATGTGCTGGTGAAGAAAAATGCATACAGGGTTTCAACTGGGTAACCTGGAGGAAAGAGACCACTTTGAAGACCTAGGCATAAATGGGCACATAATACTAAAACAGATCTAAAAGAAATAGGATGGGAGGGCACGGCCTGAGGATTTGACTAGGTCAGTAACTATTAGTTTCTCAAGGACACTACTCCACACAGTTATCAGACAGAGGTACAGGGGTCTCTGCTCAACAGGCATATGCCATAAATGAATAATTAATGAATATATGAAGATATGAATAATTAATGAAACGTAGATGAAAGCCACACAATATTAATGACACTATTCTGTTTCAGGTATTAAATCAGCCAAATCTGCAGGTATGGATATACCATACCTGGACTCAGTTGAATGGTTCATTGGACATATGAAGTCACAATATACTGTTCAACACACCGCAGAGGAAATATTTGCAGTACACCAGCTGACGGCATCACCGCACCACATGAAAACATCTCCACTGACAACAGAACTACTAAAGCCTGAACCCACGCACCAAGAAAGCCCATCCGACACCTCAGCAGCCACCAAAACAGTTCTGCATATCTGTGGATACTTACTGTTGGCCCTGTCAGTATCACATACATAACAAGTGAATACTCAAATTAAGGAACACAATTAAACAAACTGCAAAATGTATGCACAGGATTAACAGTTCTGGCATATTCACTATTTCATTGCCTCTAGATTTTTGAAATTAAAACAATTTTATGAAAAAACACCAATAACAGTGCTTTAAACATACCTGTCCACATTTTACTGAACACACACTATTAAGTTTGATTCTTATCTTAGCAACAGATGTACAATTGATCACCCCCAACTGTAGAGCTACTTCTAAAATATGTAAAGAACTTGGTACAATGCACAACTATCGAGAGTTACGCTACGGCATCACTATGTTAGACGAATAAAACAAGACCCTCTTTCCAATGCAGTCCCAAAGCAATCCACATATTCTGGATGATGGGTTGGCCAATCAATGCATTTACGTCCATATGTCAAGTACAAACATCTGTTGTTTGTCCAGTTTCTCATAACATTCCAGTCAAATTTCATGGAGATAGGAGTAGTGGACTCTTAAAATAACACGCTGTCCATACACACAGCGCTTGTTTTATGCCCTTGTTGTGTGACTGAAAAAGGGCATAAACAACAAATGGTATTCCCATACAAAATAATAGAATAGGTAAGGGTTAGAGGCATTCATACCAATGACAGCCTGTTCACATGTGGTATATGTACACATATTTCTTACGTTATTGTTGTGTTAATGATGTTAAAGTTTAACCTCTGCAAACTGCAAACAAATAGTAAGCAACTTGTGTATACTTGGAATAAATGATGCCTGTTCCATAACATCACTGTCACAAACGATTAAACTTATTCTCTCAACACTTTATTAATATGCTTAGGATTCTTGCTGCAGTTAGGGTTTCGGTCATGTCAATTTAATACAGGTAGCTATCATGATGGTTAGGTTAGGGTCGTCATTCATGTCTTTTTGTTCCACCCTTGTCCGTAGTTACTAGGCTGGTCACAGACGAAAGATTTTCGATATTGCACTGTCACAGATAATCAAATTCACTCTCACAGGCTTTACTAGAGTCACTTTATTACCCACATACCATACATATTACTACCATTACTGATCACTACAGCGATTTTTCATCTTCATGTCAGACAAATGCTATTGACAACCCCCATTTCCTGGACAAACAGGAACGAACTTGATTATAAAGGGAACACCTGTCAATTGTTGGAAGGACTGAAGTTCAGCCCACAAAGTAGCAAATATAATCACAGAAGTCAGTCACTACCTTCTAATTTTTTAAGCCAGGCAACAGGATGACACATTTACCTCCTTCCATAAAGCACAAACAAAATCCAGCACAGATTCGGAATTTTGTGTGTAGTGTACTTACCCAACTATATCCACCTTCACAACCTAAAATTTTCAGGAAAATACATATACAGTATATGCATGTGTGCAATCATAAAACTATCCCCATCTTACAGTCAGGTAAATGCACTTTTTGCTCACTACGGAGCTCGGATGACTTGTCTGTAGATCAGGAACAGTAGGATACTGGAGGACAAGATAAATGAAGTACCCACCAAACAATGCATCACTTTATTTCATACAGATAAGGAATAGTAGGATACTGGAGAACAAGATAGATGAAGTAAACTAAGTAGCCACCAAATAAGGCATCATTTTATTTCCTCTCCATCGGCAGCAAATCACTGTGCACCTGTTTCTTCCTTAACACAATCCTTCTTCAGCTGTCCCATGAATGCCACCTCATCGGCTTCAGTCTGGAAGTGGCCGTGAACAAACTTGGATGATGTGTCAATGAATTTCAAATTGATGTTTTCAAGTGTGAGCAAGCAGAGACTGCAGGACAGAAGGGAAACAGAAAAGCAATTAAAAGCAGCGCTAATTAATCTCAAATAAACTGTGTAGTCATATACATGCTACCTCAGGTCTGTCATTGAACAGCACGGACACTTTCAGAATCCTTTTGGCTTTAGTAAAATCATCACTAGCAGCAGTCATACAACTACATAAAAACGTTAATTTACTCTTCCATACCTTGTGTATTGTGATAACTCTCTTCTTGGGGCCCATGACACAGCCCTTCAACATCACAAAATCATTACTGACCTCACCATAATGAGGAAAGCCTCCCATAGGTGTGACTGTCTTCTCTGTTAGATCATACTCTGTGGAAGCATTGTTCTTCACAACCTGACAACAAAAAAGATTACTTCTGCAGTGGACAGAAATCCCACAGATCATGGGAGATCACCACCACCACCACCACCACCACCACCACCACCACCACCACCACCACCCTCTTCTTCTCTGTATACCTCGAGCCACCAAAAGGCACTCTGTGTTAACACACGCCATGATTACTATCATTCATGTGAACACAATGGCTTGGAGGAAAGCGAAGGGATTCAATACATCCAACTTCTTTACATGGTCTTCAGTATGCAGTACACACACCCCTACACACACAATTTCATGTTATGCAATTTCACACATACACAATTTCCCAAAAGACAGTAACAAATGAGTATTAAAATAAAACAATGTATCTTTATTGGAAGGAAAGATGCACACCCTACATCAGCAAAGTAAAACCCCCTTTTCCAATTCAACTAATTTTCTTACGTACACTGAAGGCTGTCACTTGCACACCATGAAGGTATATCTGGGACAGAAGGGGTACAGTTCCACACATTTTAAGACTCATCACTCAATGGAGATGAGTGATAAACTTCACACCCCAGCCATTTCACTCCAGCTACCCAGTGACAGCTTCAAATTTCATTTTCACTACAACAACCAACTTCCTTCTGGCCAAACTCTACGTCAACCTCAGCAACCGCTGCATAGTGCCTATTGTGCAAGAATGCAACACCCACTTACCTTGCCTGCCCTGTCCAATACGATATATCTTGTTGTTCATCTCTGTGTGATGGTGGTAACCCTTCTGACCAGCTATGGCAACAGTGAATGATAACCTACTTGGGTGCCAAGCACCAACACAAGCGATCTTCCTCAGACCCTTGTGCATCTTGCATGGCAATTTCTTTGTGTGCCAGCAAGACGTCACACCTGAAATTGGTTTCAAAATCAAAAGACATAAAAAAAAAACTTCTTCAGTTTTGGAATTAGATTAGTGAACTTCAACCTGTACATTCACTTAGTGTTCAATAAGTAACATGGGGGTGTGTAAAAGGCTCAAATGGCACACTACAAAATATAGATCTCTCTGTGAGGAAGCTGGAAGTACCACCCATCCAAAAATTACGCTACACACACATTCACTTATTACAAACAGGGAGAAGACCACAACACCATTACAGCTTCCAGCAACACCTCATTCAAATGCTGTCAAAAATGTTTCACACGTCACTTCATTGGAAGTGTCCATACAGCAAATCCAGTGCAAAACATAAAATCAGTGATCCAAACTGTTTCTCACAGCACAAACAGGCCCTTCGCGCAAAACAACCTCCAAGGGGGAACTTATGATGCCCCTCCACCCCTCACTCCCCCAAATTTGTGGCATAAGCCCCATACTTGCACACATGAAGCACACCGTAAGCAGGAGTGCCTTATGCAATGAGGTGCTGTGGGCTGCCCCTTGTTCCGACAAACTTAACTTTCACCAGCAGGTGCAAATGAACCCCAACCTTCCTCCAACAAGTATCAAACACCTGGCATTTCAGAGGGCCTGGGCTGGTGAGTATACAGGGAAATAACATCTGTCCATTATTCCTTGCTCCGGATATTATGGCAAAGTAAAAACAGGAGCATAAATTGACTCACTGGATGGCATAAATACATAACTGGGAACATCTGGAATTACAGGCAACACAGGATCGACAGACATACGGCAGTCCCAGTGTTCAGGATTTTAATCTGTCATGATCACCCACACAAACATAAGCATCTCAACAGTTCATAACCAGTTCTGACAAATCAGAATAAGACCATGTGTCTGGTGCATCAGTTTCCCCCACTCCTGCTACTGCACAGATCATGCTCAGCTTTGTCAAGCTCTGTTGAGGTTCAATTCTTTAAGGCTTTATGGAAAAGACACCTTCAATCATTTAACATGTTATCCTTCCAAAAACGTCACTATTATATCAAAATTACACCTTATGCTTTTCACGATTTCTGAGATTACATTTTCAAAAGTTCTTGGAACCAAATAGGTGTTTCACACTGAAAATGGATTCTGACGCATGGGATGACTTGATCAGTGCCAATTACATCTAAAGCGTCTAGCAACATTAACCAGCAGTATGACATACACCCCATGAGTTTACAGTATACTTATGCTAAATGTCTATTGCTAAATAAAATCTATTTTCATTCAACCAGGTTACCTGGAATTAGCAAGAAAAAAAGCTACATCTTACATTATATCACACCATGTTATTAAAAACATCATAAATTTGGTCCCCATGTTGTTAATGTAACAGGCATGGTTTTTCTCCCTGGTCATTGCCCAATGGACTACAGAAAGGTCATGGAATATGCCGTTCCTCCGCTCACACCTACTGACGCAGGGGGCAGAGTTGCTCTCCGATACTGCAACAAGGACCGTACTGCATTACAGGCAGCTCCTGCGTTGCTATGGACTCTCAGCTCACTGGCAGACCAGGAGCTTCAAGCCCATGTATCGGTTTCTGTACCCGAGACATATGGAGCACCCGTCCTATGAACTGGCAACCAATGAACTCGAGCGTCATCTCAATGAAATCCAGTTCTTGCTATACAAATCATTCCAACTTACACAAACCACACTGTAACCTGGATTAGTCTCCTAACATGGCACTATACTGACAAACACACGTACCGATGTGTGTGAAGCACCTTCTGCCTTTACCTTCACCACCATCCTACGCACTCTACCCTCAGCATATATGCTGCACTTTCATGCAATATGCCCGCACCTCTCTGCCAAGCATGTGGCATCATCCCAGCATTCACTCCAATGACAGCCAGTATCAAGTATTTAATTTAACCAACCATGCTTAATTACCTGGGTGTGGGCTATAACTCAGATGACCTTGCAGTGTTTCACTTGCTTCCTGAAGGTCTTTTCAATTGATTTACAGCCCAGTTCGTCCTACCATTTCTGAGATGTCTTTGTGAAAGCCTTCTTCTTGGACTTGTACAAACCAGTTGCAACATTCCATCCGCTCACTTGAACTAATGCAGCCCACGATGCCAACAGCCTGTATGTGCTGGTATAGTAGTGTAAAATGATAAATGGTAGTTATCGGATAGACACAGAACCACGTACTAAATTTATTTCCAGCAGTGACAAGAAGCAAATCGGAATTAACATATAACTAGTAAGAATATCAGAACTACAAAAATAGTTATTTTCTGCCAATGAATACTGACAGTGCTTTGCACAATGGACAAAATGTCACACTTGTGTGATATTACCAAATATCCAGCACAGCCAGACATAAGACAAAAAAACAATGACTGCCTCAGACCGCCCTAGACTACCTTCTTCAATAAGAATCAGAACCTAACCATATACATGAATCATCACAGGCAGTGGATCAGCATTTCCATACATCACAAGGTCAATAACAGAATGCTGCAAGACCCTGCATTAAGATGCAAAATGAACCTTTCATCCAAATTCATGTGCATAGTCCATCATCAGAATGCCCCCACATATTCAATATGATACAACTCATGGCAACAGTTAAACCTGGTGATCACAACTGCTATAATCCACGGATTAAAATATTCTTCAAAGTTAAGGATTTATATATTTCATCCATCAGAATTGCCCACCAAATGCACAGAATGCAAATTCATAAAAAGCTAAAATGTTAAACAGTACATTAGAAACACTTAAAAATCTTTCCCACTTTCTTGACAAAATATACCCAATATATATACACAAGATTTAAGATCAAAACACTGAAGAAGTTCCACACACATAAGTTCAAATTACCACACACTATGAAAACACATACTGATGTCTCATTAAAAAGCCGACACATACTACACAAACACACTGAGATTCAAGATAAATTCAAAGCCCAATAACTCACCAGTTCTTACACAGTCTGTATCTGCAGTCCTTCCAACAAATGCTAGCCCCGTCTTCACAGCGTGCAGCGTCACGCACCTCAAAACATGTCCAACACCTGTGACGACCACCACTGGTGCAGACGCCAGAACTGAGACAACCTCCACTGTCCCCCCTGCTTCACCTCTACAATGCAAATTACAGGCTGCTTGCTACCTTCACATAACAAATATAAGACACAAACCTCACTCACAAAACCTAGAAAACAGGAAAAGCTGGAATCTTCGTACATCTACTTTCAGAATTTTCCGCACTGCTGAAAGAAAATTTTTTCCCACACAGCCACACTATTTCTCGTCAATTCCTAGCATATTGCAACTGGTCATATCAATAACACAACCACAATGTAAGAGGAGAAATAGTTCTGTGCGTCCTGGAACTACTTGCCAGACAACATAAGTGTGGCTGGGAGGAGATCCACATCAGTGTGCCAAGTCAGATGTAGCAAACAGTCTGCCCTATAACTGCACGAGGCTCAGCTGTCATTCATATGTTAACAGTTCATCAGTCAATCAAGAAATTCTCCACACATTATAGAACCTGAAGTTTAGTACTGCGTTCACATGAGCCTGCCTCTTTTCCCTACCAAGAGGAAAATTAATCCAGCCCATGCCACCAAATTATGCCTCAACATCCACTTCAATATTGTCCTCCAACCTAAACCTCAATCTTCAAATTTGTCTTTTCCTTACAAACAACTAGTGAATTGAAATTTTTTTTAAATGTGTTACAATGACTCCTAAACATACCACTGACTGCTCTGTCCAACATTATGCATGCTGCAGCATTTTCATCAGCACTCTTGCCAGCACAATAACTGGCTGTGACACACACATTCCATCACACAACACATATACAGGTGCCCGTTAAATAATGAGACTGATTTTTTTCTGAGCGTCCTGCAAACAGATTAGCAAGATAAGGTATGGTTGTGACCGCTAGAGTGTGCCCTTTTCAATGGGCACAAGCTCGTCTCTGTAGCGTTAGTAGATGTCATTTTATGACCTTCAAAGTAAGCGTGTGTTTGTGTCGTGTGTCAAAATTTTTAACATGGAGCAAGATGCCGTGACTACATTTTACTTTAAACTGGGGAAAACTGCCAAGGAAGTGTACCAAGACCCAAAAAATGTGTGCAGTGATGACTGTCTGAGTCGTGCACACACCTTCCGAAGGTTCACGCGCTTTCAAGAAGGCAGGGAGTCAGTGGAGCATGATCACCATCCAGGCCGGCCAGTTTCTGCTCGGCCCAATCAAAAAGTGGAGAAAGCTCACGTCATTGTGATGCAGGACAGGCAAATAACCACTAGGCTACTCGCTGAATGTCTTGGAGTCAGTAAGGAAGCAGCCAGGCAAATTCCGGAAAAAGATTCGCAGAAAAGGAAGATTTTTTTGAGGTTGGTGCCCCACTGTGAAGCAGTTTCAAGCTTCCAAATCAATCTGTGTGATCCAGCATCCCTCCTACTGGCCAGATTTGGCACTGACAGACTTTTTTTATTCCCGAAGGCGAAACTGGCACTAAAAGGAGAGCGTTCCAGAAACATTAGTGACATCCAACACGGTTTGATCAAGCAGCTGAAAGGGGTTTCATTGCAGGACTTCCAGAGTGCTTTCGAGGAAGTGTATAAACCATCTCAGCACTGTGTGGAGTTGGAAGGTGATTACATTGAAAATCTGTAAAAAAACTTCCGGATATATTCATTCATTTTTTTTTTGTAATAAATGCAGTCTCATTATTTAACAAGCACACCATGTACACAGAGCAACCTTCCATATTTACACTGAACTTCAAAATCCAGTCACAGTGTTATTGTACCAAACTGTGGGACATATACCAAGGTTCTGTCCAGGTACATAAATGCACACCAAGAACAAATAAAATACTGTATACATGACATCTCTGCAATAACAACCATACTGACAATGTACAAATGAAAGCATTAACTACAAAGACACATACATAAAAAAAAAGATTAACTCAGAAATAAAAATAGAATACTCACCATTAACCATGCACGTTTTCCCCTCAGTAACTTCAATGCAGGTATTTTTTATCGCCGAACCAGCTGCTGTAGAATGGACAAGATTCAAGCTGCAGTGTCCAATCATGCCACCCGCCCCATAATGGTCAATGGTGGTAAGAGATACTCTCTGCAAAACATCACACACGTTAAATAACATTCAGTAAATAACTGTTGCCATATATTTAAAAAGTGTCACAATGCAGCTACATACACCAAACAGACAAGTCACATTTAAAGCAGCAGTACTTTCTTTGTACTTTACCTCACAAAATCCTGTCACTACACGGCTTATGTTGAGACCACATAGCTACACTGTCTTGGCAACAGTTGTGAACAATCCTAACACCCAGGGGAGCGTCCATATACCTGAGAAGCAATTTATTACACAAGGGATACGGCCGTTCACCCAAGCGTATCGGATGTAATCTATCACTAGTGATAGGAGTTCAATGAAGATATTTTCTAAAATACCATACATCACACTACCCTCACTCTGAATTGGCGACAGGCAGCACAGCAATTACCACTGCTCCCCTTTGGCATGAGTCAGGGTCCACATGTTCCAGGTCAGTCTTACATCAACTCAACGCTTGCTGCTCCCCACTCGCACTTTTTACTTATCCAGGAATGCAACTGAATTAAAGTACCCCAAAACTCAGTATGTTATCAGTTTGCCAACAGATCATGCACACTGCACATTTGTGTAAACAGCAGCCTGTACCTGGTGATGCTATTGTCTGTAGTTTTGTAGCCTTCCCCACTAGACAGTTCAGAATTAGGTATTATGAACTGAACCTTTTTATCCATCAGAAGCACATTCTGTCCCTGGAACAATTTAGCTTCCATAAAAAACATTCAACTGTCCATCAACTTGCAAGAATCACCAATTTCATCACTCATGCCTTCCATCTCAAAAAACACACATGTATGGTTCTGCAAATGCCAAAATGGTTCTGTACGGTCTGGTACTACCTGCAAGACGACATAAATGTGACTGGGAGCAGGAATTTTGGGTGCAGTCAGAGTGGGTAAAAATGTGCCAACTCCAACTCCAACCTCAATATAAAATCTTAAACAGATAATAGCTACAATATCCATTAGACTTATACTTAAATATAGGCTATAAGTCTAAAAAGTATCCTGATAACTCACGCAGTGGCAAGGAAATGTCTTATGACAACATTTACCATTTTAGTAGGTTTACCGTTATTAACACATATCGAGCTTTTTTGAAGGAGTTGGAGTCAGAGGTTTAAAAATTGAGGAGTCGGGTCAGAGGATTTGTGTGCCGACTCCACAGCCCTGGTTACTTCAATACATACAATAGCAATACCAACACAATGCACATTAGTGAAACAGCTTTTATATACAATGACCAGCTTTACTAGAATAAAATCCCCTTTTGCAACACTGCCAACTGCAAAACCTTCTTCAGTAACATTTGCAATTTGTTCCTCACTCACTCACTCACCCCTACATGACCACCATTACTTAAGTCTGGACATGGAATCTCTTAAGGCTCCTCTCCAGAGGTGCCAACAGTAATCAACATCTTCTTCACAGTTTTCTTCCCAAGTGTTTTCCCTGAATATTTCCTTGTACCATTTCTGGCCGTTTGGTTTTCAATTTCAATCTTCTCTGGTGTCTGTTAGTATCGTGCCTTTTCCATGCTTTCTCCCCCCAGTTCTTCTTGGTCCAGCTTTAGGGAAGGCTCTTATTATTTCAGGGGATACTTTTCGTGCTCCCTATAATATCAGCTGATGTTCCTTCTTCATTGCTGTCCCTGGAGCTTGAAGGTGCATTGGCTGATTCCATTGCTAGACTAAGGTCTGTCAGAGACACAGAGAGACAGACAGGAATTCACATTCATCAAAAATATTTTCATTTAGGGGATAAATTCCTGTCACTTGAAGCCACCTGTCAATGTTGTGTTTGGCAAATGCCTAGCTGAAACATTGTCTAATAATGCCTACAACACTGTAAATGGTCACCGGTTTGCCTGCGTTTGATGGCATCCAAACATTAAGGCACCAATTACGGTATGTTTTATATGGACCAAAGAAGGCTGTATGTCATACATGGGGAGCCAGTGTAAACAAGACAATGCCATTTTCTTTTGCCACACTGATGGCTCAGACTGACAAGTGGAACTCACAATAGTTTTCAAAAAATGCTTTCACATTTTCACAATTAAAACTTTCAGCCTGAGTGTGACTAACAGCTTCAGATTTTCTCAAATACAAGGACTTGTGATGTTTCCTTAGTCCCCTGAGCCACACTCATTCTTTACCCAACTCTCTGGCATAACTACAACACTTTCTTTGCCATACCGAAAGGCAAGTTTCAGAGCGTCCTTCTTTTTGTAGCCTGTTTGAAACACTCAACCAATTCAAGTCCCTGTGTGGCAGTGAAAATTTTCTTAACATCACTTCTGGCTGTGTACTCAAAATCAGTTGGGCTTCCTTGGTCTTTAACTTATGACATGGTGGCCCAAGCTACAACTGTACACCATAAAAGGAATAACAATGCAGATTTAAGATTTAGGTTAGCTTAGCAAGCAAACTGTCTACATACAATCAGACAGCATAAAAAGTAAGGTCTCACACGTGCCTTAAATTATACAAGAAATAAAAACACTGGAACACATTTTGTAACAATATTCTTGAAAAAATAGGAGCTAAAATTTTCAAAATGCTCTAAATAGTAAACAATCTTCTACCAAACAGACTCTTAACACACAATGCTCATGGTACAAAAATCTAAAGTAGATAGTAATACTTTCTGTATTTGCTTACAGGTTGAAGGGCAAAGGCTAATAAGTGAAATTAAAACGACCCAAGGTAAAACACTTTCCCCTACACACTGCAGCCTCCAATAAGCCATCATGTAGCTGGGTTTATACCCTTTACATATAACTTATGTTTGGCGAATATAATAGTCGGTTTTATTGCTTTAATATTCACAACAAAATGGCATGAATAACCTTAAGCTTTGAAACGCCTTCACTTTACCGCCATGCCTTTGGGACTGCTCCTTGGGATAGACGCCCATACATCCATTACGACTGGCAGTGAATTTTCGGCGAGACTGAAAATTACAACCAATTCGTGAGCGTCAATTCAAATAATCCACGCGATGCGAGAACCTTTTCTCTAAATAAACGCCACACTGGCGGCCAACGCCACACGCCTAACCTCAATTAGCACCACGTCGCAACATACACGTTGCTAAAATATTACATCTCTCTCCTTCCCGACTCACTCTGCTCTATGCACGAATTATAAAACGTTAATCATGACTACTTAAAGCTCCATTGTAAACACAGTCTGCTGTATACTTTCATTAACAATCCCAATGTGAGTACAAAATTGCAGATTACAGCAGTTTCTTCTAATTCAAGTATTCTGGATCGCAGGTTAACATGTCACATATAACTAACATTACAATGCAGGCATAACTACACATTTGGGTATCGCTACAGAGAAATGGAAGTGAGTGCAGCTACACCATCCCCTAGAAAACCCCTTGCAATTTATCATACTAAATACCTCCATTACAAAATATTGCACTAATATTAAACACAGCAACATAATGAGAACATACTGCGAATAAATGTTGGAACAGTATAACGGATTCAAAGCGATATGCCCTAACACTACACTTACCACTCGGCCTACCATTTCAATCACGACCCCTCAAACCGCGCACAAACCTAGGTGTAGTCACGGATAATAAACCAGGCACATACGGATACCATCATGGATGGTCTATCCTGACCATGGATCATATATACATGAAATACGCGTGCAAATCAGTGACATCCACCACGGAATTGAATGCATATTCGCAACCACGAATTTTAAACTGTGCTTGTAGATACACCTGAATTAATAGGGAATTTACATCCCGTCGTATAACTGGGCTAAGGATTTAGTACATATTTGCATACAACATGTAACAATTTAATGCCTAGTGTAGTAATTATAACATAATACCACCTGCTGTAATCACTCCCTGGAGCAGAGTCCCTCTTGAGAAGCCAGTAAGTTACAATGTAGTCAAATTGAAACCGACAGTTCATTACCGCATTCACAACAGTCCGCCACCTGTCCAGCATAAAGCTCCTTGTTACATGGCCTTTCCCACTCCCCTATTACATAATCCCTCTTATGCACAAAAATCTTCCGTAACACCCTGTTCTCAAACACCCTTAGCCTATATTCCTCCCTCATTGTGAGGAACCAAGCCTCAGACCCACATAAAACAGGTAAAATTACTGTTCTGTATAGCTTGATCTTTATATTTTTGGATAGCAAACTGAAAGACAGAAGATTCTGCACCAAATGATAGCATTACCTGACTTCACACTACTCTTAATTTCTTCATGAATGGAATTTTCATTTGTTAGGGTTGTTTCCAAATATTCCAAATGTTGCACCCTTTCAAGGTATTTACTGTTATTTTTTCCTGCATTCAGATCTCGAGACATGATAATGTACTTAGTTTTCTCAACACTTCTTTCTAGACCAGTCTCCTTACTAGCGACTACTAAAGCGTCTGCATTTTTCTTTATAATATAGACGCAACTGCCCAATGTATTAACATCATCAGCATAAACCAGAAGCTGATGTGTACAATTTAATTTCAAGACCTCCTAGTTTGCCTGAACCCTCCTAATAGCATATTTTAAAGTAAAGTTGAAAAGCAATGGTGATAAAGCATCTCCTTGTTTCAAACCATTCTTGACAGGAAACACGTCACACACATTTGCCTACCCCGACTCTACCACATGTTTCAT
Source organism: Coptotermes formosanus (assembly GCA_013340265.1). Classification (NCBI taxonomy): domain Eukaryota; kingdom Metazoa; phylum Arthropoda; class Insecta; order Blattodea; family Rhinotermitidae; genus Coptotermes; species Coptotermes formosanus. The sequence goes on along the minus strand of BLKM01000837.1, from coordinate 413,427 downwards.
CCAAACATTCTTTTTTAAGTTTATCATCCTGTTGTGCTACTTACAAAATAAAATAATGAGCCATCGACACAACTATACTGTAATAGTAATATTTCTGCAGCATGTTTCAGCCACAAAGGGGCATCTTCAGGCTAAAATACTTTGACACACAAAACCCATCAACACAATACAGTTGTGTTTACAGCTCTTGGTTCTTTTATAAACACATTTTCATTAGCGTTACTAGTTTCATAAGAACATCAAGCTCAATGAGAATATTATACAAGACCCCTCCACTAACCGACACACAGGCTTTTCCCAAGTCTATAAACAGCTGATAAAGCTAAAAAGTCACAAATAACCAGGTATTGATCAGATTCCAGCAGAATTGATTAAAGCAGGGGGTAGGATTATTTGGTCAAAAAATCCATAAACTTATTATTTCTATTTGGAATAAGGAGGAATTGCCTGAGGAATGGAAGGAGTCGGTCATTGTGCCTATTTATAAAAAAGGTGATAAAACAGATTGTAGTAACTATTGAGGCATATCACTTTTGTCGACTACGTACAAAATTCTATCCAACATTCTTTTGTCAAGGTTAACTCCATATGCAGAGGAAATTATTGGGGATCATCAGTGTGGATTTTGACATAACAGGTCAACTACTGATTATATATTCAGCATTCGTCAAATACTTGAGAAAAAATGGGAATACAATGAGGCAGTGCATCAGCTATTTATAGACTTCAAGAGAGCCTATGATTCAGTTAGGAGGGAGGTCTTGTATAATATTCTCATTGAGTTCGGTATCCCCAGAAAACTAGTAAGGTTAATAAAAATGTGCCTAAGTGAAACGTATAGCAGAGTTCGGGTAGGCAAACATTTGTCTGACACGTTTCCTATTAAGAATGGCTCTGTTGCCATTGCTTTAGAATATGCCATTAGGAGGGTTCAGGCAAACCAGGAGGGCTTGACATTGAATGGTACACATCAGCTTCTGGTTTATGCTGATGATGTTAATATATTGGGTGGAAGCATACATAGTATAAAGAAAAATGCAGAAGATTTAATGATTGCTAGTAAGGAGATTGGTCTGGAAGTAAATGCTGAGAAAACTATGTACATGGTCATGTCTCGAAATCAGAATGCAGGACACAATCACAACATAATTATAGATAATAAATCCATTGAAAGGGTGGAAGAATTCAAATATTTGGGAACAACCCTAACGAATCGAAACTCCATTCATGAAGAAATTAAGAGCAGATTGAAGTCAGGGAATGCTTGCTATCATTTGGTGCAGAATCTTTTGTCTTCCAGGTTACTATCCAAAAACACAAAGATTAGGGTATACAGAACTGTAGTTTTACCTGTTGTTCTGTATGGATGTGAAACTTGGTCTCTCACACTGAGGGAGGAACAAAGACTGAGGGTGTTCGAGAATAGGGTGCTGAGGATATTTGGGCCTAAGAGGGACGAGGCAACAGGGGATTGGAGAAGACTACAGAACGAGGAACTTAATGACCTGTACCCATCACCAAATATTATTCGGGTAATCAAATCGAAAACACTGAGATGGGTGGGGCATGCGGCACGTATGGGGGAGGGGAGAGGTGCATACCGGATTTTGGTGGGGAGACCCGAGGGAAGGCGACCACTTCGGAGACCCAGGCGTAGATGGGAGGATAATATTAAGATGGATATTCGGGAAGTGGGATGGGGGGGGCATGAACTGGATTGAGCTGGCTCAGGATAGGGACAGGTGGCGGGCTATTGTGAATGCGGTAATGAACCTTCGGGTTCCATAAAATGCGGGGAATTTCTTGACTAGCTGAGAAACTGTTAGCTTCTCAAGAAGGCCTCTGCTCCATCGAGTTAGTTAGTTATAAACAGCTGATGAACTGCATCATTGTATTACTATTTTTCTCAAATATTTAATGAATGCAGCATATGCAATCTGTGCTTGACCTGAACACACAAATCCACACTAATGATCCCCAGTAATTTCATCTGCATATGGAGTTAACCCTGGCAGGATGATGGACAAAACACTGTAATTAGTTGATAAACATACACCTCACTAATCAGTACAATCTGTTATAACCCTTCTTATAAACAGGTAAAATGACTCCTTCCACTGCTGAGGCAATTCCTCCTTATCCCATATACACTTAAGTTTATATATCTCAGAATAAAGTGTTTTGCGTCCTGCTTTACTCAATCCTGCTAGAATTTGGAATTGGTGATTTGGTCTGTTTAGCTTTCAGTAGCCATCTCAAAGTCAAAAATGCTGGGCTCAGGCAGTGGTGTACAGTGTGCAGTCAGCACATCATTAACCCCAGGTACATTCACTAGCTCATAGCAGTAGTTCCTACACCTATTCACAATACTGTGGAAGTCTGCCACCCTTCTCATCATTTACTATACAGTTACTGGCTGGTTAACACTTCATCAATTCGCTGATACCCCTGTGTAAGTCTCACATTGTACCTGCTGTAACATTACGGAATTTTGCCCAGTATCCATACATATTGCACATCTGACAACAATCTGTACAGACCACACAGTACTTGTGTTGTATTACATCATACTTGTGTATCATACATCCTACATCACTGTAAAATAAATTATGGTAACTACTCCATGCAGTCACTCTTCAGAATAAAAGTCATCAGTCACGATACATGCCATATTTCATGGCACAGAAACCTTCATTACTCTGCCTCTACAATCACATGATGAGGTTGTCAATTCAGCAGCACTAATCATTTTTTGTCTAAGATTTTTCATGCCTTCTGCATATTTTTTCATGCTGAATTCAATAATCAAAATCTACCAACCTCGTTTTGTGGAATAAATAATGTTTATATAGCATACAACAGATTTTAGACATCAGCTGTAAGTTAACCTTCCCACATTATCACTTCCTTTCAACATGTGTGTCACAACAGGTAACAGAATATGGTAAAAAAAAAAAGATCACACACAGGCAGCTGTATGCCCCAGTTAATTTTCTGGTCAAATCCTCCACATTAATGATACGCCCGAACATATACATGACACTTCCATCAACTAGTACATGTAAGAGCAATCATCAAATGCCACACCTACAAGTGCCACATTTGCTTCCATTTCATTTCCAGTACAAATTCTGAATTTGCCTGGAAAAGTCTGTATGTACAGCATTTATCAAAATATAGTACCATTCTTCGTTACCTTTAATTTTCAGCATATAAGTCAGCCTAAACCACCTTTCTGATATATCATGGGAAGTCTCATCCTATGTGCCAGCAAATGTCTCCTTACTTAAAGGACCTAGGATGACTGGTCCATGGATCAGGACTATTAAGATACTGGGGGATAGACAAATGAAGCAAAATATGTATCCACAAAACAATGCATCACTTTATTTCATCTCTATCAGCAGAAAATCACTGTGCACTCGTGTCTTCCTTAACACGATCCTTCTTCAGCTGTCCCATGAATGCCGCCTTATCAGCTGCAGTCTGGAAGCGGCCGTGACCAAACTTGGACGACGTGTCAATGAATTTCAAATTGATGTTTTCAAGTGCCTTCCTCTTGGTGTGAACAAGCAGAGACTGCAGGACAAAAGGAAAACAGAAGAACAATTAAAACCAGCACAACTTAATCTCAAATAAGTTGTGTAGTCATATACATGCTACCTCAGGTCTATCATTGAACAGCATGGATACTTTCAGAATCCTTTTGGCTCTAGTAAAATCATCACTAGCAGCATTCGTACAACTATATAAAAACGTTAATTTACTCTTCCATACCTTGCGCATTGTGATAACTCTCTTCTTGGGGCCCATGACACAGCCCTTCAACATCACAAAATCATTATTGACCTCACCATAATGAGGAAAGCCTCCCATAGGTGTAATTGTCTTCTCTGTCAGATCATACTCTGTGGAAGCATTGTTCTTCACAACCTGAAAATATAGAAGATTACTTCTGCAATGGACAGAAATCCCAAAGATCATGGGAGATGACCATGACCACCTCTCTTTTTTGTCGGCCTCCATACACCAAAAAGCACTTGTTAGCAAAGGCCGTCATTACCATTACTCTTGTGAACACAAGGGCTACTAAAAGTAATACATAACAAACAGCGGGGAGGAAAAGTAAATGCAATAACTTGGAAGAAACAGAAGGGATTCAATACATGGAACTTCTTCATATGGCTCCTACATATGAAATTTCAAATCTACAAAATTCTCCAACACGTGACAACAACCTTCAATTAATAAAAAATTTCCATACAAGAATGAAAGACGCACACCCTCCAACAGCAAAGTAAAATTGTCCATTTTCCTACTAGTTTTCTTACACAGACTAAAGGCTGTCACTTTGGGATAGAAGACTCAGTTTCACACATTCTAATACTTGTTACTCAATGGAGATAGCAAATTTCACACACCAGCCACTTCACTCCAACTACCCAGTGACAGCTTTAAACTTCATTTTCACACTAACAAACTTCCTTCTGACCAAACTCTACGTCAACATCAGCAGCCGCTGCATAGTGCCTACTGTACAAGAATGCAACACGCACTTACCTTGCCTTCCTTTGTATGGATGCCCTGTCCAATACGATATATCTTCTTGTTCATCTCTGTGCGATGGTGGTAACCCTTCTGACCAGCTCTGGCAACAGTGAATGATACTCTACTCGGATGCCAAGCACCAATACAAGCGACCTTCCTCAGACCCTTGTGCGTCTTGCGCGGCAATTTCTTTGTGTGCCAGCGAGACGTCACACCTGAAATTGGTTTCAAAACCCAAACACCTTGAAAACCAGTCCAATTTTGGAATTCATTAACTTCACTGCATATTCACTTACTGCCCAATATCCAAGACGAGGGTGCGTTACAAGGATCAGCTGACATTCTTTGTAAGATTATTTCACCCCGCAAGTTCTTAGAACCAAACACATGCTTTGCAGGGAACGTGAATTCTGATATTTGTGATGGTATTAATGCAGACTGCACTGTACCAGCATCACAGGGCATCAGAAGTTATGTGAAAAGCAAATGTCAACCATACAGACAAGGCAGTGTAACATATGCCTTTTGAATACGTATTTGCATCAAATTATTTAACAATTAGTGCAACCAAACAAGAAGTTATCTGCGCACAAAACTGAAGCATCAAAAACCTCGTTACAGCACTCTATGGCAAACTGTGGGAGATGTCAGTAGGAAGGCAACAACAAGGCTATCCACACCAGTTCATCGGAACTGCAAGTAGCATCATCACACATCCTCTACATGCCATGCATACTGCACACTTTGCAACTTTCCAATCCAGTTTCTGGGATGTAAAGCAAAAGTACACAAACCTTTGTATCCTTTTCCTTTTGTAACACCAATGACATCAATCATTTCATCAGCAGCAAACACCTGGGACACAGAGACTGGCTTCTCAAGATGCTCACGAGCCCACTGAACCTTCTGTTCAATGGTGCCACCATTAAGCTGAATCTCCATGATGTGTGCCTTCTTCTGGCGTTTCTTCAACAGCTTCATCTAATAAATCCGAAATTGGCCTTTCAACTGTAGTGCACATTTGATCCGTCCATCACATCTTTCATCTAGACCGCAAGCAACTGAAGGTTCCTTCACAGCAAATGGACCCTTGGCCACAGCCATGGCTCAAGTTATCTGTCACTGGCCTCCCAACACAGAGGCCTGAGTTTGACCCCAGGCCTGTCTACCTGAGATTAGGCATCTATTTACTGTATACTTATTAATATCTCAATGTCTACTGCTGAATAACACCCATTTTCATTCAACCTGGTTACCCTGAATTAGCAAGAACAAAAAGCTACATCTTACATTATATCACACCATGTTACTAAAAATATCATTAATTTGGTCCCCATGTTGTTAATGTAACAGGCATGGTTTTTCTCCCTGGTCATTGCCCAATGGACTACAGAAAGGTCATGGAATATGCCGTTCCTCCGCTCACACCTACTGACGCAGGGGGCAGAGTTGCTCTCCGATACTGCAACAAGGACCGTACTGCATTACAGGCAGCTCCTGCGTTGCTATGGACTCTCAGCTCACTGGTAGACCAGGAGCTTCAAGCCCATGTATCGGTTTCTGTACCCGAGACATATGGAGCACCCGTCCTGTTAACTGGCAACCAATGAACTCGAGCGTCATCTCAATGAAATCCAGTTCTTGCTATACAGTTCATTCCAACTTACACAAACCACACTGTAACCAGATCAGTCTCCTAACATGGACCTATACTGACAAACACACGTACCGATGTGTGTGAAGCACCTTCTGCCTTTACCTTCACCACCATCCCACGCATTCTACCCTCACAGCATATATGCTGCACGTTCCTCTGATACACCCGCACCTCTCTGCCAAGCATGTGGTATCATCCCAGTATTCATTCAAATAAAAGCTAATACAAAATATTTAATTTAACCAACCATGCTTAATTACCTGGGTGTGGGCTATAACTCGGATGACCTTGCAGTATTTCACTAGCTTCCTGAAGTTTTTCTCAATGGATTTAAGGCCCAGTTCATCCTGCCATTTCTTAGACGTCTTTGTGAAAGCCTTCTTCTTGGACTTGTACCTGTAAGTCAAGATCATGTGGAAGCAGGCAGGAAAAGGGAGATGGATATGGGAACAAAAGAGGGCCACCTCTTCTGTGAGCGGAGATGGAGCACCTCAGATCCACCCATAACACCACAGTTATTGGCATGGACCAACAACTCTCATCTGGCGAGCGGAGAGCTGATGTACATTCAATCAGTACAGGTTACGTATCATACAGCCACTACTGCCTTCCCACCCTAGCATTCATAACATAGAGGCCACACAAGTAACTTTTAATTTATACTTAGAAACCAACCAAATGCACAATTATAGTATATAATCTATTTCACTCCTCTCAAATGTTTCTGTGCAATCACCATCATCAGGAGGTACACATATCATATAAAACAGTAATGTGGTACTATATAATAGTGTATGATATTATGTGTACCTCCCCGATGACGGCAATTATACCGAAACATGTCGGAGAAGTAAAAGGCAGATTATATACTATAATTACGCATTTGCTTGGTTTTTAAGTATAAATTATTGTCAATGCACGAAGATGAGTATCAAGTAATTTGGTAGTTTAACACAGGCAACACACATTTTAAGAAACCTAAACAGAAGGTTCTTTCTTCCCAAATGAATGCAGACAGTCCCTTAGACAAGCCACACTTACGTACAGGGCCGTGGAGTCGGTACACAAAACTTCTGACTCGACTCCTCAATTTTTAAAACTCCCAACTCCTTCATAAAATCTCAATATGTATTAACAACATTCCTCACCACCGCGTGAATCATCACGCTACTTTATTGACTTATAACCTGTATTTAAGCATACGTGTAATGGCTATTGTAGATATCAGGGCTCTGAGTTGGAGTACCTAGTTAAGATTTTAGATTGAGGCCAGAGTCAGTACATTTTTCTGACTTCGACTCCACAGCCCTGCTTACATGACATCACCAAATATTTTGAAGAACCAGAGTTAAGAAAAAAATGACTGCCTCAGACCGCCCTAGAATAGTTTCTTCAATAAGAATCAGAAACTAACCATGTATATAAATCATCACTGGCAGTGGATCAGCATTCCCATAAATCAAAATCACAAGCTGAACAGAATGCTGCAAGAACCCGCATTAAAATGCACAATGAACCTTCCACCTAAATGCATGTATACGGTCCATCAATCACCAGAGTGCTTCCACATTTTCAAAATGATATAACTAATGGCAACAGTTATACTCTGTGATCACAGCTGACATATTCCCTTAAAACAGCATAACAACAATCCGTGAATTAAAACTAAACATAACATCAAACTTAAGTAATTAAACATTTCATCAATTAGAATTTCAGATGTACAGTATGCAGATTCATAAAAAGCTAACATTCATTACGAAAACTCTTCCCCATTTTCTTGGTAAAATTATACTATACAGAAGTCTTGCCAAAACTGACGCAACGAAGCATGTTTTGACAGCCTCACATTTCCTTACATACATTACCGCAAGTTGCAGCAGGTGCAAGCAATGACATCCAACCCTCCCAAATGCATGATTATGCACTTTATACAATTCTGCCCTTACAACAAGAATCCATCACATTAAACTGTACTGCGTACTGACAAACAAAAGAAACACACATCACATTCAGAGCGCACATTAAACGGGAATGTGAATAAGCCCAAACAACATATGATACAAAGCAGCTCTGTAACTGGTGATCCATTAGCCATTCAGCTGCCATGGAACCTGCCATGCATTATCGGCAATTTGTACACAAGAACTTCAGATTATTTAATAATCTGTTCACCAGGTATCAAGCATGTCTGAAAGCTGGAAGTTATCTTGAGCACCTAGTCTGGGGCATGCCATGGCTCAGGCAGTCAGCTGCCAGCCTCCCACCACGTAGGCCTAGGTTCAAACCTGGGCCAGCGCACGTACAATCTGTGGTGGACGAAGCGGCACTCGAGCAGGCTCTCCCCTCGAGTACGGCAGTCTTCCCGTCACTATCATTCCACAAATACTTCATTACCGGGGGGGGGGGGACTGATCAACTTCATCACCGGGTTGCACAATAAGCCTCAAGGCTGTGATGCATCCATAGCATCTGCTGCCAGGCCCCTAAAAACCCCACCTCATCCAACATACTAAGGAAATGTAAGGTTATCCACATTGCTGTACACATGGCTCTGGTTTTCAACTGGACCTCCTGTATGTACCACATATTTAAATGCATCATACCAGAACAGTACCATACAAGAAAACCCGAAGTTACCAAGGCATCACACAACAAAGAAACATTACAACGCCAATGGATCCTACACAAGTGAGAACACGGCACACTAGATCCACGACAAATTCAAAGATTAGTATCTTACCAGTTCTTATAGAATCGGCGTTTGCAGTCCTCCGACAAATGCTCGGCCCACACAGTCTTCAGAGCCCGCATCCCGTGAGGCGTCTCGATGTACCCAACAACTCCGACCACTACCATCGGTGGAGCCTCCAGAATTGTGACAGCCTCCACGATCTCCTTTTTGTTAACCTCTAAAATGCAAATCACAGGCTGCTTGCTAACTTCCACAGAACAGTCCTACATGTTCTGATACTATCTGTGTGACAGTAAGCATCTCTGTGTTAAGTCAGACGTAGCAAACAACATCTGTCTGAATAACAGCACGAAGCAGTTGTCTGTCGTAAGTTAACAGTTCATCAGCTAGCCAAGAAATTACACAAAACCCAACGGCTCAGTACCGTCTTCAAAACAGCCAGTCTCACATACCTTTACTAAGCGAAATTACCACCCCATTATACTTATTTTCATTCCATTTGAATATCTTCCCGGTGGTCTTTTCCTTATGACCAATTTGTGAATTGAAAACACATGATTTTTTAAAAAACTTGTTGGAAGAAGGGCTGAAAGAGGCGTAGCAATAGTGGTGCACAGAAGCCTAATGAAAATTGTTGTTAAGGAGATTGTGTGTAGTGACAGAATCATTGCCGTTAAGTTAAATGCAGAACCGGTAAGTATCTTGGTTGTGCAAGTGCACATGCTGACCGAGTATAAAGATGACTAAAGGGAAGAGCTGTATGACCTGATTGAAGAAATTCTTTATGAGGATGGAAAAGGCAACACAAACGCCATTATAATGGAAGACTGGAATAGCGTGGTTGAAAATAAAGCACATCACAACACTGTTGGACCGTATGGACTAGGAACGAGGAACCAGAGAAGGCAAATGCTCATTGACTTCCGTGGAAGAAATAGGCTTGTTACAGCAAACACACGATTCAAAAAGTCTAAAAGAAGCTTGTACACGTGGAAAGCACCAGGGGATCAGTCGACATCAATTGGACTATATATTGGTGAGACAGCCGTTCAGGAAGAGCGTCATGAACACTGCCTGGAGTAGGTACTGACTGTGACCACAACTTACTGGTTGCAAAGATCAGCACCAGATTGAAGAAAATCATGATCCCAAAAGCAAAAACCAAAATGGGATTTGGAGAACTTACACGTGCAACAACAGAAAGTGCAAGAGTCTAGAAAAAAAAACTCAGTGCAATCAAATTTGAAAGTGGGAATGTTGAAGTGCAGCAGAACAATATTAAGAAATGTGTGTTAGCTGCTGTGAGTGATCTGGTTGGAGAAGTCGAGGGGTGAGCAAGAAAGCCTAGGGTTACACAGGAGATGATCAGTAAAATGCATGAACAAAGGAAATGGAAGAATGTCAACAACAAAGGGAGGAAAAACTACAGAAGACTGAGGAACAAACTGAGAAGAGCCATAGACAATGCCAAGAAGGAATATCTTGACAGCATATGTGACAAGATCATAGAATTTCAAAGAACAGGATGTTATGATTTAGTGTAACTGAAGACAAAGGAACTTGGTTGGAAAGAAAACCATGGGATTCAAAATGTTGGCCCAGAAGACTCACAAGCGAATATATAATTGATCAGAAGCAAGTACTGAAAATTTGGGAACATTATATACCAAAGCTCTAGGATCAAGTGAATTGACCAGAACACCTAGAAGTCAAAACTTGATGAGGTCAACATAGATGAGAACGGTCATCTTATTTTGCAGAGTGAAGTGGAAAAAGCTATCAAGGAGATGAGGGGAAGAAGGCCACAGGAGATGATGAACCTGGAGATGTATTCAAACTGTTGGGAGAAAATGGTATAAAACTAACAACACAGCTGATCAACAGCACATATACAAGCGTAAACTGGCCCAGAGATTTCACTTAAGTTACACTGATTGCCTTAAAGAAAGCCAAAGCTACAAAATGCAGTGACCATCACACAATCAGCCTCATCCCCCTACAGCAGATAGCAAGGATACTTAGAAGAAAGACTGAAAGGAAAATTGATGATGTGCTTGGAGATCAGTTTGGATTCAGAGGAGAAAAAGGAACTAGGGATGCCACTGGGATGTTGAGAATGTCAGAACGAACCTTGGACATGGACGAGCAATTGTGAGCTTCCTTCATTGACAACACAAGGCATCTGACCATTTCAACTGGACCAAATTAATGCAGATCCTAAAGGAAACTGGGATAGACTGGTGTGAAACAAGCTTGATCAACAAACTATACATGGATCAGACGGGAGACAAATACGAAGACTGGAAGGGTTAGACAAGTTTGCTGTTTGTCACCGATTCTATTCAACGTATCCACAAGTACCTCACCAAGAAAAGCTCTTTAAAAGTTTGAAGACTTCAAAACAGGACAAATAGTTTGCACTGTGAAATATGCAGATGATCTGGTACTATCTGCTAAGGAACAAACGGTGCTACAGGGCATGATTGAGAGACTAATTGAAATTGGAAGACGCTATGAAATAGAAATGAATGTGAAAAAAAATCAGGTAATTAGGATCTCAAGGCAACCATCCCCATTAAAAATGAGGGCAGATCAAAAACAATTGGATGTGGAATATTTCATTTAATTGGGTAGCAAGGTAACAGATGATGCAAGATGTACCCGCGAAATTAAGTCCAGGATTGCCGTGGCAAAAGCAGCATTCAACAAGAAGACCCGTTTCACCAGCAAATTGGACTTAAATTTAAGAAAGAAACTAGTAAAGTGCCATATTTGGAGCACTACATTTAAGAAAGAAACTAGTAAAGTGCCACATTTGGAGCACAGCTTTGTATGGTGCCGAAACGCAGACACTTTGGAAAGTCGAACAGAAATACCTGGAAAGTTCTGAAATGTGAAGCTGGAGAAGAATGGAGATTAGTTGGACCGATCGTGTGAGAAATAAAGTATTACAAAGAGTCAAGGAGGAGAGGAATATCCTACAAACAAAATGAAGGAAGGCTAACTGGATTGGTCACATCTTGCATAGGAACTGCCTTCTAAAACACGATTGTAGGAAAGAGGACGGATAAAAATGACTGGAAGATGACGAAGGCACAAGCTGCTATTGGATGACCTTAGGGAAAAGAGAAGGTGCTGGAAATTGAAAGAGGACACACTAGATTCCACCCTGTGGAGAACTCGCTTTGGAAGAGGCTACACACCTGTCCTAAGACAGACTACAGAACAATAATGATTGATAGGGTGATTCCAGACATTGTCAAAACCTGGGCTGTGAAGTCAAAAGGAATTTTGCAGTCTGAGTAACATTTAAAAATTCAAGTGTCAGAGTCAGAGGTTTTGAATACTGACTCCACACGCTGGTCAAAATGTGCCACCCAGTGGCCCTGTCCAACGTTAAACACATTGCAACATTTTCAGCAGCATAGTGGCTGTGACACAAATTCCTCGATACAACAGATACAAAGAGCAACCTTACGTATTTACACCAAATTTCAACATCCAACCACAGCATTATTGTACCAAAGTGTGAGATACTGACCAAGGTTCCATCCAATTACATAAACATGTACCAAAAACAAATAAAATACCCTGTATCTGAGGCCTCATTAATAAAACACATCCACAAGGTACATAATCAACAACTGAGTCAGAAATAAAAAATAGAAGCAATCACTATGAATCACAAAGGTTTACCTGCCAATATTTAGTGTACGATATTGTTCAACACCATACCACTCCACAATACAGCTACATGCACCAAGAGACAGTTCCTTTGCACTTTACCTCACAAAATTCTACACAGCTACACGGCATATACTGACTCCATACAGCTGCACCATCTTCACAACAGCTGCACACAATCCTAACACTCAGGGGAGCGTCCATACACCTGTGACGCAATTTATTACACAAGGGATACGGCCGATCACCCAAGCGTAGCGGATTCAGCCCATCACATGGTTCTTCATATTCGTTATAACGCAACATGGGTACCAAATGATATTGTAAAGTGCTACTCCCATTCAAGCCCAGAAGGCATAATCACTGAATTTTCTTATCAAAACCAGACTGAACATGAGATCAATAGCCAAATAAGCTTGATACACATGAATGATAAGCTCAACCATTGCAACAAATCCATCTGCACTTACTTGAACCTGGTCTGTCTGCTTCACGAACCACATGGGTCATTCCAGCTTTATAACCAATAAATGCAGTAAAATGGACAGGTTTTGATGGGTCATCTTTGGGAAAGGCCTTCACTTTACCGCGATGCCTTCGGGAACGCTTCTTGGGATAGAAGCCCATAGATCCATGACGAGGGGCGCTGAATTTTCGGTGAGACTGAAAATTACAAGCACCTCGTGCAATTTAATTCAAATAATCTATGTGATGCAAGAACGCTTTCTCTAACTGAACCCCACTGCGCCAACTAAAGCCCCACGCCTAATCCTGTTAATCAGCGCCACGTGGCAACACACGACGCTAAACATTACATCTCTATCTCCTTCCGGACTCGCGCTTCTCTACCAACAAATTATCAAAGACTGTTTAACACTGTACTTAAAAACTCCATTCTAAACAATTACGCACTCAAACCTTCTGTGAAGAACGTTTTCACGAAAAATCAAGAATGTAGGTATAACATCACAACGCATCACAGTTTCCTTAAATTTATCGATTCAGCATGGCGTTACACATACTATCGGCAGCTATACTTAAATACACATTAAGGTACAGCTATCACGCATCGCAACAAACGTGCTGGTATAAACCACCAGCACCACCATCCGAAACGATCTCAACATTACCGTACTAAATACTTTTACGTTACAAAATATCGTTTAAGTAGTACTAAGACTGCAAACTAATAACATACTACAGATAACCCCCGCAATAAATGCGAGAAAATAACGGATTCAGACAGATATACACCAACCACCCACTTACCATATCGACGGACGCCTCAACGAAAGACTCAGCGCCGGCGCACCAATCGCTATTAATACCTCACAGTGATCACAGATAAATGATGGCATGGATTATACCACGCAAGAAAACCACGTATGGTTTGCACTGGAGGTATTCGAAATACACCATGGAAACTCACGTATTATGCCCAGAGGTAAGCATCACAGCCTTGTAGAGAGCTCTCCTGGTATGGCACGGAATTCCCATTCCCTGACGTAATTTAGACCAGCGTGCAAATGTAGCTGAAGAACGACGTTGGTGTGCAGAGTGCCAATGTAACCCGTAAGGCGTTATATATTTTTCCTCACACAGCGAATATATGGATTGGAAATAATAAACACTGTACAGCCCACAGTTGTTCTTACTGAAACTGTATCATATTATAGTGTGTAGTGAGCAAGCCGGTTGCCAGCGGGGTGCAAGTGCGTCCATTACACCCACAAGGAATTTGCAAATTCTTGAAGATAAACATGCTGAGCAGCCCGCATAAAAACACACAAGACCCTACAGCATCCACATGTTGACTCTGTTGAACTGTTGGATATTGATGTATTGATGCCTTGAAGCTTGTGTACTTTCCTTATTTTCAGTCCGTGGTAAAGTATGGTATTGTTTTGGGAAAACGCATATAATTTAAAGAAAGTCTTTTTACCGCAAAAAAGGATACTTAGGATAATGTTGGGATTGAGCTATAGAAGTTCTTGTAAATTCTGGTTTAAGAAGCTTGATATATTGACTGTTCAATGCGTTTCCATTTTTTCATTAGCCATGTTTGTAATTAGTAATCCTTATTTCAAAACTAACACGTCTCTGCATGGTATAGACACCAGGCAAAAAAATAAGTCACATAAACCTTTATATAAACTCTCATCTATTCAAAAAGATATTATTTATACAGTTATAAATGTATATAATAAGCTCCAATCTTCTATTACCCAACTCCAACATCATGAGGTGTGGTCCAGAAATGCACTAAAGAAGTATCCTCTTATGCACACTTTTTATACTGTTGAAGAATTTTTATCTCACTAGTTATCTCCATAGCTATAAGGTAGTCTATTTTGGGATGGACATTATTACATTACGTATATTGTGTTAACGCTATAATTATTTTTAACTAAGACATGTTTGACTAATAGAATTGTATTCTTGCTTGTGTTGTATTGTATTATTGTCCTGTATTGTGATGTGTTGTGATATTGTTTTGAATCTCTGTGTTATTGTATTGTACATATTGTTGGCAATTGTGACAAGTTTCATATCCAGCAGTCTTTGACTGATATTGGATCGATGGAATGTGATTATGTGAATGTAAATGTAAACCCATTGCCTAAATTATGTATACCCAACACATTTTTTGCAATGTTTACAAGCACATTATGTAATTGAAGTTCGTGCTCACGTATATATACACAGCAATGTAAAATAGAGCATTATATATGTATATAAACGTCTGTGTGTGTGTGTGTATGTATATATATATATGCATGCCACCCACACTGGAAGCCGCTACATCCACTAGGTTCACATTCTGGCAACGGGCCTTGTACTGTAGGTTGTAGATCGTCGTCGAATAAAGAATCAAACTACTCCACGGTAGCCAGAGTAATCTAGGCCACACCCTCTCATCCACATTTTCGTAGAATCCAGTGTCATATTATCTGCCAATATATGCATTGGTTTTCCGAGTACTCTTTCTCGTTTCCCCATCCAAACCATGTACGCCACATGTCCCACCCATACCATCCTTGCATCATAATATTAGTTTGTGAGTACAACCATGCACTTCCTTATCCTTTTAAAGCCTAGCGGTAACTTTACATACCACCGGGTTTAAAATTAAAAAATTCTACGTGGTGCCCACATTGCATTTGTGTGTTTTGTATGGATCTCAGAACAAACAGCAACTTTTGCCTTATAAAACATTAAGAGAATGGTTTTTATAACCGAAGTGGAGAGTGTTTACAGCGCGGTACGCACCAAGTTCTTATATAAAACAGATATGCTTCGTCTTTAAAGGGTTATTACACAATTTTCTGCATTCTACATAACTTCCTACCTCTTTAACCCAAGTATCTTCCCTAGCCCCCCTGTTCTCAAACACCCTCAGCCTATGCTCCCAAAATCATTGACCAAAATCAACACCATCATAGACGTGGCAAACTTCTTATTGGTAGACCATGTAAGAGAAGAGCTGAAAACCTGCTCAAATTAAGTAGGCATCAATTTAACATGGCAGTTGCGGTCCTCACGGGACATGCTCCTGTGAGGTGGTGTCTGTATATTACAGGCCTCTTTGATGGGGATCCAGCCTGCAGATTTTGCAGGATGGAGACTGAAACAGTGCAGCATATTATTTGCTGCTGCGAGGTGTTGGCTGAGCAGCGCTATAATCTCTTTGGGAAACGTTGCTGAACCAAAACATATAAGCACAGCTTCAGTAAGGGACCTTTGCCTCTTTCTAAGAGGGACAGGTTTGCTGAACCTGTGCTGAATGGAGTGTTTAGGGCTGCACAATAAGCCTATGGCTGAGGTGCATCTGGAGCATCTGCTGATGGGCCCTGAAGACGAAGTAGTAGTAGTTCAACACCCAATCAAAAGAGCTGTAAAAATTATACTTCTGTTCCAGTCCATGATCACCGCCATCTCATATGGCCTTTTTTGTGTCAGCCCTGACATGTATAGTTCTTTTTTCTGCCACGCGCGTGTCTACACCGTTAAATCAGCCATTCTGTTTGCCAGTAATGATTGAGATGTGCTTCGTTAGCTCACTACCAACCCACTGGAAAACTTCAAATTCAATCCAAATTCAAATAAAACGCAGGGCCATTGAATAGGGAGATAAACAGGTTAGATTTTGAAGTCCCCTAAGAGGGAACTGTTCTTTTGAGCATTATCCTCGTGAAGTTAATGTGCATGCTGGACTCTGGTGACAGAACGCTTGCGCAACAAACTGTTTTGACATTTGACTGAAAGCATGGCTTTGTTTTATCGCAGCCCAAACGCGAGATCAAACGCAATGAATCATGTGCCCCTCTCCCACCATGTGGTTCAGAAAAGTATCAATGAATTGTGATTGTAGTTACTTGTTCAGAGTGCCTCAAGCAAAATGGAAAATCCTGGACCAAGTTCTATTTCAGAAAATACTTCACAAAAAAGTTTATCGGCACTGATAAAATAAGAGAAATTGTGAATGATTCGGACTCAGACGATGGTAGTTTTAGTGAACTTCTTGACAGTGAAACGTAAGTAGCAAATTCACCCTTTAGCAGCAGCAGTCGCACCGAAGAGGCAGAAGAAGAAACTGTGCAGCCCAAGCCAGACAGAGGCAGGAAGAGAACACGCAGGGCCATTCCTAAACGCGCAAATACAGATTTGGAGTTAGGATGGAAAGAAAAAACTCGCAAGATTCAGACACCTGCTTTTTCCAGAGTACCAGGGATAAATAAAAATTACCAAATAACTCAAAGACAGCTCTCCCTTGGACATATTTGAAATATTCTTCAGCACAGACCTGTTCGAACATATACAGAATGAAAGGAACCTGTATGCAGCACAGCAAATAAAGAAAAAGAAGCAAGAGGGCGCTTTGAAATCCAAATCTGTATTTGCACATTGGAATGAAGTGACATTACACGAAAAAAAAACTCTTTTCGATAGTCATACACATGAACGTGTTACGCAAGTCATCTCTGTGGGATTACTGGAGTTTGCGTCCCATTATTCAGACCCCCTATGCAGCTTCGGTTGGAATGTCTTATGATAGGTTCCTCATGGTACTGACAATGTTACATCTGAAAAACGATGCAAAGGCAGCTAGAGGGAAGCCACACTATGACCCATTATTCAAAATTCAGCCCAGTTATTGACATACTAATTACCCAATTCCAGGACCTCTACTCACCAGAAGAAGAACTGACTGTCGACGAGGTGATATGCCCATTTCAAGGCCGCATATTCTTTCATGTCTATATGAAAGGAAAACCCCACAAATATGGAATAAAGATGTTCGAACTTTGTAAGGCCAAAAGAGGCTACATCAACAACCCGGAAGTATACACCTGGGCACATCCCACCAACTCGGAACACAACACTGATTGTGTGACCCCCCCCCAAAAGGGGGGGGGGGGGGGGGGGGCCACAGTGTGTACATGGACAGATGGTTCTCCAGTCCAAAAATTTTTGACCATTTATGGGCTTGTAAGACAAAGGCTGTAGGCACAGTGATGTCGAACAGAAAAGAAATGCCTACACAGGCATTTTCTGTAAAATTGAAAAAAGGTGAAAAAAATATCACGCCATTGGGATCAACTATTGGCCATCAAATGGAAGGACACCCGTGACTTTTTTTCCTAACCAGTATCCATGAAGATGAAAGTGCTGAGGCACCGTCGTCAAGGGGGACACCAACCACTGTGTTGGACTACAATAAGTATAAGACTGGTGTGGACAGATCAGACCAGATGCTGTCATATTATTCGTTTGAAAGAAAGACAATAAAATGGTGGAAGAAACTTTTCTTTCATCTATTTGACCTAGCAATTGTCCATACACACATCTTGCACACAAAAAGTAACAAGAAAAACCTTTCACTGGAAATTTTCTACAAAAAAGTTGCTGACGGATTGCTCGCTAGTGCCAGCACAGAACCTCAAGTACAAGGTCAGACCGGCAGTCCAGCAGGCAGACTCGTAGGGACAGGCCATTTTCTATATAGGATTCCAGCGACACATGCTAAGCTTGAAGAAAAATCTCAGCGCTCACGTCACGTATGTGCAGAGAGAAACAAGTACCAAACCGGGAAAACTGTAAAAAAAATGCATGACAATGTACTGCCGAAAATGCAATGCAGGAGTTTGTATAGGGCAGTGTTTTGAAGTTTACCGCACAAGACTGAATTACTGGGAGTGAGAGTAACGTTCATTTTCAGCAGTCAAGCCGCAAAAACCTCATCTCTGTGTGATTTGTAAATTGAAGTGGCCTTCTAGTGACTTATAAAATTTGTGATCGCAGCCTCAGAATTTCCACCTGTGGTGCTGGACTCCAAATCCATGTAAGTACTTCATTTTTTGTGCACAAGATACAGCAAACCTTCTGCGACGGCATGAAAAAATTTTGTATTATTACAACAAAAAATGCTGTACTTTTAAATTTTTTTTCAATGCCCTTAAAATCATTTGGCACAGGGGATTTAAAAGTTTAAATGGTGGCCTAAGGGAAAATGTTGATAGGTGTAACACCAATCTCATATAAAAATAATAATGGGACGTTGCTCAAAGCTTCCCGACAGGGCCCTGATAAAATTATGTTTTTGAACGGACATAAAAATATTACACTTGTAATACTTAGGGGAGGAAAAAAGGTAAATGCAACAGTCATATGGCCCTCTGCATATCAATGCTGTGTTCACCTCTACAAGATCTACGTGGACCCATTTGTTGATCCAATTCTGAATAAGCAAGATCTAAATTGGAATATCTAGTTGGGTATTATTCCAGTATGTCACTTCTAGTCAGAAGACTTACCAGACACCTTGCATGTTCAATTTGTATGCTGCTTATTAATGTCAGGTTTAAAATTTGTGTTGCTGCCACATTCATTACTAATGACATATCATAATCACAATACTTCAGAGCGTGCTTTCACACCACAAGCAGTAGCTACTGTTCACACCAGCACACTCTAGCAAATATCACACATATTGGACAAACAAATTTAATGGTGCTTGGAAACGAAACATGTTAGCAACATAAACATATATAAACTGCAAAGACCTTTCTGCTCAACAAATTGATGACTGATTTTATGATCTATCGAAGTGATTGTTTCAAATATCAGAAACCTTTGATCCACATTCACAGCTTGTTCTGAGAAGTTCTGTGGGCTGCTAAAAGAACTCGAATGGGCCACATACGCCCCACGGGCTGCCTGTTTGACATGCTTGCTACACGTGAACAGAAGATCTGGGAAAGACAATAAAAAGCAGATGTAATGCTTATAATGTGGCATAAATATGTAAACCTGATGGCCGCAGCATGTCAACGTGGATCTGTGTGGTAAAATTATATCAGGAGCTCTCAGAGAGGATGGGAAAGGATTTAAGATTCTTATATATCTGCAGTTTAACAACAGTCTGCATTTCATTTATATCTATGCAATGCACACAGCAAGAAACACTGCTTCCAAGATGTATTTTCAAACATAACTCAGGAGTGTTATTGTATCTTCATACTTACTTTACAAAGCAAATCCTTTGGCTCATAAAACATAATACAAATTCTGTCAAACACATTTTGTTGAAGGAGAAAAATTATATTATAATAATCAATGTCATGGATAGGCTACTACATACTCAAATGATATGTACCTACAATAATTAAAGATTTTGTGTTATATCTATGACTAATATACAGAATATTCAGACTCATCTTAGGCTTGCAAGAGAAAATCAAATACAAACTACAATTTACAAGTTTTACAATGCTTCCTTCAATAGTTTGACTTTTATGTCATTTTCTCACATCTTACTTTAATGGCTGTACTAGGCAAAGTCATTTCACAGCAAAAGACGGTTTTAAACGTATTTTCCATTCCACCCTTTCTACCTGCCAACGATGCCAACATAACTTCACATTCTGTAACAGTCACTAAGGTACAACAGCAAGCACCAGAAATATGAAAAGAAACACGAGTAACGTCACTGTAAATCACAGGTATGTGAGAAATTTGATTTCAGAATTAGCTTGTAAGTTTTAGAATTTGCATTTAACGATTCCCCAACTGTAGTACACAGTGCAACGTCATATCTCAGCCACAGGGACTGTGAGACTGATCATGAGGAAGAGCCAGATGAAAACCTTACAACAAAAAAAAAGTGTGTGTGAGGGAGGGAATACTCCCCCCTCCCCAACTGTGTGCAGTTGTAGGCAGACTATGTCATTGGCAAGAGTAGGAATTACAGTATAATAAATGATTTGTAAAATGACAAACCTGTACACCCCCCCCCCCCCCCTCCCCGCACTAAATTTGCTGGTAACAAATTCATAAGGTTTTCATTTGACTTACCTCTTCATATGGGGACCACTGCAAACCCATTATCTTACACAGCATTTTAAATAATGGGACACAACAGAATCTTCAGCATTTATAATCAAAAACACAATTTAAAGAAGACCTGACGACACAGACAATACCAACAACAATTCTGGTCACAGAACTGTTTCTGGTAAAGCCTTCTATTCTGGTGAAGTCAAATGGTACCAGAATATGTATGTGGACAGGAATACCCAGTACTGAACTGTGATTCCTGAAGGTATAAGGTAACCTTCCCACATAAGAATCACAATCTTTTAAAACTCAAAACAGCTGCCCGTCTGACAATCAGGTAACACATGGGTCCCCAACCTGCAGCCTGCCAGGTTGTCTTCTAAGGTATACTATAAAAATTACATAACAATTTAGGCAGTTAGGTATACCACTTGTCATTGTTCTTCCACATGCAGCCCCTCAATGAACCCACAATAACACGTGTGGCCTTTTGCCATAAAAAGGTTGGATGCCCATGATGTAACACAATGTGATAATAAAAAGAGCGGTCACAGGCAGGCAGCTGCACACCCTAGGAAGGAAGGAACTATGTGGTCATTCCTGACCTATGAACAGACCTCCAGTGTCAAATCCTGTAACACTGATGACATGCACACATGCGCGCACACACACAGCATTTTCTTCAGCTGGTATACGTATCAGTGAACCTGTGAAATGTCACACATCTGCTGGTCTGCTGTATGCCCCATTCTCATTGGCCACGTCTGAACACTGTAAACTTTTACCAATTGTTCTTGAGAAACTGCAGTGTGTGACCCATTACGGTCTGCTGTAGCTCTGACACTTCGGGAACGTGTGGGGAGGGAAACACGCGACTGTAAGGGCAATCAAGCACCCCTCAGAGTATTCACCATGTGTTTAGAAGTTTCTGGAAAATGATTCAATGCTAAAGTGCCCAGCTGACTGAAACAAACATGTTGCCAGTATCATTATTTTGACCTGTGAACAATAGAACAGTTGAATAATGTAATGTAAGGTACATCAAAGGCAGACTGTTGTATGTTTAATGACTAGCACCTGGTGCATTTCAGTTAGAAATATAATTGGCTGACGTGCAGTTATGTCTCGTGTATGTAAGCTGACATCATCATCATCATCATCATCATCATCATCATCTATTGCTCCACCTGGTTAGAGCTGTGCTTTACACCTGTAATAAACTGACCACTGGCAACCAATGGGAACATACAGACATGGTGACAGGGACATACATTTTTGACGTGACCAATATATTTTCTCTGCAAGGTTAGCCTGGAGGTAAGATACCCTACCCACAATTCGAGGGTCAAACCTGTTTTCAGATCAGCACAGCACGTGGTTTCCACCATTACAAGATATTAACTGTGGAGGCCTGTTACATAAGATCACCACATCACAGACATCTTCTGTAATGCCTACATTTGTAAATTTCTGTTACTCTGGTAGTGACTTTGGCTTTACATATTCATTCATTATTTTTATGAAGACACCCACTTCTACAACCGACAAGTCAGGTCATGTTTATTACACTGCAGTTATGTTGGGCACTCTCCTGTCTCATGTGCGTTTAACATACATGACTCCACTCTAATGAACTGTGTACACTACACTTCAGCGCTCTGACAATGGCCAACATAACTGGCCAAAACCACCAACCACTGCCATATGCTTGAGAATAATAATTTGTGTGCAGGTCATCCAAGTTTATGTCTTTAAATTTTCACAGAAAGAACTGAGCCATCTTACCTTTGCTTTCTGGGTTGTTTTTATTCTGGAAATTCGTAACCTTCAACACTTTGACCATCGTGCCCTGGACACATGGTGCTAGCACACACAGCAGTACATCCCAGCTTTTACCTTACACAGTTACCATATTTCAAAACTTTACTGATGAGATCAATATGGTCATTGACATACTGTACACCCTGCAATCTTGCAACAAACATTCTGAAGCATTTGCACATTTCTTACAATCCTGTCAAGAAATATTCTGCAGTCAGAACACTAAATGCTGCTTTTAGATTCCGGTATGAAGAACAGCATTAACACACACATGTTTAGCATCCAGGGGTCTGACACTTGCCTCCGCAAATACTTGGTACTGAATAAAACTATACTCACATGAAACAGCTGACAAAACTTGGTGAAGTTAACAAATATTTTAAATGCATTATAAATCAGGTGGATTTACGTCTTTGTTTATACTGTCGAACATATGAAGCATCAAACACTGCCAGTACGTGACAAGAACTGTAGAAATCTTCTGCTTACCTTTACACACAAACACAGCTTCCACATCCATTCCCTATCACATAATTAATTTGAAAACTTTACATTCCATGTTTACCATACAGCAATTCGCTTCCTTCAACTCCACAAAGCACACACACATACACACACGTACACATGCGCCCATAACTTAAATCACAGTTTCCAGAACATTCTCACCTCACACAATACTCCACATCATAAGAAGTCCATCTCAAGAGCATTGTAGAGGGCAGCTGTGTCACTATGACTTGATATTCGCCAGAATGGAAAGTTAAGCTGCAAATGAAACAGACAACATATAGAATTCACACACAGTTGCAGTAAAATGTCATACAGTGCAGAGATGCAGAATAAAGTCCCCTGTAATATAATTCTGTCACTTCCCAAGTAGTTCCTGAAGTTTCACAGGATGATGGTGCCTTCACCTTCACTGTCAAGCAGTCCAGTGCTTCTTGGAACACACATCAGGGCCTTGAAAATCATGAACCTCAATGTTCAAAATCTCTCCTTTCATGATCACTTTTCAGTATATTAAAACCCCCGTTTCGGCCTTTGAGATAGTTCTGACAAACGGCACAAGACAACGTATCTGGCAAGTCAGCTTCCTCCACTCTTCTACTACTGCACAGATCACTCTCAGCTCATTGAGGTTGACTGATTTGGTGCTTTGTGGAGTGAGATTCTCCTTCAATTGTTCAACGTATTTTTTGCTCCCAAAATAGTTTTAATTTTAAGAAAAATAAACTGCCGTGCTTTTCATGCTTTTTGAGGTTATTTTATATTTCTATTACTGGTATTTCAGTAGTTCCAGGACCACAGTTGGCACTTTATATTAAAAACAGATTGTCATATTCATGACTGGTTTATCAGTCCCAATTAATCACAAATGTCTCTGACGTTTTATCTCAATAAATGACTCAGATCAAAGTAAACTTCAACTATCACTGGTCAGTTCCATCCCCCACTAGCTAAGTCACACCTGTTCTGCTGGAACAACAATTTACACAACACAAATACAGCACAGCAGTCTGGTATGGTTGCTCAGGTATTACCTCTAGATTCTTGGGTCATCAGGTAACAGCCTAAATATCACTGACATCTCAAAAATGGCGATGTACAGGAAACATACACTGGACATAAAATATGAGTTTCGTGCGCCTTTGGCAGTATCAACTTTTATCAAAATCATTTCTTTCATTCTGGTATTGCAACGATTTTGTAATTTTGCCATAACTCTCTTCTCCCAAATCCTTTCATACTGTGTAGTTACCAATTAATATTTTACTAAAAATGAATCAGTCAGAATGAAACAGAAACTGTGCCAGCTGCACCAATGAATTACTTACGATGTATAAGTAACACAGCTGTAGAATACAGACTCCTGGGGCACCAGGCCATGTAATTTGGAACAAATTGGCTGACTTTTTTTGCAAACATGCTCCAGGGCAGAAGAAGCAGTACTTTCCTCCAACAATCAGTTACCTTCTACCAGACTATACAGTGTCACTTTCCAGAGAACAATAG
This sequence comes from Coptotermes formosanus, assembly GCA_013340265.1. Lineage (NCBI taxonomy): Eukaryota > Metazoa > Arthropoda > Insecta > Blattodea > Rhinotermitidae > Coptotermes > Coptotermes formosanus. The sequence continues at coordinate 388,672 of BLKM01000837.1, read as the reverse complement.
GGTTATATGCTTCATATCACTACTGTACGTACACCAAATTTTTTAATTACCTGCTTGGCAGCAGCTTCCTCATCCTGCCCATCTCCCACCACAACGTACGTACACTTGCGCCCAAATCTTGACACAATACGCTCAAAACAACTCTCCTTACCTAAAACAGTGCATCAATAAGCAGCAAGGCTACATATATGACAGATAATACACAAAATAACTGACAGATAAGACTGCAAATGCATCAGAAAATAACACAGGTACTACAGGATAATCACCGAGATTAAAAACTGGTTGTAAAAGAACAGCATATATAATCACCAAAATACTGTGCATATCTGTAAGATCACCCTTCTTGAATTCCTTAAAAATCCTGCAATATTTTCTTTCTTACTGCCTGCTTCTAGCCCATTAATCTCCCTCTCAGATATTCCTGCTCTCTGTTCCTGAAATGTCTACTAGTTCCATACATCACACTGTTCAGTTTTATCTCCATACTTTGCTAATCCTGATGGAGGTCCATAACAGCCACTGTACAGGCAGCCAGTTGCACCACACAGCAGACGTTACAATGTCATGGTAAAGGGAATATCACTTTCAGGATTCCAGTCTTTGTGATGTGACACTGCATCATTGGTTGAATGGCTCCCGACATTTCAAAAGAACCATTCAGCCAACACAGCATTATGCCACACAAGACTAGAAACCTCAACTTCATCACTGTAAAAACCTCAAGACTCATGAGTGTCAATTCTGTTACTTACCAATCTTGGTAGCAGAGTAAATGTTCTCAATTGGGAAAATTCCTCCTAGTCCAAAGAGCAGAACCTTTGCTAGTGCAGGAACCAGTTGTGTAGTTGTGACCAGGACATTTACACAGTTCGACCTGGGGAAGCAACAGTTGGTGTGTAAGTAAACACTGGACCACTTACAGTACTTCAGGCTGGTGTAGACGGCACTTGGAAAACAGTTATGACAGCCCACATGCACAGAGAAATAATGCCTCCCTCAACGTGTACTATAAAGAACACATCTTCTGGGATGTGGTGCCATATATTCTGGTAGAAATTTACTGATGTGTTTGAAGGAATGCACTGCCTCTATCTTCTGGGCAGAAAATGCAGAAAGTAGTATGTTCCCCACGGTATCACAAATCTCTACTGGACAACATAGAGTCACAGCTCGGATGATAACAAAACTCAATGCACTGCAATGCAGCGCGCTTCCTTCACAGTTTCTGTCTTCTGGTATGCAATGCTGAGTAGTTTGAGAGATAGGTACCAACACTTCAAAGCAACCTCCTGCCTCCATCGTCAGGTACAAGAGTGAAGCTGTATGGGGAAATATGGTCAATGACATCGAAGCAGAAGGATTAGGGGCAGGGCATCAAAGGAGAGAGTAACCGGGAACAGCCCCAAAAGAAGACAGGCAAACAAAATTAGGAAGATGATGGAAGTAGGAAAAGAAGGAAAAAAAATAAAATGTAATAACAAAAATATCATCATCATCATCATCATCATCATCAAATCGATTTATATCCCACATATCTGATAAAGACATTTTGCAGTTCTGTAATCAGCAGGACTCAACTACAGCAAATGAATGTTACCATGTCCCTGGACACTGCAGCCACCACCGAAGTATTACTGCATACAAAATCTGCACCTGGCAGGAATTTTGATTCCATTTCTTCTCCTTAAAAAGCTTCAATGTTCTCATTTCGTGCTTCTATGCAGGCCTTGCACCACATGCAAATGTTTCTTGACACACACCAAACTTCCTTTTAGAAGTACAGTATTAAAAATTTCTCTTTGAATAATGCCATTCACTTGTTGGAAAGAGAGTGGAATGTCCACATAAATATGTCTATCAGTGTCGCCTATGTCTTTCATGAACATGGGCATAGCAAAAGCCACAAGTTACTTACAAATGTAAATGGGATTCTGTCCCTACTTTCTACAGTTTTTGTCTGATGTGGATAAAATTCAGTAAGCAAGATGTGCACAACAATCTCTTGAGCTGCAAGTTTCATAAAAATTGGCACAGTAAAACGCATAATTATATGTTGAAAACTAATTTCTACCCATACTTTCCACATTCACTGGCCAATTTGGAAGATATTCAATAAGAGAGATGTGCACATAATGGGATTGAGAATTTGTGAGTTTTGAGTAAAACAAAGTAGGGGTGGCCTTACTTCCTCTATGAGCATAACTGAAATTACTTTTATATATCTACCATGAAACCATACAACATTGTAAATGTAAATAGCACTGTGGTAAAGTCTTGTGTACTTCGTTATGGAGTACATCACTTGCAAGCTTGTTGTTTTCGATGTTCAAGTTGAAATACAGACTAACAATAACACCCCCTCACGTTACTTATGTGCATGTCAGTGCTGACACTACACTCTGTATGAAGATTACTCTGTTACTGACACTTATTAAATCTATTAACTGATTTGCAATTCCTCACCTGGAATTGATTAGTGTCAAGCACTTGATGGCAAGTGTGAGCCAGTTGTCTGTCACAGCCTCTATCTCTGAGCGCAACTGAAGCCACTGCTCCCGTTTTGCACCTAACAATCCTGGCAAGAGTACATATCTATTATTAAACAAACACCATTCAACAATCCTGTCATTTGCACTAACACACAATGAATGCAGTGTATTCCACATATACTATGGTGTGGTTTGGAAGATAGGTACCGATGTTTCAGAGAAACCTGCCACGTCTATCTTCATGGTAGTCTTCCAGAAGTTTCTCTAAAATGTTCGTACCTAAATACCAAATTACATGCTGTCATGTCTTACTTGATGTACGATTTATCATGTAAACAAGTGAAATTAACTCACTGCACAGCTTTGAAATCAATGTAAATGGAATGTAAAACACAAATAGCCTTGCTGAATACCAACCCCCAACACTATTCCGATAATTGTTGTACATGTCCTTGATTTTCCGATAACGAAAGGCAAGTTTCCGCATCCAATCGACACCTCCTCGAACCCCAGTGGCCAGACACAAATTGCCATTACTAGCAGCTGCATGGAAGCCATCAGATCCAAAATTGTATGAACTGAGGTCCTGGCCATTGTCATCTGATGCAACATCATCGATGTGCACTTGGTCACAATCCTGAAACACGTTGGCATTCACGTCTCACACTAAGTCAACTAAATGTATCCAGTGTTATGTACACAATCTGAAACTTTATAAAATTTATTACACTTTTAAGATACAAATCTTCTGGGATGTGACAACATGTCAATCAGTGATCAGTCCTCGACATTTTCAAGTGTTCACCTTCAAGGTCAAGCAGTCTCTCAGGTGATGTGACCCTAAAGGCTATTCATTATGACAGGTCAAGGCCAAAAGAACTAGAACGTTACGCAATGGCCACCTGAACAAACCGTTCTTTGTCCTTGATGTGTTTGTGTACCTTGTCGTATCACATTATAGCAGCTAGGAGGGGGATGACAAATAACAAACACTTAGTGGAGAGAGTGGATAGGAACTGTGGGTTCATAACGTGTTACATACCTCAACATCGTTGAAGAAAAAGTGCGTGTCAGCAAGGTTGAACACCATCTCCTCCATCCTGAACCCCAGCTGTACCACTGAATGGGTGTCCTGAACAGGGATAGCAGATACACAGCATATTACAATAAAGTGACTGGTGAACAGATTTCAAACAGGTTCTCTATGAGAAAAGAAACAAGAGCAAACACATGTTTTTTCAGCACAAACACTGGATAGTGAAGCACGTTTAGAAACATCTCTACCAACACCTTCACGACAGTTATCCCAGAAAACCAGTGTGTCAACATCATCAGTACAGCCAGCCATGAAACTGCTTCATCTGAAGCCATACATATTCATACTTGTGCAGACTCCAAGAGGCAGACTTTGTTGTGAGTGTTACATGACTTTTTTGAGTATGGAGTAACTAGTCATCAATGGCACACACGTCAAAGAGCTATCCCATGAGCATATCTTGACTTTTCAAGGTAGTTTCACCTCTTTAGGCATTTAAACGGGATTCCACGGGCATGAAATGTCACTTAAAGAAGGTCTCAATAAATCATGAAAAACGGCTTCTAATGATATGCTGCAGGAAACTGACCATGGTTATGCTTGCAAGTGAACAACAGACTATTTCTTTACCAGTTGAGTAAATATAATGTGTTTAAGGATGTGCCAGTCTTGGTTATTGAGAGCATGATTACTGAAGCATACAGAATGAACTAAACTGCAATACCTTGCCATATCGTGTGGCAAATGAGCCTGTGAGCAAGGAGTGGAAGATTATAATTGTTTCATCCAGATCCCAGATGAAAACTCGCTCCAGGTTGCTCTCAGGACTGCTGGGTGAAGGATTGTTTTGGCGACGGCCACGCCCCCTACTGGAACGAGAGGCTACGTCACCTCCCCCACTTCCTTCTCGTGCCCGTCGCCCACTACCACCACCTCCTGGACCAGAAGTTTCTGTTTTGACTGGTGATACAGGTCCATTTTCTGACAGCTGGAACCCGCTTGGGCTATCTGTACGAACAGTGGAAAAAAAAATGTATACAAAAGACAAGATCTGAATTATCAAACTGCAGCTGTCAGTTAATTTTGCTGAGACAAAGAGCAAGAAAACAAGAAAATGCAACCTCTGACAAACATGGGATTGGATGACACCACCACATTCATAACAGCTCTGGAATCCATGCAGCCTCTTGTCCACTGACTATTGGGGTCTCTTCCTCAGCTACAGTATTAAAAACTAAATACTGACCTCCATCTAGTGTCAGTAAGGAAAGGAGAGGGGGAAAACAGAAAAGGAGAAAACAAGGAGAAAATAAAGCTTACCCTCTCCATGCCATAAAGACATTAACGGGGAGGAGAAGTATAGCTCCACTCATTCTTGACCTTGGCATGAACATAGGTGGTTAACAACCCAGCTGCCTTACTCCCAGTACCCACTGAATAAGAGGTTGGGTTTGGACATTCTGCAGAAGAGAAAAATCTCTTTCCCCTACCAGAATTCAAACCCCAGTCCATAGCTCAGTCCTTACACAGTCTGTGCTACTCCTGTTCATATCAGGTGTCAGTGTTAACGATAAGAGGAGCTCCCTTTCCATTCCACTATATGCATCATGGAAGTATTGCAGGTAAAGGTAAAACGTTGTCGCCGCGCACGCTGTAAAGGTACACAGGGGAAGCAGAAGTAGTGCTCAGTTCGTTCTCCCAACACTGGCTCTGAAGGCAGGTGAGAGGGTAAAGTTCGCACAACACACTTTCACCCCAGGGAATGAACCCCAGTATGTGTGGAATAGGAGGGTGGCGGGCCCCGGGGTAGGCCTGGATCTTTTCAAATAAAAAAATTTCTACCCCTGCCTGGAACAGGACTCTGGACCACCCAGCTCACAGCCGAGCCACTGCACTGACTGTACTGTCCCAGTCCCAGTAACTTGATGTCTATACACAAAACCTGTCTTTGGTTACAATTTCCTACCTGAACCCAAAGGAGAACACGGAGAACTTACAAATATGTTACAAAATACACCTTGCAGTTTTGTCAATATGTACAGCTCTTACACCAATATGCAGATACTGTGGCAGAGTTTTTGGATGTGATTCAGATCTGCACTCTAAGCTCTCCTCTTAATGACATCAGTATCATTTAGCTTCTGAATCCAAGTGCTACACCCTCGTGAAAGTTGTGGTTACCATACGCTGTGACGTTACGCAAAGCAACCACAACCCAGGCAACATGTACTGCATATTCATTAAAACAACGATCACTTCTCATGCATCATGCTGCAGTGTTCCTCCCACCACACACCCTGCATTCTGGAGTTGTTACCTGGCAACACTGCATTGTGTTGCACTCCAGAACCCAGCGAATAGCCCGATGCTGTGGCCCCTGCTCCGGTGCTGCTGGAACCGGTTGACCCCGATACTGCATATGGGGAATAACTCTGAGCATAATAGCTTGCATACTGAGAGGCGGCAGCTGCTGCAACCTGATGTCCAGCATAGGCATTGCTGTATCCACCATACTCCAAATATTCTTGTTTCTGCAGAACAGATAAGGAAACATAAACACTGACAACTTGAGATTTTATGTTCTCACAGTGGTGCTGCTGAAGACTCACATCAGCAGGGATGTGATGTGGTGCTAGGTTCGTGGTTCATGACATTCCGTCGACTGCTTGACTCTGAAGATGAGGGCAGCATGCTTCTTGGACATATCAACAACTACACAACCATCAACATAGCATCTAATCCCAAATGACTCAAATCTTCACTACTCAACTCCACTCAGGACAGTGGGGGGTTGGCCACCTTGTGACGCAGTCAACACTACACACCTCCCACTCATTAACACATCAAGCTCACTTCCCTACCTGACACAGACAGACATCTACTTCACTGTTCCCTGATGGAGGCAGCGTAATTGGTTCAAATTGACACAAATATATGGGTCCTTATTTTACGTGACAACAATCACTTGTCTCTTCTCAGCACTACTGTGCCACATTACGTGCTTCAATGAACATTCAAATCATGGAACTTTACACCATCTTTTTTTTACTTGATGAATGTATAGCTTATACCTCATGAAATAATTATGCATTGCTTCACCCAGATCAAGTACTTATGATAAAGTTCTGACATGTGCAAGCTTGCATGCACATGTGTGCGCAAGCTTGCATGCACATGTGTGCGCATGCAAGCACGCAGAGTTTCATCAACAAAATTTATGTTTCAAATTCACTGACTTCCTACTAAAATTTCAAAGGACTTTATACATATCTGCAAAGAAGGATGAACACTGCAGCATAACATGTCACATACACACCTGCTGTGAAGGGAAGGCCTGTGATCCAGCAGTGAAGCCTGTCGCAGTGGATGCTGTACAGTTATAACCTGCACCATAAGAGGCGTACGATGCTGTCTGTCCAGAGGATGCTCCACTCTGCCCACTGTGGTGTGAACTGCTGCCTGAACTGGAACCAAATGCTGTGCTGGACGTGGCATATGGGCTCAGGTAGCTGCTTGAGGTGGAGCTCTTACACTGCTGGTTCAGCCCACGTGCACCTTGACAGTAAACAGAAGGTTTGAAATAAATCTGAACTTCTGATGGCAGTGTGACACCGTGTAGCCTGGTAGACAAGTATACACCTCCTGCATAATGAATGAACCAAAGGGCATGTCACGACGTGCTTTTCCACGTGGCCATGATACAAACCCAACAATACCTGTCCTTTACATAGCTTCACTCCTCCTTCAGTTTCTTCCCCCCTGTAACATCTTTCTCCCTTCCCCTCAATTCTTCGTAATCTTTCTCACCATACATTCTGCCTCCTCTTTATGCTTTCAAATATTGTCTCTCTCACTGCTTTCACCTCTTTTCTGCCTCTTGCACTTCTTCCTTTCACCCTTCAGAAAAGAAGTCACTTTTAGGGCACTGGGTCCCACTGCCTTGCTCACAGCTCCAGTCAAAACCCCCCATTTTCAATATTAAGAGATTTCACACACTTGGCTCATTTCTCCCATGAAGCAGAAGACACCAGGTTCCTGCGTAACTGTAATATCCATGGCTATCCACCAACAGAATAGTGTATCCTGAAGTACTGAAGTGAAAATAAATCAGCACACACTGTACAGTCCACGAGTCATGCTAGTTCAGCCTCCAAAACTGACCATCCATCAATCCATGTGTTCAGAAGTCTTATTTAATCTGTTTCTGTGTAAGGGTATACCACGCACGTCAAACTTGGTGCATGCGTGTAGACAGCAGTGAAGCGAGAGATTTCAGTTTGGGCTGAAAAATTTTAAAAATAAAGAGGAGGGTATAATGCCACAAGATACAATACCATAAATAAAATAAATCATCTACTGGATACAAATCTAAATCCAAAATAAAATCTAAATTACATTACCCAATGAGGCACTATTCCAGTACCTCACATGTAATAAGATTTTGCAGAAACCTGAGTCTTTTGTGTTCAGTTTATTAATGTCGGCTTTAAATATGTGTTTATGCCACTTTCATTATTAATGACAAATGTGCATCTGTTCAGTGTGACATTTCAGAGCTCTGGTCTCATTTCACAAGTGACAACAATTGTTCATACAAGTATGTGTTGCCGCACACAGCACATATTGGGCAGACAACTTTAACAGTTTTTGGTAATGAAACAAGGTGTTAGCAAACTAAAATTATAAAATGGGAAGAACAGTTTCACCTAAGATTCTCATAACTGGTTTTATGACCTTATCCAATCAAACATTTCTGTTTACAAATGGTAAACTTGGGCCATATTCACATCATTACGTGAGACAAGATGGTAAATTGAGTGACATCAGTTACAGCTCCCACTTAATTCTGACACTGGTGTGGACAGTAACCATATTCTGGGCGGAAAAGAGGACAGCCCAGCCCAGTATTTGTGATTAACTGGGATTGATTAAAAAAAAAAGGTACAAAACATTAGAATACATTTCCAATGTAAAATGCCTGTTTGCGTCCACAAACTTACAGAATGCTGGGAATATAAAAAATCTCAGACCGCACAAAAAGCATTACAATTAATTCTTAGTAAAACAGAAAACACTTTCTGAATGCATATAACACATTGATTGGATGAAAGGACTTCCATACAGCATGAAACTCGCCAACCTCACTTAACCTTTTAAAGCCTAGCAGTAACTTAACGTACCAGCAGGTTTAACATTAAAAAATTCTACGTGGTGCCCACATTGCGTTTATGTGTTTTGTACGGATCTCAGAACAAACAGCAACTTTTGCCTTATAAAACATTAAGAGATTGGTTTTTATAACTGAAGTGGAGAGTGTTTACAGCGCGGTACGCACTGAGTCCTTATATAAAACAGATGCGCTTCGTCTTTAAAGTGTTAATGGAAGAATGCAAGAAATGTTGACAAAATTTCTACAGACCCCCCCCCCAACCACGGAGGGGGGGGGGGGGGGGGGGGGCACACATGCCTGAGCTGTTGATACTTACCAGCAGCACTGTGGTATCCTTGCTGCAGCATGCCATACGCTGGTGAATTGTAGAAACTTGAGCTCTGCATGTACGCTGCCGCTGCAGACTGACTGCCATACGCCTGGTGCATACTGTGTGGAGCACACAACCACATTATCCTTCACTCACTCCCGCATCTTGCTATCAGGCTGTCATTTTTGTTGGCCTACTTTCCTCTTTTGAGAAAAGAAAGCTGACTTACTTATGAGTAGTTTACTATATATGCTATCCTTCAACATGCACCACAATTAATGTGCCTCATCCCAGCGTAACTTACAGCACACCACACACCAACCCTGTCATAACATAATGGCACTTCATGGATTAAGAGTCTGCACATCCACTGAACTGAAACTGACAGTAAGCGCTAATGAAAACAAATGTGGTGTCTATGACTGACTGCTGACAATTGCTGACATAACAAAAAAGTCTGCGATACTGCATATGTGATTGATTCACTAAGTCAGCACAGTTCTGTGTGCTAAGGCAGCCAGCACGAGTTAACAAACAGTATGGGTCAGATCAACTAAGGACCCTGTCCAGAGATGACATAAATACAACATAAATACACTCCACTATTACAATAATTTTCTGAGGTAAAACCAGAATTAAGTCTGGATTAAACTGGCCATTTATACCCTAGTATATAGAACAGAACCTTCAGAATGTAACAAGGAAATGAAAGGAGGTGGATTGGGATGACACCGAAGTCAAACACCAGAAACAGTGGATGAGCAACTCCTTCTCTGAACTATCAAGATGCTGAACATTACCTGCTGTAATATTGCTGAGTTGAAGAGTAGGGGTGCTGCGTGTAATCCTTGCTGTCACTGTATGACCCAATGGAGTCTCCTGTCCCAGAATACAGAGCCTCTGATTGGCTTAGTGATGAGGTGTCACACAAACCAGGACTACGGACTTCACTCTTCACTGCTGCGATTGAAATAAAACAAGGATTTTTATCGCAAACTGGAAACTAGACAGACAAAGGCTTCGTTACACAATAAGCAGAATAAATGTGAAGGCAAGAGCAGTTTGTTCTTCAAATAAAATTTAATTACACACTATCATGACTGTTTCTAACACACAACAGTCTCAGATATACCTACCAATGGCAACAAACATGATTTCAAAGCCCCTACACCTGAAATGAATGACAGTAATTGTGCTCAATTGAAAAAGGGCCAAGTGAATACACGAACAGACTGACACATCAGTACACACAACCCCATAGTAATGATACTTAGCAAGCAGCTACTTAGCAGGAAATCAGACTAAAATATATTACAATTGTAACCGCCTGGTTCTGCCCACACATAGGGCCAACTAATTTACTCACTTCAGCCAAGGACACATGCATACTAAAATGCTTGGAATGGATGAAGATATTTATGCACGTGGCTGTCACTGCAGTGTGCCTGTGTCCAGCACAACAGACAGTTCTGTGAGCAGAGCTCAACACAGAAACTTGAACATTCTGCTTACTCCACCTATGTGGTGGCATTTTATCTGATGGCCAGTTCTCTTTTACCTGCCAATTACTCAGACATCTGAAAGGTGCTCTTCTATGGGTTATAGAGTTTCATGTCATCGCCATGACACAAGAGCAAACAAACTTGACACATGAAGCATCCACTCTGCATACAGAAGTCACTTGGTCACACCAATAATTTAATTGAATTAGGACTTAGTGAGAACATTCTCAAAACAGTAAGTTTATAGCAGTCTATGTGACAAAGCAGGAATAGTGTAGCCCACAACTGGACAGACACATCAAGGCTTTACTTCAGGTTCCCTCAGCCAGGAGTTAAGGGCTAAGTAGAACATTATACCATCAAACTGGCACCTGTTGAAATTGGGCCTGTGTTAGTTGTCATGAAAAGCAGCAGTAGCATTGCATGTGCTACAGAAACTGAGAGTTTCTTAATAAATGAAGACCTCATCACCCAGCAACCCACTGCATGAAACAAATGACCCTTCATGGCGCCCAATTAAGCGAGAAATTGGGCCTCTTCTAAGATTCAGGCTGCTAAAGGGCTAAATCTCAGTAGTTTGAAGATTGTTGCATTCAGGGGTCATTTTAGTCCACCCAGTGCACCTAATCCAGCGCACTATGACTGGCAGCAGAATCCGCAAGCAATCTGGCAAGCACTACATGAAAATACATTGGGGCTTTCCCCAAGCAACCTCAGAAAGCCAACTTCCAACATTCACACATATGCCAAGCATTTATTGCTGATTACAGCAAATTAAAACATAGGCATTAGGGTGGGCTTCAATGCTAAATTTCATGAACAAAGGTCTACTGATTCAAAAATTACATGAAATATAAACACACTCAAAGACACAATATACAGACAACATGGCGAATTCGCCAGCCCACTTTACTGCTGTTTAAGAATGGAAAACAAGCTGAAAATTATAGAACAATGATATTGAGACGGCCATTAAAGTAAAATAGAAAGAAAATTCATATTGTGGGCACATTGTAAGACCAAGAACAAGATGGTTCGGTGAGACACAGGCCATCACGGAGAGAGAAGTGAGCTGGAAAGAAATCGGGGAGAGAAAGAACTGCACATTCACGTTCAAAACGGATACGATGCCCGGGGGAGGAGGGGGGAGAAGGGGGAGAACGTGTTCCAGCACATAGCTACACCGGTTTCCTTGTCCTTACTACTCTGCCTCGCAAGGACTCACCATTGGCATCGCTGAGGGTGGGCCATGCGGACGGACTGGAGAACGAGCCCGCGGTGACGGGGGAACTGGTTGGGTCTTGCAGTTGCTGCTGACTACTGCTGACCACACAACTCGTACTGGTCCTGGCTACGCCCCCCGCTGCTGACACTGATATTGCAGCACATCCTGCTGACAGGTTTCAAATGACATTTATGGACAAATGACCCCCCAAAATATCTGACCGTCTGTTTGACCGATTCCATAACCTAAACTTCCGACGTCGGTTTTCTTTAATGACCGGGTTTAATGTATTGTAAGCCTGTAAAATACAGTCCACAGATCAAGAGATGACCGCTGCGAGGAACGCGACACATGCGCATGCGCGCAATGTCGTGGTGCTACTATCCATCCTGAAAGCATTCAAACAGTACACTCGCTCACTACACGCGACTCGAAATGCTGCATGTTTGCAGTCTGTGCCGTAGCAGACCTGCCCGTCGCCCCCACCAATAGCAGTCCAGCAGTCGCATCTACAGCCAGCAGCCCCCGCACCGCGTCACAAACGCCCACGTCACGCGCGGATCGTCACGTAGGCTATGGTGTGTGACCATTACGTACCACCCACTTGAACAGTAAAGAAGTTAGGAAATGTTCACACAGCCTGACACTATTCGCGCCTTCCCTAGGTTACTGCTTTTAGGTTTTCAATTCGTAACTCTGATGATGCAAGTACACCCAGCCCTTGTTTTACGTCCACCTGCGTTTCTGAGAAAGTGGGAGTAGGTAAAAAAGACGTAAACCAAAAATATTCCAATAACAGAAAAGAGACTTAAATACATGCAAATAAACCAGCCAAAGGGCGTTAAAACCGAAGATGAGAGAGCGCGAATTAATAACTAATGTACAGTGGCAAGGGGGTAAGGGCGTAAAACAAGGGCTGGGAGTATCTGATAGTGTCTTCCCACGTTTTACTACTGGGGCGATTAATATGACCCTCACAGCAGACATGCTACTTTGTTGCTGAACAGAACGGAGGCAGGATGAAATATTTTGCTCGAATGTAGTAGTAGTAGTAGTAGTAGTAGTAGTAGTAGTAGTAGTAGGTCTTACTTCGAAACCTGCTTCCAAGACTTTTACCATCATCACTAAATTAAAACTCTCATTTAGCGACAATGGAAAAAGACTTGGAAGGAGTTTGTGAAGTAAGTGATGTCAAGAACTGTGATGCTGCAGCAGCACTTCTGTCAAACAACTTATGTACGTATTCTGATCACAGGCTGGTTACATGTTTCAGCATGAATGTTCGCAGATCAGTCCATGCCATGATTACTCGCACAAAAAAAGACACGCTGTGTCTGGCACCTCACCTGCACTGGTGACTACAGTGTCGGGATTTGTGGGTGGAGTTCCGCACGTGGATTCTGACTGACCACTGCCGGGGCTGGAAGCATCCCCTCCTGCAGAGGCGTCTTGAGAACTGCAGAGAATAAGGCGAACTGCAGTCAACTGTTTAGTTAAAACAGCTCTTTTCAAAGCATTTCTAAAAAAACAACTTTTCACGTCAGTCATTAACTCAAGCTCCAGTTCACACATTTTACAGACGACACTATACGAATATGTGACATTTGTTCACACAAAAACACCCAAAAAAGCAGGTTTATACATCCCATTTCGCTTCAAAAAATACATTTTCTGGGGGACATTACCATGGTGGATTCGTCCCTCTTCAGTTCACTCTAGTTCGGTGCGCTGAAACTGATTATGGTATAAAGGACAGTGAAAAACGTTAAGGTCTCCCCAAACTTAGGGATTTAACATTTGCTGACAGCAATATGGCTCTGTCCCTCGGTCCGTTTGGCTAGCCGTTCGCACGGAACGCACTGCTGGGCTGAGACACGGAAATATGATAACTGTAACTGGGATTGTGCTTACGTTGACGCTGACGGATTGCCCTGTCTGTGCTGTGGGCCCTCACCTGGTCACACTACGCACTTCTGCTACAAATGTCACTCTATCCTTTGAGAGGAGAGGTCTGGGAGGTCGCATGTCAGGAGTATAAACCAAGGCCTTTGCGGTGTGGGTGAGGTCACTCAGGGTGGGGACTCCGTGATTGAGGGGAAGGGATGTGGAACGTGCTCCTTCTTTTAATGGCCCTGGCACTGACCTCCTCAGTCGGGGTGGCCCGGAAGTGCTAGGCACGGCTCGTTGTGTCGACTTGGTTATCTTGCTACAGGCAGCATAGGCGTGACTTTGGGGGGGGGGGGGGGGCCCCCCCCATATTTTTTCAACATAAGAATTTTTTTTGTTACTGAATTGAATGACAAAAAACAGAAAAAAGAAAACGGAGGCCAATTTTATGGGACCAATTTCCGCCCCCCTTTCAAATTTGACTCCTTTATAAAATACAATTCCTAATACCCATGGTCAGTTTTGTTCCCCCCCCGTGTTATTGGCCAACTGACGCTTATGACCGGCAGCGTCGACTAACCTGCTGAATTCCAGTCGCTTTCTTCGGCTGGCGACTTTGACCAGCCTTCGGTGGGCACAGCACCACGTTGCCCAACTAGGGGGTTCCCCACACTAGCTACATTAGCTATCGAGTTGACAACCTCGGTTAGTGCTCTGATGTGGTCACGAAAAAATGAAACCTGCTCGCCTAGTCCAGAATTGGCCGCTTTTATGGCATCCGAAGGCCATGCCTGTGAATTCAAAACCCCTCCACGTCTCTATCCTGCGCCAGTACAATCCATTCCACAGCATTTCTCTACAACCCACGCAAAATCCTAGTCCTATGCCTGTGCGTTTATAGCGCCTTGCGATTTTTACACTCAAAATTTCAAGATCATGACAGCGCCAGATTACGATGCCATGTAGTGCACTAGATGGGTACCAACGTTTCGAAGAAGCCTGTTGCCTCCATCTTCAAAGCTGAAGAAGCGAACACAGCTACACTTCCGCTGCCCTGAACGTCCTGCATGACGTGCAATGGGAAAACCCCGCCTGCAACTGCACCTGCACCTGCGCCTGCACCTGCACCTGCAGAAGAGGTTACTGCAAGGTTCTCGCACCACCTAACCACAACACACGGCATCACACCCCAAACGAGCGTGTAATCTTGTAAGTTACTGGTCACAGCTACACGTCACATAAACGACAGAATACAAGGCTGGGTACGAGCAAAATTTGACGTGACTGTCTGAAGTCACTGCAGGTCACACAGTAGCAATAACTGACTCAGTGTCGTTAACGTATGATGTACAAGATATGGTAACACTAAAGTTGTCCTTGGATCGCCACAAAAGCATACACGCGAAGAATAGGTACGGCTCCACTCGTTCTCGGAGTCCGCACTGGAATAAGGGGTTAGCTTCACGCTCCAGCAGTTTTAGTGTGGAGAAAGAACCCAGGCAACCATTGGGTAGACTCCAGAGGCGGTCCGGACGTTTGGAGGAAAAATCTTTCCTCCCTATCGGGATTTGAACCCCCGAATGTCCAGCCCGTAACCTCGTCACAAGACAAGCTGGACAAGCACAGAGGCGTGATCCATGCAAAACGTGCCTGTTAAGAGAATTCTACAGTCAGGCCCCCCCACCCCGCGCCGCAGGCAGCGACCCAAATGACCCCCTGGTATTGTCCGCCCAGCTGCGTGGTTGGACCTCCCAGTGCAACACGAGAGACAGGAGTCATGGCGAGTGTACGAGGAATGCACGGTGCGCAGTTCTGCGTAGGCTGAAACCCGAACTGTTTCTTGCAAACATTATCAGAGTTGGGGGGCATAAGACAGACAGACAGACTCCATGGAGAGGGAGATTCCAGAGAGGCTAACAGTTCTTCAGGTAGCCAAGAAACTCTCCGCATTTATGAAATGGAAGCTTCAACCTTTTAGAGACAAAATGTGTGTTTTCTATAAGGACTCAGTGCGTACCGCGCTGTAAACACTCTCCACTTCGGTTATAAAAACCAGTTTCTTAATGTTTTATAAGGCAAAAGTTGCTGTTTGTTCTGAGATCCGTACAAAACACATAAACGCAATGTGGGCACCACGTAGAATTTTTAATGTTAAACCCGGTAGTATGTAAAGTTACGGCTAAGCTTTAAAAGGTTAATTACCGTGCTCATACCAGCCCGCCAATCGTTGTCCTGAGCCAGATTAATCCAGTCCACAGCCTCCCTTCCCACTTATTCAATATCAATTTCAATATTACCCCCCCCCCCCCCACCTCTGCACAGGTCGTCAAAATGGTCCCTTCAGGTTTCCCCACCTAAACCCTATTTGCATTTATTTTGTCCCCCACACGTACTACATGCCCCGCCCAGCTATCCTCCTTGATTTGCTCACCCTAATAATAACTGGCGATGAGTGAAACTCATGAAGCTCCTCATTATGTAGTTTTCTTCAGTGTCTTGCTAATTTCTTCTTCTTACACCCGACCATCTCCCTCAGCACCCTGTTTTCGAACAGCGTCAGCCCATGTTCTTCCGTCATGTGAAAGACGACGTTTCGTAAGAACTACTGCGAAAATCTGCGTTCGACTGCACGTGTTTCCTACAGACACAAAGTCGTCGAAAACACTTAACGTCAAACAGTTAAGTTCTGGTAAGGCAGCTACACCGAGATGCAACAGGACATGCATTAACACGTGCTGCTATCTACAGACGCGAGATAAAACTTTTTTCGGCAAACGTGGCCACTGCAGTACCGGCTTAAATCCTTGCACTACAGTTCACTGCTGCCACCTTCAGAGCCGACGCATAGCTACAACCAGCCCTAATTTGTTCACACAACACCAAACGTCTGGCCCTTAATGTGCAAGGACGCACACGAATCCCAAACCTCAGAAGGGGCCACAAAACAATTTTCAATGTCACGCTCCGGCCGACTTTATCTCCGGGGAAAAAGACCCCGGTAGTCAGTGGGCAGAATACTGAATTGGTCCCAGAACCGATCTGGAGATGGTCGAATAAAAAGATTCCCATCCGATCAGAAAATCGAAGAATGTTCGTCAAACATCGCGATAAGTGAACCAGCCACCGCGATTACACGAATGAACAGTGATCTTCCAACGGACAGCTGGCAGCGTCGTTAAATAGCACAACGGTCACGTGTTCTATATACGCTACTAACCCCATGCAGCAGAGGCCTTCTTGAGAAGCTAACAGTTTCTCAGCTAGTCAAGAAATTACCCGCATTTTATGGAACCCGGAGGTTCATTACCGCATTCACAACAGCCCGCCACCTGTCCCTATCCTCAGCCAGCTCAATCCAGTCCATGCCACCCATCCCAGTCTTGAAGATCCATTTTAATATTATCCTCCATACATATGCTACATATATATCTTAATAGTGATGTCGTAACACTCATCGAAACCTAACCATATGATTTTTCATAATCAGTTGTGGGCAGACAATAAAGAATACGAATTTGTGTCAAAATTTGTCTCATCCTTCGGAACCCTCCAATTCAGCACGCAAACAGCTGAACTTTTCATTCTTCCGGTATGGCCTGAACACTGGTTCAGTTCATTAACCGAAGAATGAAAACACTCCCACCGTCCGTGGGCAGCGTCACGTTGTGATGTATGGCTCATGGGGGTAAGAAAGGCACTTCTGGGAAGGGTGGAAATCGGGCGACAGGGCAGTAAAACAGAGCAACGAGAGAGACTACAGCATCATCGGCTGTCCATACGGGTCCTGATATACCGTCTGACCGCCTACGCCAGCGTTTGTCAACCTGAGGGTCGCGAGGCTACTCTGGCTTGCTCAAGAAACAAGGATTTAGACGATGCTGTTGCTACACACGTGTTAATCTTCACTGCATTCAATTCGGTACACCGATTCATGTTTTTGACGCCTACCGTCTTTACTTCTAACATCTGGGGTCGCGAGACAAAACCACCGTCCTAGGGCCCACAATACCGGACAAAATTTTAATACCGGTATTTCGATATTTTTAGTTTATGAAACCGGAATACCGATATTAATACCGACAAACAAACATTTTCTCAATAAATTTTGACGACAGTTAGTTTCAGTGATGTAAGGAAGAAAACAAGCAGTCACTTGAATCCGTGATTTAAATCAGACTTTCATTACAGTAATAAATATTCTGACAAAAGTTACTACCAGTGCAGTTATTGTGCGCACTGAGCAACACACGTACTGAGACTGCAAGTGTTAGTTACGTTTAACTGAAACATGAACAGTTAATCATCCACACTGCCAGTCCATGTACAGCGGCCTCTTACGTAATGTAAGCAGTCAACTGTGTTATCTTTTAAACTGGATCTAATTTTCGTACATATTTGGTTTTGTGTGCAACAAGGTGTCCAGTACACCAGATCTGAGTGTCACGGCGTTTTCAGGTTCCCGTTATATCTGTACTGTGTACAACAGTCCCTCAGCTGCAAATTCCGTAATATTAACGATTTATTGTTGTTGGTTTTATAACCTTTATGTGAATACAGCATAAAATTTTTTTTAAACTAGTACCGAAAAACCGGTATTTTTGTATCAATACCGGAATTTGAACACCGGGAAAAAAAAGTGACCGTGATCCCGGTATACGAAATCCCCGGATCCCGGTGTTGCAAGCCCCGCACTGGCCGGGTATGGGACGCGGCTGAAGGAGGCCGAGAAACAAGGACCTGCATTCAGACACGGTAACTCGAGACAACAAATGCACACAGGTTTAACAAAATTATACTCTAAACGCGGCAACACGTCCTACATGTTTCGGCCACTCATGTGGCCATCCTCAGGGAGGTGCGTCACGAATAATAAATACAATGAGACGTTACAAAGGTCTGTGAACCAATGCACATCTTACATGTGCATTGGTTCACAAACGAGACTACCTTAGTGTCCCCCCGACTTTGAAACAATTCCCTAAACTGCACCCAGCAGCATGTCGGGGCGTATCACACTGTCAGCGGAAAGCAAACGCAGTAAACGGGGGCACTTCATTAACCTTTTAAAGCCTAGCGGTAACTTTACGTACCACCAGATTTAACATTAAAAAATTGTACGTGGTGCCCACGTTGCGTTTATGTGTTTTGTACGGATCTCAGAACAAACAGCAACTTTTGCCTTATAAAACATTAAGAGACTGGTTTTTATAACCGAAGTGGAGAGTGTTTACAGCGCGGTACGCACTGAGTCCTTATATAAAACAGATACGCTTCGTCTTTAAAGGGTTAAACAATCAAACTCTGACAGCGCAGTGAGATCTGGAAGAAACACAGAATAAAAGTGCGTCTAAACAACCCACTGAGACTCACACCAAATAAATAGGCAGAGCAGCCAATATGGACACAGACTGTCATCTGAATGCAACACAGGAAACGTCTGTAAATACGCCGGCAGGGGTGTCAGCAGCTTGGGACAGGCAGCAACTGCGTTTTTATAGAGTAGCGGGACGCAATTTGGGGATCAACCGTTTGAAACCTGAAAGTTCAGAACCTGACTAAAGAGAACAATAACGTACCGATTGGGAAACCGAGTTAGCTGCTGCGCGCGGTATAGCTTGTGACGTCATGCCGGGAGCAAGTGGGTTCGAATGCCGGCTGGGACAGATGAAGTTGGGGTGTACGGTGCCTTGCAACAGTTCCTGTAAGCACAAGTAGCGCTGGGAGGCCTGTCGAAGAAACCTCGAATCCATTACACACTCATTCAATGCCGGGACTGACTGGCAAACTGGACTGCGATCGCCTCCTTCCACATCCTTTCCAATCCACTATTCACCAAACCCCTTTAAAACCCAGCGGTTACTGTATGTACCGCCAGGTTTAACATTCAACAATTCTACGTTCTGCCCACACAGTGTATTTATGTGTTTTGTGTGGATCTCAGAACAAACAGCGATTATTTCCCTATACAGCATTAACTGACTGGTTTTTATAACCGAGACGGAGTGTGTTTACTGCGCGGTACGGACTGAGTCTTTAAACAATTCTACGTTCTGCCCACACAGTGTATTTATGTGTTCTGTGTGGATCTCAGAACAAACAGCGACTATTTCCCTATACAGCATTAACTGGCTGGTTTTTATAACCGAGAAGGAGTGTGTTTACTGCGCGGTACGGACTGAGTCTTTATATAAAATTCACGTTAATTCCATTCCATTCATCCCCGACACTTTTCTCCATGTCTTCTCATTATCACCTTCGCACCACTACCCTATGAAAGTGAACTCAGACTGTCCCAGAGTCCTTCCGCTGCCATCGCCTTCATGTTCTCGTAAGTTTACTCTTCATCACAGTCACGGTAGCCATGCAGTTACCGTCCGAAGGCACAAACAAACAAACAAACAAACAAACAAACAAACAAACAAACAAACAAACAAACACGCGTCACGGCCCAATTTCCAGCAATTCTGCTTCGCGTTCGGAATATCCCAGGTTCAAATCGTGACTCTGTGACCGGATGGCCTGAAAATTTTCGTGCTTCTCTGAAGCAGGGGTACACAAATCCCGTACGGCGTAATCCCGTAAATCCCGTAAATTTCGTACGGCGGCGCGTCATATTTTCAGCATAATTACTGCAGTCCCCCCCCCCCCTTACGTACAGAAATGTGTATCAGGGCACACGCACCGAGCAGAAAGCGTCAGATAACAGTGAGGTTCACAGGTCACTGCAGAGTTGTGGGTCCTCAGTGTGGGATTGGATTCATGTGACCCTTCTGGCGTCTGGAATTTGTAGGGCGATCCCAGACTTGTAGAGAATTTGTGTATCCCTGCTCTTCCGTCCCTCCATCGAAACGCCGATATAGTATCTCACACTAAGCAACATTATTCCAAGTCAAGGGCCCATAAGCGCATTACTCGATGTTATATACAGGGTGATTCTTCTACGTTACTGAGCCGCTTAATACGCCATAAACATTAAAGCATAATAACAACAATACAATACTGCCAACTAGTTTACATAACCACGACACAACACCACGGAACGTCCATGCTTCCAATATTCATGTAAATGACACGCACACAGTTCTGCTGGATGTGGCGCGCAAGGAATGCCACCGACAGAGTCTTGGTTACGAGTCGTAGCGATGTAAGCATTACACCTACGGGAATTCCACAGTACCGAACTGTAGCGGCGAACCAGTGCGTTTGGAGTGCGCACAATGTAACTACCTACACTGCTACCAGAACTGGATGTCCCACTTACGTGTGTGACGTCGCACACCCAACCGTGGGAGGGAGAATGTAGCGCTGTTGTCCAATCAAGCTCAATCCGTCAGTATACTATGAGGATCATGGTGACAGGACAGCGACTGAAATCAGCGCTTTGCGCAGTGTCACAAAATTGTGATCGGACTCGTAACGCATACAGCTGGAAACGCGCCTGGCCGACACGTCGCCGAGAAAATGCCGTTATGGGGCAGACGGCGAGGAGTGGTGAGACCAGGGATAAGAATCCTGACGGAAGTGAGTCCTATTATGCGTTACCATGGCGCTGTAACTATTACACCTGTACACAACACTGTGTCACTAACGCATTACCAAACGCCTAATGTGGGTGGCAAAACCACAATTTCAGGTGTTTTGGATATATCATTAACAAATCTCAGGTAAGGTTTTCACAGCGATCGGCTGCAAATTGAACGAAACAAAACCGGTACCACTTATGAAGTGCAGTGTGTGTACAGCAAATAAGCAACGCAGGTATCCTTTTAAGCCTAAAGTTCAAGTAAAATTACTCCACACAGCATGACCGTATTGGAGACGCTAACAGTTCCTCAGCTCGTCAATAAATTCCTCGCATTTTATGGTATACGACAGTTCATAATCGTGTCCCTATCCACAGCCAGATGCATCCAGTCAACGCCCGTCCATTTTCTTTAAGATCCATTTTAATATTATCCTCCATCCACGCATAGATCTTATACGTGACCTCCCTTGTTTAACGTTTCACAACTAAAAATTCTGCATGCATTTTTCTTTTCATCCATACGTGCTACATGCATCGCCCCACACCCTTCTCATTCATTTCATCACACGAATATTACGGTCGAACCCGGGTTATAACGTCATAAAAGGGGCTGAATACTTTGTGTCGTTATAAACGAGTGTTGTTACAACCCAGTAGGATAATGTTATGGTTAACAGTGAGGAATCAATTGGTACCACCGGATATCTGACGGTATAGACGAGACGTCGTATAAACCGATGTCGTTATAACCGGGTTCGACTGTGGTTGATGAGAAGCGCCAATCAAAGTTGGGGTAAACAGTGCATCAAGAACGCTCCTACCTCACAGTAAACATTCCTCGTCCGTATTACAAAGATCAGGCGGCTACTGCTGCATAGCAGAACTGTCAAACAGGACGAACACACTGTGTGGGCAGTACGCAGTTCCCTTTAACGTTAAAGCACGTGGTAGATACAATTCCCCTTGTGTTTTACACGTTAAATTGACCTGACACGAACTAATGAAGCCGGTCCCAGTGGCCGCGAGGTCTAAGGCGTAGGTCTGCGGCCGAGCGCTTGCTGGGATCGTGGGTTCGAATCCCACCGGGGGCATGGATGTTTGTCTTGTACAGTGTTTGTGTTGTCAGGTTGAGGTCTCCGCGCGGGGCTGATCCCTCGTCCAGAGGAGTCCAACCGACTGCGGTGTGTGTCTGAGTGTGATCAAGTGAAAATAAACAACCTCGACACCTGCTGTGAGCAGGTAGAAGAGGTGACAACTACGAAAGAAACGAATTAATTAATTAACCGTCCAAACACAAGGACAGTGTCAATCGTGAGACCACAGCACGTGACAGCGCCACTAGCGGACGCATCCTAACTGCAGCTCTGCAGTTCTGACCCTTGCCAAGTCAGCACGCTGGCCACCCCTGACAACATGTAAGCTACACTTTACTCACACAGGGCACGCATTAGTACCTCATACAGTTTATATTACAAAATCGTATCTTTCCAGTAGTTTAAACTAACAAGATCTAACCAAACCAAAAAACAAGCCCCCCTCCCCCCGCATTCTCTTTCAACTCTCGATAAGCGGTTCTCTCATTAAAAAAAGATGCTGTCAGACATCAGAGCATAAGTAGCATAAGTACCATAACCTGCTGCTACCTGGCTGGATCTTTGCACGCGCAGTGGCAAGGCGTTTGGGGTGGGACCATTACTATGGCCGCTGCCTTTCAGATCCTTGACACTTCATTATTCGTCTATCGTCCTATCACTCGACGTACGATCTGGGCAAAACAGAACTACAAATAAATCAATAAATCTCACGCGGTGGCGCAGTTGGTTGAGGCACTGCGCTACAAACCGGAAGGTCGCGGGTTCGATCTCCGATGGTTTCATTGCGATTTTTCATTGACATAATCCTTCCGGCCGCACTATGGCCCTGGGGTCTGCTCAGCCTGTAATAGAAATGAGTACTACGAATATTTCCTGGGGGGTAAAGGCGGCCGGTGCGTAGGGCTGACAACCTTACCACCTTCATGTGTCGACTGCCTAAAAATCTGGGATCCTCAACCTCCTGGAGCCCTAACGGCCTGTCCGGCCCTGTAATGGGATGGCTTTACCTTACCTTATTCACTTTACGGTACAAGGAATACTGCCTGTTTCGGCTTCACAAGGTTTTCAAGAGTTTATTGGTCTTCCCAGCTCTCGTTTTACGTTACTGCTGCTTTAGACTATGTTTTACCTATTCTTAACAAAACAATTGTTTTCTGTGTCGCCGCTGCGCCTGCTACGTGCAGCCACGCAAATCGTCAAGTCTATTACGTTCACAGTTTTATCCCACGTTACACTCGTTCTTCCTTCCTTCCTTCTTATTATACTTCATTACGTCACCAACCGAAACAATCGCACGCACAGTGACGCACGTGTTACGCCACTTACGAGTTAAACATCCTATAAAAAAGAAAGCTCAACCCTCTCGTCCCATTTACACCACAAAACTCTGGAAAAACAAACGAAAAACACACTGGGAGCACAGTGTGAGCGCGTACGTACACTGCGCTGCTTTTGATGTCCGCCCGATACGTTCTGATGAAGACGATTGTATAAGAGAACTAAGTACTGCGGAACAACCTACACGGATATAAACACAGGGTTTTTTTTTATATGTGCGTGCAATGAGGATACACAGAGACTCCCTCATTGTACAAGGGGCCCTCCTTTCATCTCATGAAACCCACAAAGATCTCGTTTTATTTAGTGTTTATTTGGAGATTCGCCGCTGCTTCTTACATCCCAAAGCACTACGCCCACAGAACTACAAAGCAAGTCTTTCATGCACCTGGCAGTTTTAGGCACAATTCCAAATACATATGATTCACAAAAATTTTTGCTCGCAAACTGTCGCTTCTATCACAAAACGTGGGTTTCCTGTATTCATTTCGGGAACGGCGTTAGGATTTCTGAGATACTGCTCCGGGCGAAAATTCTGTTCCACAAAGAAGGCGCCGAACACAAAGAATGAATACGACGCTGTGTCTGACGTCTCGTCGCGTGCCTCAGAGAGATGCTAACAAAATGGGCCCTTGTCTTCCGTTCGTGTCTTGCTGAAAACAAATGATTACGTTTGCAGCACTGCGTTCTGCCCGCCCGCACGGCAGTTCTTTTCGGGCGGCACGTGCAACAGCTAGCAATGACTGCATTGCTCAACCTACGATGCCTATCCTCTGAGCCCCAATTATGAGAAATGGTTTGGCTACTGACAGAATTAACCTTTTAAAGCCTAGCGGTAACTTTACGTACCACCAGGTTTAACATTAAAAAATTCTACGTGGTGCCCACATTGCGTTTATGTGTTTTGTACGGATCTCAGAACAAACAGCAACTTTTGCCTTATAAAACATTAAGAGACTGGTTTTTATAACCGAAGTGGAGTGTTTACAGCGCGGTACGCACTGAGTCCTTATATAAAACAGATACGCTTCGTCCTTAAAGGGTTAATATACAGAGTGCCGCATTACGAGGATCTTCATGACTCGTACCTACCTACCTGCCTGCCTGCCTGCCTGCCTGCTTGCCTACCTACCTGCCTGCCTACCCTACCTACCTGCCTGCCTACCCTACCTACCTGCCTGCCTACCTACCTACCTGCCTGCCTACCTACCTGCCTGCCTGCTTGCCTACCTACCTGCCTGTCTACCTACCTGCCTGCCTACCTACCTGCTTGCCTACCTACCTGCCTGCCTGCTTGTCTACCTACCTACCTGCCTGCCTGCCTACCTACCTGCCTGCCTGCCTGCTTGCCTACCTACCTGTCTGCCTGCTACCTGCCTGCCTGCCTGCCTACCTACCTACCTGCCTGCTTGCCTACCTACCTACCTGCCTGCCTGCCTGCCTACCTGCCTGCTTGCCTACCTACCTGCCTGCCTGCCTACCTACCTACCTGCCTGCCTGCCTACCTGCCTGCTACCTGCCTACCTACTTACCTGCCTGCCTGCTTGCCTACCTACCTGCCTGCCTACCTACCTGCCTGCCTGCCTACCTACCTGCCTGCCTGCCTGCCGCCTACCTACCTGCCGCCTGCCTACCTACCTACCTGCCTGCCTGCCTGCCTACCTACCTGCCTGCCGCCTGCCTGCCTGCCTACATGCCTGCCTGCCTGCCTGCCTGCCTGCCTGCCTGCCTGCCCGCCAACCAACCAAATGCAGAGCACTCCTTCACAAGCTACCAGTTCGCCAGCTAGTCAACGAAATCCCGCTTTTTATGCAACCCGAAGGTTCACTAACTAGCCTCTCCGACACACCCCGCAGTGTGCATCCACCCATGGTGGTACGAAGAACCACAGCAGACACAGCGCCATATCCCTGAACACGAAGATGAACTGCTGCAACAGATGTTTGTTTGCAGTCAAGTCAGCACCACTGCGATACGCATTCTCTAACGCGCTTTTTCATTTTTAATAACTTTAATATTTGTATTTTAGCTGCATTGTTGCATACATACTGTGTAACTAGCCACTAATATATTTTTCTTTGTCGAATGCCTCCCTGAAGATGGGAGAAAAAGGCCTAAATATGTAGAAGGGTTACCACATGTTTCGGCCTGTATCTAATTATACCGTAGGTGTTGGTATGCACTGTGTACGGCGGTTCATCACAGCGTTCACAACAGCCGGCCACCTGTCCCCATCTTGAGCCAGATCAGTCCAAACCACACCCTCACATACTACTTTTTTTAACATCCCTTTCAGTATCATTCCCGCATCCACGCTTAGATCTTGCAACTGGTCGCCTCCCCACAGCTACCGCATCCAAATCCTGTATGCGTTCCTCTTCTCTACCCATGCGTGCCACATGCAAAGCCTATCTCACCCTCCTTTATGTGTTCACCCTATCTGGTGACCAGTACAACTCATGAAGCTCCTCATTACGCAGTCTTCTCCAGTCTCCCATTACTTCCACCCTCTTAGACCCAAACATTTGCCGCACCACCCTGCTCTTGAACGCCCTCAGCCTGCATTCTTAAACCATGCCTGCTGCAGTTCACCAAACAGCAACATCACCATCCTCATCATCATCGGCTTAGAACCAGTAAGTCTTGGCCTCCTTACCAAATACCGGGGGGGGGGCAACAAATGAAGGACTACGAGACGCGCGACACTTTCAAAGAGCCACCATATGCCAACAAAATTTTGGTCGGCAGTAGACCTACTGATAGACCCAAACGTAAATGTAAGGACCACATTACAATGGTTGGTACAGAAACAGTGTGTTAGGGTTTGAATTTAATTCATCTGTTCAGGGCAGGTACCAGTGTCGGGCGTCGGGCGTCGGGCCGTTGTTCACACGGTAACGAACCGTCCAGTACCGCACCCTTATGGAAGTTACATCAGCCCTCCACTTGCTCCTGTCCTCTGGCATTCCATGACGTTTATCCCACTCATATTTTCTTATCAAAACTCTGTTCGCAAGTCTCATTTCTCTCCATGCATGCTATATATCCCGCCCATCACATCCGCGCTGACTTGTTCAAACAATGTCTGTTTCACCCGAAAGTTACGCAGAGCAGCATGCAACTATGTATCATCAAATCACAAGATACGACAGCACACTTCGGCAATTTAGTATCGCTACATTCCAGGAAGCTGAATGGGAACGCGCGTTCTAATTTCGTCAGTTGAGTCGTTTGTTATTTGTAGACATCTAATGTGACACGCTGTCGACAGGATCAAATAAACAGCTGCAGAACGATTATATGCGCTTTCCAAATTTATTAAACAAATATGTTTATTTATTCACGCTCTTGGGTAAATGACTCACATGTAGTGTCAACCAGCCAATCAACAAGACAGCGTCAATAAACCGCATTACAAGTTTACAACATTACGCGCTCAACTGACAGCAACACTGCGCGTCTCGTAACTCAGCAGCGCGTACACTCCCACAGGTGGAACGCGGAGTGCTCGGAACGCGCATATTCAGTTCCTGGGTTCGAGTCTTGGTCTACACACCGGCTATCCTGAAGCTGTTCGAGGTGTTACCCAGTTGCTCCGGACACTTGCTGTAACTGCCTAATGTTACGTCAAGGCAGCCTTCTTACAAATCGCTTAAATTATGTACTAGACCCTACTGTCTGAGCTACTGGCTGACTGACTGACTGACCGACCGACCGACCGACCGACCGACCGGCTATGTGTCTGTTTGTCCGTCCGTCCGTCCGTCTGTCTGTCTGTCTGTCTGTCTATCTATCTATCTATCTATCTATCTATCTATCTATCTATCTATCTATCTATCTGTAATCTACCTTCTATCTATCTGTCTGTCTATCTGTAACCTATCTATAATCCATCCGCAATCTATTTTCCTGTGTCTGTCTGTCTGTTCACCTATCTCCATGTAACACAGTCCTTCAGAAACTGACAGTTTCTCAGCTAGCCAAGGAAGTTCCCCCCCTCCCCGCAACTTGTCAGTACCCCAGCCGCACTGACCCACCCCACGACTTCCCATCCAGCCCTGCCTCCTGCCCACCAAAGGCTCGACCTCCAGGGGGCAAAGCGACCAAAACGTGAATCTGTCCACTCCCCTCCACCTACTTCCGAAGTAAAGAATGAGTGGAGCTTTACCCCAACTTCCCAATGTCTTCGTGGTGCATAATAAGCACAACAGCAAGCCGTCATAACACGCTGCTTCATAATTCACACATGCAGTACGCACACGCATCACACCTACTGTACAGGACAGCCCCCAGTCAATCACGGTGAACTGGACAGCGCGCTGCGTCACGGCACTGTATCGGAATTAACACTGGGTCACGCAGTCCCTTGCTTTACGCTCACAACCGTTCCTGAAAAGGCAGGCGTGACACAATAACGTGTAAATTAAAAATATTCCCATCAGAAAAAATACGTAGGCATAATGGAATGCAGCCAGCCAAAGGGCGTTACGCCGAAAATCAGAGAGCGCAAATTAAGAAGTAGTGTAACTGGGCACCAGGCGTTAAAGCAAAAAGGCACGAAACAAACGGGCGCAAAACAATGGCCGGAGGTACTGGCGGGCCTTGTGGCGTTACGTAAGGCACTGCAACGGACTGGGGGAGTCGCGACGTATCAAGCACGAGTTGCGAACTCGGGCCCTGAGTGCTGCTCCACCTACAGGGAAGTTCCGTGAGTGAAGCGACACTGGACGGCTTCACCCTGAAGATGGCGGCATTAATATCCTTCGAAACACAAGGCACTACTCAAGTAGCAACAGGGAGTCACAACTCGGACTAATTCAGTCTTCCGTCATATCAGCCGGAAGTTCGACGAAAACTAAATCTGTAAATATTATACCGCTGTGTGTCAGGTTTCCTGCTCGCTCCAGCTTAAGGAACACCTTATAGCCGTCATACTACAAACATCTGGGCCCCAAATGCTCGCCCACCCGCCCTCTCCTCCTACCGCAGCAGGCAGCTCATGCTAGCGCAAGTGGCAGAATAATGCAGTTTTGGATATTTGTGTAAAACTGAGATGCTAACAAGTTCGTGAGTCAGTGGCAGCAGGCCGCTGTTTGTTTCTACACGATCCTTCCTACACCTTCGCAAAGCAGCGATAAAAAAAAGACTAAAACAGCAGAACATAAACACACATTCTGTGAGTGACATTAGAAACTTAAACTCAGCAACCTGGAGATGACAATTTCAATACAAGACGTGAGCATTTCACAGCGTCGGTGTTGAGGATTCAAGTCGTGTGGGTTGTTATGCTCGGCAGCGGGGTTATTAGCATCTTTTACCTTTTAAAGCCTAGCGGTAACTTTACGTACCACCAGGTTTAACATTAAAAAATTCTACGTGGTGCCCACATTGCGTTTATGTGTTTTGTACGGATCTCAGAACAAACAGCAACCTTTGCCTTATAAAACATTAAGACTTGTTTTTATAACCGAAGTGGAGAGTGTTTACAGCGCGGTACGCACTGAGTCCTTATATAAAACTGATACGCTTCGTCTTTAAAGGGTTAAAGTACAGATTCCTGGGCACACTGTCCTGATCTCTCCCCTACAGTTTTCCTTTGCTGTGTCGCGACAGCCCAACTCGGGCCCAGGTTTCTAGACCACACACAATCACACACACACACACAACCGGTACGACTCCTCTGAACGAGCGATCAGCCCGTCGCAGAGGTCGATATCTACACAAAACACAACACTCACAAGAGACAGACACGCGTGCTCTAGGCGGAATTCGAACCCACGATCCCAGCAAGCGCTCGGCCGCAGACCCACGCCTTGGACCGCGCGGCCACTGGGATCGGCCGCCTTGCAGTCACTGTAGCATGAGTATTGCCAGTCAATGCCGATCACTTGAGAACAGTCGGTCAATATTTGGTAAACACAGCGCAAATTACAGCACTTAATTAATGGAGTTCAATCAGAAATGCACA
>BLKM01000837.1:329733-349306 GCA_013340265.1 Coptotermes formosanus | reverse complement strand
TTAGTTCTAGCAAGGTGTTGGCATCGGCAATTGGCAGTGGAATGTGACATCGCGGCACGGCGGCAAGCAGTGAAATATCCTCAGCATTAATACTGCGTGGGGCCGGACCGGCTTCTTGGCTTCTTGCTACGTCAGGACGCTTCCACTCCCCGCCCCAACATTCAGATTCCAGTACATTCCGTTACCACTGTCAGGCCTCAAATTACTGACGGAATAGGAAAATTAAGTTGAAACCTCATGGAAAATATACTGTGTCTCACGACACTACTCCCCCTTTACTTTGATCTACCAAGCAGGCACCCATATCACACGGGCCTGCGACTGCTAACACCTGCTAACAGCGATTATTTCCCTATACAGAACGGATTGACTGGTTTTTATAACCGAGACGGAGTGTGTTTACTGCGCGGTACGGACTGAATCTTTAAACAATTCTACGTTCTGCCCACACAGTGTGTTTATGTGTTTTGTGTGGATCTCAGAACAAACAGCGATTATTTCCCTATACAGCATTAACTGACTGGTTTTTATAACCGAGACGGAGTGTTTACTGCGCGGTACGGACTGGATCTTTAAATATAATTCAGGTTAAACCACTGCATGCTTCTGTTGCAGCCAGCGAGGTTGAAACTGTTTGAAAGTGAATCAAATTACCGCTCCAAATGAAGCGACTTGGCATTAACTAGAAATCAAAATTCGACAACCCTTGTTTCAAAACACTTACACAATTCTAACGTCTTCATTTTCATGCTGCTGGTATCAAACGGACGAGCGGGTGAAGCCTCAGAACACTTAACAAAGTGACGCCTTGTCTCCTCCTAAGTAAGTCTTTGGCGGCCGAATTAAATTCCCGGTGCAAACTGCAAAATCCCCTATTTGAGACACATATTTAATTTTTAATGCAAACTCTTACAAAAAAAAAAGGCAAAACACGAAGGGCAAACACCCCCCCCCCCCAACAGAGCTCTGTAAGAATGAACATAAATGGCCGACCATTACGCTGCGTCGTTCGGTGCCAAAAGGTCACACTGTGTCGCACTTCCCCTTGTCTCACCTTTTCTTCTTCCTTTCTACTATATCTTGACCCCTCCCTGTCTCTCTCGGTCTTTAAAGCGTTTAACACAAAGGTGAGAACATGTCACAAATATTTCCTAACATTTCCTAACTTGCAAATATTAGTGGTACAGTTCGACTACCAGCACAGTATAAAGCCATTATTTTACATGACAACTACCGTTTGCCACTTTGTGTCGGCTCGCTTGTCGTAGTGTTAACGCAGACCACACTTCCGAACGCCCACACACGCCGCGGCAACTAACAAACCAGATTTGTTAATGAAAATAAGTACCCCGTATTCAGAGCGTCCCGGGTTTTACGCATCACGTGGTGCTGCCAGGTGAGATTCAGATGGCGAATCATACAGCTTGGAAGCAGCACACCAAAAACGCGTACCAAATGTTTTCTGTTCCGGATATAAAGCCGCATAACAACTTTCTGCATTACAGATGCAACTTCGCTCCCCCTTCAGAACTTGACTGAGGATAAAAACTTCGACATGGGGGTAAGAAATAAATCCACCCTGTTCTTGATTAAGCACCAAGCCATTAAGACATAAGCAGGCACTAGATACGGGTCAGAGTTCAGTTTCACGTGCTGGCCTCTTTACCCCGCAGTTAACCACTGAGCAGGAGAGATTTGGTACGCCTAACAGTCTGCTTGGACGCTGTCCAGAGAGGTCTCGGCCCCTGCTGGAAACTGGACCCCGGCCAGTCCTTCGCCCGGACCGTAGCCTCATTGCAGTCCTATCAATAGACTCAGTAGTCTGTTCAATGACCTGTACTCATCACCAAATATTATTCGGGTAATCAAATCGAGAATGAGATGGGCGGGTCATGTAGCACGTATGGGGGAAAAGAGAGGTGCATACAGGATTTTGGTGGGGAAACCTGAGGGAAGGCGACCACTTGGGAGACCCAGGCGTAGATGGGAGGATAATATTAAAATGGATCAAGACGTGGGATGGGGGCATGGAATGGATTGAGCTGGCTCAGGATAGGGACAGGTGGCAGCTTCTTGTGAATGCGGTAATGAACCTGCGGGTTCCATAAAATGCGGGGAATTTCTTGACTAGCTGAGAAACTGTTAGCTTCTTAAGATGGCCTCTGCTCCATGGAGTTAGTTAATTAGTCACTTCAAAGACCATTAGAACACAGAATGGCACGATAACACAGACGGTACCTTGCCCGGGAACACCCTGTAGAATACTGTACAATTCGTCCAGCCGTGTTGAAAATGTAAAGCTGTCCATGCGCACGCCGTGCATGCATATGGGGGAAGGGGGTAGAACATACAACTGCACACCTTAACCTCGGCGCTAAAGGGGATCGATTTGCCAGCTTCAAGCTCCGACCGCATTATCACAGGGGAAACAGCCCCAGTAACCATTGAATAGGAAACTAGGTGGGTCCCAGAGCCAGTCTGGACGGTTTACGGACGACAAAAATGTTTGCCCCTGCCGTGATTTGAACCCAGATTTCTAGGTAATCCAGCCTGCAGCCTTGTCACTACATCCACTGAACTCTTCTGGCTCCCCTACTAAAACGCATCTCAAGGAAATACTCGTGCGGTGCGTACTGTACAGAGACCAGTGGCGGGGTCTTATGAACATGGTAATGACGACCAGCTGAGCGAACGGCAGCTTCTGCAAGGGGATCCCCCTCCAATGAATTACTGTGCGTACTAAACGATTTGACTTACCCACTTCTTTCTGGTGTGTCTAAGTCGGGGTCGGTTCTGGGCCCCTTTACCTGAAACGAAGAGACAACAAATGATTCCATGAGTTAAGATCACCCTGTAGCATGAGCGACGTTTTAAAAACCTACACCTCAAAACTTCCGTTAAAATTAGCGGCCCTTTTTAACGAATCGCCATTATTCCGACGTACACCTAGCAACAGACCACCACTTTCATTAGTAACGACAGCACACTGGGAACGTTACACACCACGTGCTGTGACGTCACAAAAAACTGCGTGTTCTGTCCACACAGTGCACTTACGTTCCGTACAACTGTCACAACAAACAGGCGCTCGTATTTCCAAGAATACATTTATACTGCATTTTTAATGTGAAAGGGAAACCTCCACCTTAAAGCAGCATATAACGTTTCCTGTATCCACGTTTGTGAAAGGCCTGATAATGGCTCGCAACTGGGGCCGAAACATGTGGCCGTGAATAAATTGATAAAACTGGTGCTGTGTGTGACTGATTTGATACATATACAGTCGAACTCGGTTATGACGTCACGAAAGGGACCGAACATTTTGTGTCGCTATAAACGAGTGTTGTTATAAGCGAGGAGTATAATGTTATGGTTAACAGTGAGGAATTAATTGGTACCACAGAATATCTGACGCTATGGGCGAGGTGTCGTATAAACCGATGTCGTTACAACCGGGTTCGACTGTATACGTGATGGACAGACCATAATGTAGTAGTAGTAGTAGTAGTAGTAGTAGTAGTAGTATTCTACTGTATTAGTTGGGTCAACAACACAACCAGGTGCGCGCGCCCCATCCGCGCTACAGCAGGTGTCTTGCACAGCACCGCCCACTGTACGTCATTACACACTCAGAACTTTACCCTTACCAATATTTACAATATTACTGCCCTCTCACCCTCTCACACCAAACTCATTTTGCTCCTTCGATTCTCTCATTTACCTCTATCCGTATACAACAGTTTTCCAAAGCGTCTCAGTGCCCACAGCCCAACAGTACACGGTATACACAAAAGAATGGTGCGGTTTCAAAAGTTAACAAGAAATTTACTTCTCACCTTATATGGGCACAACATACACCGTCAGCAGCGGCAACTGTCCAAGTTTCTCATGCGTTAATCACAATCCTTCAATGTGTGCACCCTGGGTCACACGACACACATCCACACGGTAATCAAATTCATCCCAGACTCGGTGTAGCATGTCCGCTGTAATGGTCTGCAGTGCATGCGTTATCCGATCACGAAGTTCCTTGAGGGACATGGGCAATGGTGGTACGTAAACGCTGTCTTTAACGAACCCCCAAAGAAAGAAATCGCATGGTGTTAGATCCGGCGAACGGGGTGGCAGATCTGGACACCTCAAAACGGAGCACACAGAACGCCTTCTCCTGCTGCGACGCCATTTTGGAAACTGGCCCCGCGGCCCCGCAGTAAGCATTAGAAGCGAACTGCTGGTAGCGCATGAGACACTTGGACAGTTGCCGCTGCTGACGGTGTACGTTGTGCCCGTGTAAGGTAGGAATAAATTTCTTGTTAACTTTTGAAACCGCACCATTCTTTTGTGTATACCCTGTACCTCACCATCCCCTTACAGACACCCACCATTACGTTCAGAAACTTACCCCCCACCCCTTACATTTAAGGGCATTCCTCGTCACGGCACAATGGGCATAACATCGCCTACCCCAACCTTTCACCCCCTCAACTTCCAAATCCCAGTACATCCGCAAATTGGTATGCTTCTCACTGCCGCTAGCGAAAAGCGCTTTGGGCTAGTTCATAAACCCCGACGGTGCAGAAGGAGAACAAAACAGCAGGGAGAGAGTGGGAAGTCTGTAACATCACCATCCCCAACTGTGGGATTTCTTCCTGCGGCCTCCAGTGCGGCTAATGTTCTGAAACCTCTAAACAGACGTGAGAAGAGAGAGAGAGAGCGCGCGCGACAGAGTGTCAAGGGGCGTTATGTCTTGCAGCAGAGCAGCGAAAAGAAGAAACGAAATACCCGCAGCATAATGGAACAGAATGTCTGCTGTATTATACGTTATGGATATTGGGTTTCAGTGCTACCAACATTATCATTCATAAGCACAAAACAAGTTCACCAGATCCGTACTAAAAACTACTTTGCAATGGAAATATTCTAAAGTTGCACGTGAGGAGGAAATGGCTGGAGTGTCTGCATGGCGCGCATTAGCACAGTTGTCAAAACAATGTGATTATCCACAGGTTCGGAAGTCGCCGGAGTGACGGGGCCCCCCCCCCGCGGGGATAAGAACACGTTCAAGCGAAATGTGCCTCGGTAATTTGATTTTGTGACAGACTGTACCGACATACACGTCATAATGGTGATTTCCAGCACCAACAAAAAGTCAGCGCCTCCACGCACGGCAGACAGTTCGTTCTACAGCACACGGCCAGTTAACACGTGCGCTTTACTTACACAGGTCTGTACGAATTATGCAACCGATCTCAGTGGCGGTTTGTTTGCTGCGATTGTAGGTTCGAATCCCGCCGGAGGCATCCATGGATGCCTCTTGTGAGTGTCGTGTGTTGTCAGACGTCTCTGCATCGGGCTGATCACCCGTCCAGAGGAGTCCTACCGAGTGTGGTGTGTCCAACTGAGTGTGATCGTAAAGCGTCGATAATGAGGAGGCCCTGGCCCCACTGGGGGCTGCTGGGCCATGGGAAAAAAAGCACCAGCCTGTTGAGAGCCCCACCCGAGTAACGCGGGCCTCACCAGTGGCATCAGCGCAACGGCTGTCCCTATTAGGCTGTACTATGCAGTTATGTAACACTGTTCGGGCTTCCACCGCGATGTTCATAAAATCTGCACTCTTCTGGGGTGTTACGCGGCGTCGTGTGGTAACTGTTTGCCGACGTTTGGACACAACGTATCGGTCCCATCTTCACGAGTGAAAGACCTCTTGACCCTTGAAGATGAGACGCATACTTTGTCCCGAAACGTCGGTAAATAGCTGCCACACAACGCCGCGCAGTACCCCAGAACTGCGCAGTCTCAAGGAACACTATGTTTAAGAGACCATGCGAACATACCCAAAAACACAGCATGTCCCAAAAATCTATAAACTACCTCCCAAATTCCAGACGCCAGAAGGTCACATGAAGCAAGTCCCATACTGATGACCCACAAGTCTGCAGTGACCTGTGAACCTCAGTTATTCGGCGCTTTCTGCTCGGTGCGTGTGAACTGATACACATTTCTGTACGTATGGGGGGACACTGCAATAATTGTGCTGTGAATATTAGGTGCCAGCGTACGAAATTCAATCGTCCGGATTTGTGCACCCCTCCGCAGTAGTGACGTGTCCAGACGCCACACTGCGTGGGCGATGAAGTGACCGCGTCGTACAAAACATGCTTGAATGTTGCAGATGGAAAGGCGCGGGGGACGCTGATTTTGTACGGTGGCGCCTCGGTACAGAATTTCCTTCGTGTCACCCTTCTGGGGCCCAGAATTTTGAGGTGGCTCCTAGACGTTTGGAAAATCTGTGGACCTCTGGATTGAAACACTGTGACAGCTAACGAAACACTGCCCTTACAACTGCCCCTCAGGTAACGGTACAAAAACAAAACCGGGAAAGTAAATTACACAGGAAGGACTGTCTTACAGACGGTCATTACATTACCTGACAACTATCAGCAGCCAATTCCGGTCGGTTCGTTTACCGTATTAGCCAGGGCTGTGGAGTCGGAGTCGGAAGGAATTTCAGGTGGAGTCGGAGTCGGTAAAAATGTACCGACTCCGACTCCGACCGTAATTTAAAATCTTAACTAGATACTCCAACCCCAGAGCCCTGATAGCTACAGTAACCATTAGACTTATACTTAAATATAGGTTATAAGTCTAAACAGTAGCCTGATGATTCACGTGGTGGTGATGAAACGTCTTATAGGTTTACCGTTATTAACCATTTAAAGCCTAGCGGTAACTTTACGTACCACCAGGTTTAACATTAAAAAATTCTACGTGGTGCCCACATTGCGTTTATGTGTTTTGTACGGATCTCAGAACAAACAGCAACTTTTGCCTTATAAAACATTAAGAGACTGGTTTTTATAACCGAAGTGGCGAGTGTTTACAGCGCGGTACGCACTGAGTCCTTATATAAAACAGATACGCTTCGCCTTTAAAGGGTTAATGCATATTGAGCTTTTATGAAGGAGTCGGAGTCAGAGTTTTGTGTACCGACTTCACAACCCTGGTATTAACCCAACCACCAACACGACATCGGTGTAGGGGCGGTGACAGAAGGTCGCTGTCAGATAAAAAAGGACCCTGTATACAGACGTCCCAAACGTGACTTACACTTGTCCATCCTTACATTGGGGCATTCACAGACATCACGCACCCTGTACGATGCGGCCATTCCGAAATTTAAATTAGAATGACAGTCTGCTAAAACAAGAACACAAAGGTAACGAAATTAACCAGTAATAAGGAGTAACACAAAATGAATTTATTAAACTGACCCAACGAGTTACTGAATCGCAAAGTCAACTGAAGATGTGGAAATTGCCGCCATTAATCATGGCCTTACAGCAACGTTTATCCAGCACCAAGACAACGCGTGCGTGTGTGTACGTGCGTGCGTGTGTGATCGACAAGCGATAATGAGCCTGCACTCCATTTATCACGCAGGCAGCCTTGCAGCCCCCAAGTTCT
Organism: Coptotermes formosanus; assembly: GCA_013340265.1. Classification (NCBI taxonomy): domain Eukaryota; kingdom Metazoa; phylum Arthropoda; class Insecta; order Blattodea; family Rhinotermitidae; genus Coptotermes; species Coptotermes formosanus. Next base: position 341,842 of record BLKM01000837.1, on the reverse strand, counting down.
CCGAGCTTCGAAGTAAGAAAGTTAAACGCCAATCATGACTTGACAGTTTCTGGCGTGTTTTTTTTTTTCAAGCCTGTTGCTCGCAGCCGACAGATAATCAGGTGCAATCATTAACTTTCAAGGAAGCTCAATACAGGGTGATACGAAAGCAAGCAGGCTCCTAGCCTTTCTCGACATAACACGCAGTCTTTCTGCAGTGCTGCATTCCTGTGGCGATGATGGTAAAGGTTCATCTGATGCAGACGTACACACAGCATTCTGACCAACACACAGCAGTGACTGGTGACAGTAACGCAGTGACTGGTGACAGTATCGAAGAAAGGAGCGAATTAAGTCACTCGCACAACGTACCAGGGGCGTGCCCAGCCTAGCCGAGCCATGCACTGGGCGATCGCCCACCTCCCCACTCAAGAGCAGAGCTTTGCCGATATTTGTGACGAACAAGGACACATTCTGCGCCAGGTTCTCTCTTCTCTCTACCGTCTCAGTCTTGGCTGAAGCGCCACGGAATTACAGCGATTTGCATTATTTAATATAATATTTCTATCTCGAATTTGGCGCCCTAGGCGACTGCCTAATTCGCCTATATGGACAGGACGCGGCGCGTCCTTCTTAACCTAACTAACTAACTAACTAACTAACTAACTAACTCCACGGAGCAGAGGCCTTCTTGAGATGCTAACAGTTTCTCAGCTGGTCAAGAAATTCCCCGCATTTTATGGAACCCGGAGGTTCATTACCACATTCACAAGAACCCGCCACCTGTCCCTATCCTGAGCCAGCTCAATCCAGTCCATGCCCCCATCCCACTTCTTTAAGAGCCATTTTAATATTATCCTCCCATATACGCCTGGGAATTCCTTCTTAACCATCGGCACTAAATGGGGTAGGCCGTAAGCTTCACGCTCTCGCCGATTAACCTACTGGATAAGACACTGGTGCCATCCCTGGAACCGGTGTGTCAGAGAGAGCTAACAGGAAGGCTTCAGCCCCCGCCGGAAATCGCGCCACGACCCCCTGATCACCCAGCCCGCACCTTCCTCACGGTAGCCTAAAGCAGAAGTCGCTTCTGGTGTTTCTGTTCCTCTAACACGAGCATTCTGTTTCAGCGTTCGGACCAATATGCAGGTAAGCAGTAAAAGAAAAGAGAAAAACAAAACAAAAACCAAAAACCTATGAATTTCATGACATTTCTTTGCGTATTTCTTTATGCAGTGGGCCCATTTAACAAGGTGTCAGTGCCACAGACATGGGTTTGAGTGAGGAAACCAGATGAAAGGAACCACCTAGAAGACCTAGGCGTTGATGGAATATTAAAACATACTTAAAATCACAGGATGGGAGGATGTGGACTGGATTCATCTGGCTCAGGATAAAAAGTGGCAGGCTGTTGTAAACGCGGTAATGAAGCTTTGGGTTCCATAAATTGTGGGGAATTTCTTGACCACCTAAGGAACTATCAGCTTCTCAAGGACTGTGATCCATGGAGTAAAGTTGTTCCTCAACACGCCATGAAAGCACATGACGCAGCGGAGGTACAGCTCCACTGATTCTTAACCTAGGCACAACAGGGGGAGTTGCGTGGTGTGCCTCATGCCCCGATGGAAGTACGTACGCGGAAGCTACGCGTCCCGACGGCACAACACAGCCAGCAGTTACCGCTACAAGGTACAGCACGACCCGGCCACATCCTACGCTGTTGAGTCACCACTTGCACGCACCCAGCAGTCACTAAAAGCCCCGCTTTAAGGACTGTCTGTGTACCCAGTGCTCACAGAACACGACTCCAAGCACAATTAGCCACCGTTCCTCTCACATCTGGCTTACGCACTTCAAGATGGTACGCAGTGGTATGCAGCACACTGGAATCGCATCGTACTTGCATGGCGCTTCATCAACCGTGGCCACCGTGCATACTGGTAAGCGTACGGACGCAATTTCATAATGTCGTTGCTTATTCTGTACTAGGTCTGTGGTCGGCAACAGAACGGAATTCAATATATCAGTGTCACATGAATCATCCAGTCGTGTCATACAATCATCCAGTCGCGTCAGATAATCATCATCCCCGTCAAATAATAGTTGCATCGGATAATCATCCAACTGCATCATCTCATCATTCAATCGCGTCAAATAATCAAGTCGCATAGGATAATCAACCAATCGCATCATACAATCATCCAGTCGTGTCAGATAATCATCCAGCCACATAAAATAATAAATTTGCATCGGGTAATCATCCAACTGCATCGTCTAATCATCCAATCGCACAGGATACTGAACCAATCGCATCAGATAATCATCCAGTTGTACCTACGCCAAATAATCACTACCGTTCGAACGGCGTTCTAAGCAAGCCAGTGGTACAGTGCACGCACCAAGCCAGTGGTACAGTGCACGCACCAAGCCAGTGGTACAGTACACGCACCAAGCCAGTGGTACAGCGCACGCACCAAGCCAGTGGTACAGCACACGCACCAAGCCAGTGGTACAGTGCACGCACCAAGCCAGTGGTACAGTACACGCACCAAGCCAGTGGTACAGCACACGCACCAAGCCAGTGGTACAGTACACGCACCAAGCACGCAGCCCAACAGCAACATCAGGCTGCTCGCTCCAGAGTTCTACACAACTCCGGTCCGTCATCAGACAGGGTAACCCCTACTCCCCTGCAACCTCTCCATGGAGCCCTTACGCCTTGTCGGAAGACAGTTCTGGAACCACTGTGTCTAACGGTCAGCTGCAACAAGCACTCAGCTCCTGTACGCCATCAGCCAGTTCGTCACCTCGCTGCCATAAGCACCAAACCGGACACTTATCGCCTTTCTCTCACTAACAAACAGCACACACAATCAGGTGCATAACGTGCATGCATTATCTCCTTATACTTTATTTGCTAAAGCCGTCGCTTTTGCTCCTCCCTTCTTTTCCTTTAACACGTCTGCTGTCTGTGCTCGGGTCGGGGAGGGGGGGGGGGTGAAGGCAGTTTCGGTCAGTAAGTCTTCCTAAATGTTATTTTAGCACTTTAAAACAAATAATAAGTCGAACGCGTGGGTGGTTCCCCCCCCCCGCCCCGGTCCCCCCATTTACTGAGTACACATTAGGTGACATCTTCAGTGGAAGTGCCACTGCATGAAATAACAGGCAGGAAAAAATGAAGCATGTAGCAGCGAGACGCGCCCAGCATCTCTCGCACTGCTACAAGCACTGTGCATACAGCACTTTAAGCAATTGCGACTGTTTACTTCGGGTCGTCAAACCAAGCGGTCCCCGTTACACTGTTTATTAACACTAATAACATAATCTCTACATGCAGCTGAAACCTGCCGGCAAGAACGTCCTTCGCATCAAGTGCCTACAATTTCACGCTACAAAAGAAGTTGTAATGTACTGGACATGTCTGGTTCTTGTTTCTGTTGACAGCCTTCGTGCGACTTTAGTACGAAAGGTCTGTGCTTACAAACGAACACCGTGATGTTCGGGGATGTGACGCCGTGTAGGCTGGCAGGCGGTCACCAAAGTTTCGCGTAGTATTTGCGTTTGAAACATTTTAAAAATTATGTTTGGGCGCTAATAATAAATAACAGCCGTATGCAGGCGGCCGCAATAAACAGGCAGCCCCAGCTGAAGACACAACCCACACCAGAATCTTAATTTTTAACCCTTTAAAGACGAAGCGTATCTATTTTATATATAAGGACCCTGCTCGTCCCGCGCAGTAAACACACTCCTTCTAGGTTATAAAAACCAGCCAGTTAATGCTGTATAGGGAAATCATCGCTGTTTGTTCTGAGATCCACACAAAACACATAAACACACTGTGTGGGCAGAACGTAGAATTGTTTAAAGACTCAGTCCGTACCGCGCAGTAAACACACTCCGTCTCGGTTATAAAAACCAGTCAGTTAATGCTGTATAGGGAAATAACCGCTGTTTGTTCTGAGATCCACACAAAACACGTAAATACACTATGTGGGCAGAACGTAGAATTGTTTAAAGATTCAGTCCGTACCGCGCAGTGAACACACTCCGTCTCGGTTACAAAAACCAGTCAGTTAATGCTGTACAGGGAAATAATCGCTGTTTGTTCTGAGATCCACACAAAACACATAAATACACTGTGTGGGCAGAACGTAGAATTTGTGAATGTTAAACCTTGTGGTACGTAAAGTTACCGATTGGCTTTAAAAGGTTAGGGCACGACAAAAACACCTTATAAGGTCCTTATTTTAAGTGACAAAATGTTTTATCTTGCTATCGGCTCGCTTATCTGATTAACGCCGTCCGCTCAGCCGATGGTTCACACACGCGCGGCGGAATTGTGGAAACGACAAGTGGTCTTCTTTGGCACGCTGTCCTTACAGTTTAACCACTGCCTCCTTCAGAATGACAGCCCATACGGATCTGTCTTCCATCTTCTTCCTCCATCTCTTGACACCCATCGATTTCAGATCATTCCCAGTACTGTCCAACCACCTTATTTTTGGTCTTCCTGCTGTTCTTCTTCCATCTGGTTTCCCCAGACACTTTCTTTACGATACCAGCCTCGGACATTCTTACCAGATGACCAGCCCATCCTACCGACAAGTGGTATCTGTCAGATGAAGTAAGGACCCTGCAGTACGCCGCAGGATTGTGGCATACTGCAGGGCCCTGACGCTGCCACCCCGCCGTACGTGCTTACGCTGCACCTTTCACAGGATCAGAAAACGAGCGATGAGAAACAATTAAGTGTGGCTACAGCTGTAACGCCCAATTCCTTACAATTTCTAACGAATTTCAATTACTTCGGAAATTAATGAACAACACGCTTTGAAGCCTTGCGGCGGCGGGGTTTGTGTTCACTAGGAATTTGGGGCGGGGGGACGGGGGGTGTTGTATTACTCAAATGGAATCTCCCATTTTCGTACACGCCTGTCTTCCTACGCAAAGTGTGAACTCTATCTTCAGACATCTCTCCGTGCAGGTAAAACCGGGCACGACTTCCTGGGTTCAGCAAACAGCAGGAATCCGTGGAAAAAACCGCTCGAGAATGAAACGCATATGGTAGGCAGAATTCAACATCAGTTCAGCAACTGTGTGTGTAACAGCCTCTAACAGAAATGGGTAACAGGAATATTTCCTTGGGGGTAAACACGGCCAGTGCGTAGGGCTGACAACCTTACCACCTTCATGCGCCGACTGTCTTGGAATCTGGAAACCTCAGCCTCCTGGAACCCTAAGGGCCTGTCCAGACATGCACAGGGATTGCTTACAGCTTTTCTGTGTGTGCAATTGGAAGGCGCCCTCAGACCGTGCAAGTGCGAAGTTCAAGAGACGCGTAAGAACAGGTTCATAAATTGACACTGCAACACTCAGTCAACAGTCCAGTGTTCGCCCTACGTCTGAAAGGCGGTTAGGTTCAACTGCAGTGCATCCACATTTAGCATCACGCAAACAGCAACAAACACGCGTCGGAATCATTGTGAGCAGCCACGGATGTCACAACCCAGGCTGAAATCATTAATAAACAATTCACATTCGTGCGAGTTTGGAGGTTCTCACAGCGGTGTTGTTGCAAGATTCGAGTGGTCTCCGGAGTTCGCTGTCGCAGTTATTTTATCTGACAACTATCGGTTTGCAGGAAATACGCTAAAACGTGGCACATTTTGATAACAGAAAGCATAATACAGTGCGATTTATTGCTGTCCTGGGCACCGCAAGTGTCACGATATGTCCCGGCGGATACAGGCTTTCTATGCGATAAAGCTGCAGTGCAAGGTGTGACTACAAAATAAACACCCTGTATCAGATACGTAACACTGTGTGCTAGGACCTATGGAACAGGGAGATAGAAAAGTGTGCCCTAGAACTCTACATTTTTCCTTCTCACAACAAATGACGTCTAAATCCACTTCTCTAAGGTCTATTTCAATATTATTCCCCCCCCCCCCCCCCGGCATACGTCTGGGTCTTAAACGTTTCTTCCCTACAGTTCTACCAACAGAATTTACGGACATAATTTCCGTTCGCCTATTGCCTGTCCCGCTCTACCTCCTTCACTTTATGTCCGTAAGAATTTCAAGAAGGAACAAAAGCGTTCAGACCCTTCGCTGTAACTTCCTGCTCCATGTCTGTATGTCTACACACTGTACTTGGAAATGCGTTGCTTGACACTAGCGTGGGCTGCTGTTTCCTCAAAGCATACACACCAATTCCCCACAGGCTCATACAAAACACTGATAAAATAACATATACATTTTACTTTCCAATCGTTGGATAGACAAATCAAGTACATAACTTCTAAGGCTTAACGCTACCGGTAAGATAAAATTAATGCTTAACCCTCTAAAGCCCAGTGGTTACTTTACGTACCGCCAGGTTTAACATTCACAAATTCTACGTTCTGCCCACACAGTGTGTTTATGTGCTTTGTGTGGATCTCAGAACAAACAGCAATTATTTCCCTATACAGCATTAACAGGCTGGTTTTTATAACCCAGACGGAGTGTGTTTACTGCGCGGTACGGACTGAGCCTTTAAATATAATTCTACGTTCTGCCCACACAGTGTGTTTGTGTGTTCTGTGTGGATCTCAGAACAAACAGCAATTATTTCCCTATACAGCATTAACTGACTGGTTTTTATAACCGAGACGGAGTGTGTTTACTGCGCGGTACGGACTGGGTCTTTAAACAATTCTGCGTTCTGCCCACACAGTGTGTTTATGTGTTTTGTGTGGATCTCAGAACAAACAGCGATTATTTCCCTATACAGCATTAACTGACTGGTTTTTATAACCGAGACGGAGTGTGTTTACTGCGCGGTACGAGCTGAGTATATATAGTTTACGTTAGAACTCGCCTTTAAGGGCTTGCCTACACGCTGAGTGAGTTACCTGAGAATCCAACAATTTGTCCATCAAGGATCGGGGAGGTCCTGTCGCTACACAGCGCGGTATCAATGTCACCATGTCTCCGATCTTGAATCCTACTGCCCAAGAACAACACGCCACAGGCTTCCCGGCACAGTGCAGAATGTCTCCATCACTACCTCAACCCGCATTACATTCACCTTACATCCTTTGCAGCAGAACACGAAAGATAAAAGCACGACACACACTTTACAGGTGCCAAATGTTCCTGCTCTTCAAGTTATTTACTCACGCACTTGTACGGCCTCTTCATTCACTCACTCAGCAGTTTTGAAGAATTCCTTGCAAAACTGACACCCACGCACACCGCCGGCAGGCGTCATTATTCCATGTGACAGAAATTCCGAACAAAAAAAAAAGGTACTTGTTCTTGTACAGAGTAAACACGAAACGACTGTAAACCACGCGTTATCACACGCAAATGATTTCCACGGCCAGCACAACGGAAAACACCTTAAAGTATGAAAGCTGGCACAACCATTCAAAAACAAATCTCAGTATGACGTTCAGTGGTCACACAATAACCCACAAAACAACGGTAAACCACGTAAGAAAACAAAAACAAAAACATTACCGCCCTACACTACAAAAAACAACAACGCTTCTCTCATAGAATGACCAACGTGCACTTTGCAGTTGCAAAATTGCTTGCAAATTACGCGAGTCTGGTACTTATAAAACCGGAATTCACTGTTCACAGCAAAGCGACCTAATCAGAACACCGGTTGTTACGTCACACACACACACATCATACACACACAACTGCAGGTCTGTAAGCAAACATCGCTACCAAACACAACCCCGATGTTTGCAGCGACGACTGCTGCTACACACACAAACACACACACACACACACACATGTTGGGACACAGGGCACGGAAACAAAAAAACTTCAACGCGTAATGGTACGAGAGAAAAGAAATGGAAGAGCGAGATGGCGCCACTGGGCGAGTGATGCAAGAGACAGAAACGGAAAATGGACCAATCGCATCTCGCCTACAATCCGTCTGAACCAATGGGCGTTCGTGAAACAAGAGCTGACAGAGAGACTTGGGTTAACGAAACGGGATGACGGATGCAGTGGGGAACGGTCATACAGGAACGAAGAAACGTTGAAGCTGCACCAAGAAACAAGTACATTACAGTCCTCAGTAATGTGTTGTTGGCTGATTTGCTACCGACGTTTCGGAAGAGCTTGCCGCGTCCATATTCAGGAGCCAAGGGATGCAACGTGAAACTCCGAAACGTCGGTCAACGCATTACCAATAAACACGGCGTCATGTTCCAGAAAAATGTAAACTTCACCAACAACGCAGTGACCACACAAACCACCAGAAAGCTGTGCACAGAGCCTCTCTGTGCCACTTTATACCGCACTTGCTGTAAGGTGTTCAGTCTGCCCACCTTACCGCAGGCTCGGCGACCCGAGAATTGGGCCCGCATTCGTGACGCAGGCAGAGACCTTTCTCATCATAACCTCGCACAGACTGGGTCTCACCCACCCTCGTTTCCAACAGCTGCTGGCAGTTCAACAGCAACACGGCCAGGGTGTCGGGCCTACCACTGAATATCTCTCTAGTGGCCACACGATTGGTGGGCTGACACACAGCGCCACTCTCCCACGTCTTCATGACGTGCTGCTGATTAACCCTTTAAAGGCTAAGGTTAACCTCAATTACATTTAAAAACTCAGTCCGTACCACGCAGTAAACACACTCCGTCTCGGTTATAAAAACCAGTCAGTTAATGCTGTATAGGGAAATAATCGCTGTTTGTTCTCAGATCCACACAAAACACATAAATACACTATGAGGGCAGAACGTAGAATTGTTTAAAGACCCAGTTCGTACCGCGCAGTAAACACACTCCGTCTCGGTCACAAAAACCAGCCAGTTAATGCTGTATAGGGAAATAATCGCTGTTTGTTCTGAGATCCACACAAAACACATAAATACACTGTGTGCGCAGAACGTAGAATTGTTTAAAGATTCAGCCCGTACCGCGCAGTAAACACTCTCCGTCTCGGTTATAAAAACCAGCCAGTTAATGCTGTATAGGGAAATAATCGCTGTTTGTTCCGAGATCCACACAAAACACATAAATACACTGTGTGGGCAGAACGTAGAATTGTTTAAAGATTCAGCCCGTACCGCGCTGTAAACACTCTCCGTCTCGGTTATAAAAACCAGTCAGTTAACGCTGTATAGGGAAATAATCGCTGTTTGTTCCGAGATCCACACAAAACACATAAATACACTGTGTGGGCAGAACGTAGGATGTGTGAATGTTAAACCTGGCGGTACGTATAGTGACCACTGGGCTGTAAAGGGTTAAGCACAGGGGCTTCAGGTGCGAATGCTGCCAATATGGCGCCGTAAGCTAAGGCTCTGTCAAAATAATTTACGGAAAGGCAGCACTTAAAGGCTATGAACAGCACAGCTGTGGTTGTGTTCGTAAGTTCGAAAACGAAGGCGTCTTCTGTTTTTATTTGGTCACAAAGCTAACACTAATATTTGAACAGCGCAAATAAATAAGACTGTTAAGTACCCGGCAGCAAGAGTAGATGTTTCCGCTAAAATGGGTCTATGTATCTATGATAATACACTTACGGTACGTGTTCATGTAAGAGTGTTACAACTGCAGACATCAATGTGTCTATACAAGAAAGTGCGCCAGAAGCGCGACCGCCCCATGACGTGACATGTTGCAAGGTTGGGACCTGGTTATCGACGTTTCGTGGCAACACAGGCTTCCATCTTCACGCACATGGTAAGTACTGGTCACAGTACATGGTGTGACATCCGAGAACACCACTGACAGGGCCGCGCACTGACACACTGCCACACGACAATCAACGTGACACATCCTGAACACGCCTGCTTGCTCATACGAAATGATGAAGAAAGATTCATACCACCCGACTTCACGGCGTCATATCCTTTACCTCACCTCATTAGACACCTCTCCACTCTGTCAGTTCCTCCAAGAAGCTTCAGGTTCTTTATACAGGGTGTGCGAATTAAGTACGGACTGTACAGAAGCATTCAATCGCCGAATCTGATCTTCTCTTTAACGCAAAAAAATTGAAAACTGCCTTTTTGAGAAGCTAACTGTCGTCGAGCCACCAGAAAAACTCGTTCCCGCGCAGACAGTGTGATTATCGCCACGCGATGTGCGGCACAGCGAAACATGCTGCTTTGTCCGCCGAGGAATAACGAGCCTCCACGCCGCGCCAACCGCACCTTCCAGGACTGCCTCTTGTCGGCTGTCCACGACTTACTGACCAACTAACAGATTTCATACAACTGAGTCCTTATTGAAACGTTAAAAGGTCCCCAGCCAGACAAGAAATTCCGCGTATTTTATGCAAACCAAAGGTTCATTACCGTATTCACAAAATCTCGCCACTGTGCCTATCCTAAAAGAGACCAGCCCACGCCATCGCAACCTCCCGTATTTCTTTAATACCCGTTTCAATAATAACCTCTCATCTAAGCTTCCGTCTTTCCAGTGTTCGCTTTCCTTCAGGCTTCAACACCAAAACCCTGTCAAGACACATAGTCTCTCCTATACGTGCTGCACGTCCAGTCCATCTCATCCTTTATTTGACCAAGCGAATAACATCTGGTGAGGGTCACAAAATATGAAGCTCCTCACTACGTAGTTTTCTCCAGTCTCCTGTCACTCCCTCCCTCTGGAGCGGAACCCTTCCTTGGCACCTGTTTTCGAACACCGTCGCCCTATATTCATTCCTCCCTTAAAGTGAGAGGCAGAGATGCATACCGGCACGGCACGACATGCGGATCCACAGTCCAACACTTGTTTAAACATTAATGACTACAGCCACATCCAGCGTTTGCTATGCTGCAGTAATAAGGGGACAATTAAACAGACAATCAATACCGACTCACATTAACTAACAAACAAACTAACAAACTAACCCCATGGAGCAGAGGCCTTCTTGAGAAGCTAACAGTTTCTCAGCTAGTCAACAAATTCCCCGCATTTTATGGAACCCGGAGGTTCATTACCGCATTCACAAGAGCCCGCCACCTCTCCCTATCCTGAGCCGGCTCAATCCAGTCCATGCCCCATCACACTTCTTCAAGATCCATTTTAATATTATCCTCCCATCTACGCCTGGGCCTTCCAAGTAGTCGCCGTCCCTCAGGTTTCCCCACCAAAATTCTGTATGCACCTCTCTTTCCCCCATACATGCTACATACCCCGCCCATCTAATTCTTCTTGATTTGATTACCCGAATAATATTTGATGATGAGTACAGGTCATTAAGTTCCTCGTTATGTAGTCTTCTCCACTCCCCTGTCGCCTCGTCCCTCTTAGGCCCAAATATCCTCCTCAGCACCCTATTCTCGAACACCCTCAGCCTTTGTTCCTCCGTCAGACCGACTCACATTACGCACATAAAGTCGGCAAGTCTGACGCCTGTTTTACGGAACTGTGCATCGGGGAGCCGATACCTGTGGCCGCACGGTCTATGGCGCGGGTCCGCTAGCTGGGACTGCGGGTTCGAATCCCGCCGAGGCCATTGATGGATGTCTCTTGTGAGGCTTGTGTGTTGTTAGATGTCTCTGCATCGGGCTGATCACCCGTCCAGAGGAGTCCTACCGAGTGTGGTGTGTCTGAGTGCGATCGTGAAGCCTCGACAATAAGGAGGCCCTGGCCCACTGGGGGCTGTCCCACCATGGGAAGAAGTTTATCGAGGATTCCGGTCTCCTGGGACGTGACGCTGAGTCGCCGGGCAAGTAGTTGCCGACGTTTCGAAACAATACGCCTTAATCTTCAAGGGTTCAAGGTACGTGACAAACCCCTGAAGATAAAGACATGTTCCTTCGAAACGTCGGGAACCACGCTCCCAGCAACGCAACGTCACGTCCCTGGAGACCGGACTCCTCAACTACACCTCGATCAGAACAGACCTGGCAGAGAAATGGTCACGTCTACCAGGTACTTCCCTTCCTCCAATCACCCCAGGTACTGCGATATCAGAACTAACTACAAATGGGTCAGTCAGCGTCCAGTCTCGATTCCTTTCAACTCTGAGTTAACTGAACAATGGGACATCACCGCTACGACAGTTTCGGCCTCTATGGGTCTCCGGAGTTGAAGGTCATGGGGGCTCGCTCCCGACCACCAAGCAAAACGCGGGGGGGGGGGGGGGGGGGGGGGGAGAAC
>BLKM01000837.1:277275-329639 GCA_013340265.1 Coptotermes formosanus | reverse complement strand
GGGGGGGAATAGAACCGGAAACTGTACAAACCCAGAAGCAACTACTTAGGGGCGACTTGTAAGAGTGACAGAAAAAAATCTGGAAGGAGATGAACGAGAGAGAGAGAGAGAGAGAGAGACAACTGTTACAGGGTGGTCCACAAACTGGTCCGTCCGTTTACCGCGCGCGTACATGAGCATAATGCCTGAAGTGCCGCCTACTTCTATGTGACGCCGTGCTGCCTGGTTGACAGTTACCGGTGGTTCTGGTGAAAACTACTACTGCTCTGACGATGACCGTGTTACGTTCCTCAGAAACGTCGGTGACAATCAAACCTGAATGCACGGCGTCACACACCATCAGACGGCAGTGTGTATTAACTAATCACTACCTTAAGAACCTTAAATCTCGAACTGATTTAACTAATCCATTTCAATTATACAGGATGTTCTTTTCCTATTTGAGGGATAAGCGCCAGCCCGACGCTCTAGCCAATTTTTATTAAATTTTATAAAGGTTATCATCACTGCAATCGTTTGTCTAGCTCCCGTCATTGACTGTTAACCCTTTAAAGACTAAGCGTATGTGCTTTATATAAGGACTCAGTGCGTACCGCGCTGTAAACACTCTCCACTTCAGTTATAAAAACCAATCTCTTAATGTTTTATAAGGCAAAAGTTGCTGTTTGTTCTGAGATCCGTACAAAACACATAAACGCAATGTGGGCACCACGTAGCATTTTTTAATGTTAAACCTGGTGGTACGTGAAGTTACCGCTAGGCTTTAAAAGGTTAAACTTCCCCAACACGCGGCGTACGACGCAAAGATGGCGGAGCGTTGGACCCGCGCTAATCGGTCAAGCAGCGGAAAAACATCCTGTATTTGCTATGAAGGTAAAGTTGCCCCCGTGCACACCATGCAGCAGTACACGTACAGCGCCACTCATGCTTAGTCTTAGCACTATATGGAGATGGGTGCGGCACGTCATGCCCCCTGCAGTAGCGCGTAACGTCAGCTTATACAAGACACGTGGCCCACTGCGGGTAATGCCACTTACCGTGTTTATATAAACGGATTTAATACTTTCAATAGAACGACTAACCGGCGTCGAATTTATAAGATTCAGCTCGTACGGCGCAGTAAACACACTCCGTCTCGGTTATAAAAACCAGTCAGTTAATGCTGTATAGGGAAATAATCGCTGTTTGTTCTCAGATCCACACAAAACACATAAATACACTGTGTGGGCAGAACGTAGAATTATATTTAAAGACTCAGTCCGTACCGCGCAGTAAACACACTCCGTCTCGGTTATAAAAACCAGTCAGTTAATGCTGTATAGGGAAATAATCGCTGTTTGTTCTGAGATCCACATAAAACACATAAATACACTGTGTGGGCAGAACGTAGAATTTGTGAATGTTAAACCTGGTGGTACATACAGTAACCACGGGGCTTTAAAGGTTAAAGAACTGAAGTTAGTTACAACTTCCATACATAACCTTACTGGATAAAGATGATCAAATTCCCCATTTCCATTCCAGCATAGTTTGGGAAACCAAACGAACGTAGAGACAGTAAACACACACACACACGCGCGCGCGCGCGCGGGTTCTGACAAGCGAAATGACAACAAAATTAATTTCACAGCTTATGAAGTCTTGTCAGAACTCGTTGTGCTGAAACTACGTCTCAATTAGAGTAGCTGTGTTTGTCTGTCTGTTGTTCGGAAGTGCCCATAACAAGCACATCCCGTCTGAAGCATCTTTATCAACTGACACTACGCTACTATACAGCGTGCGGGTTACAGCGACTTGCTAAGCCGCCAGTCGCGGAATGTTTACCGCACTTTACACTTAGTTTATTCGCCCACCTGAACTGGCCACAAATCACAGCAACAAAGCAAACCCAAGTATCTGAAACGATACCATTTAACGCCCAACAAAACATCAAATCGGAATGTACACAGCGTCCCTTTTATTGTGTCTCTGAGAACGGAGGATGCAACCTTTGTATGGCATAAAGGTGCCGTGTCCGGAAACGATAAAATAAAGCACCCTGTATAATAAATGAACATGATGTCTAAAAAGCAACAAGAACACTACACAGAACATAAAGAAAAGCCACGAAAACTGTGAAGCAATTAGGACACACTTAATTCCGCTTTTAAATAAACCCCTGACAAAGAACTTATTCTCGCCTTAATTCAGTTTAACAACCCGCTCGACTGTCTAACACAGCCCCACACAGTGGTCTCGCGACTGTTGCCACGCTGCTCTGTGTTACACTGTACACAACACGTGACCAGTGTTATCATTTCGAGCTTGGCGCGCGAGCGACGGTATAACGACAGGTCAGTACACTGTACACAACACGTGACCAGCGGTATCATTGCGAGCTTGGCGCGCGAGCGACGGTATAACGACAGCTCAGTATTCGGAGTTACAACGAACTGCTACGGTATATGCCCATATGCGGCAATAACGCATGCCCGAACACGTTAAAGCCCGGCGGTTACTTTACGTACCGCCAGTTAATTCAGCAATTCATTCAGCCGTACCATTCAGCAATTCTACGTTCTGCCCACACAGTGTGTTTGTGTGTTTTGTGTGGATCTCAGAACAAACAGCGATTATTTCCCTATACAGCATTAACTGACTGGTTTTTATAACCGAGACGGAGTGTGTTTACTGCGCGGTACGGGCCGGCTGTTTATATATAATTCTACGTTCTGCCCACACAGTGTGTTTATGTGTTTTGTGTGGATCTCAGAACAAACAGCGATTATTTCCTTATACAGCACTAACTGGCTGGTTTTTATAACCGAGACGGAGTGTGTTTACTGCGCGGTACGGACTGAATCTTTATTTATAATGTATTTACTCCTAGTCTTTAAAAAGCTAAGGCGGCCAGTCGTCGGCCTCACCACGGACGGGCGGGTTCGATCCCAGGTCAGTGTATGTCCGATTTGTGGTGGACAGATGGGGACTTGCACGGGTGTTTCTCCCAGTACTTCCGTTTCCCCGTCAGTATCATTCCACCCACCAATGCTCAATGTTCACCTTCACCTACACGGTACCCTTACCAGACGGACAAAACGAAGAAGCCTAGAAACATGTAAAAAAGCTATGCTGTCTCGGAAATCGGGCAGCACTCGATATAAAACTGCTACGTTTAGTCTTTAAAGGGTTAATACTGAAAATCATGGCTGTGCATCCAGACATTGTGTTGAAGCGTCTCGTATGATTGCCACAACACTCGTTACTTCTCTAAACAACATAATGGACTCGTCTCTGTAATGAACACGATCTGTGTTCTCTGCGAGGTTAGTAACTGAATTTATACTTATTATGTAGATAGGTATACTGCTTAAATGTGTTAGTGGTATCGGTATGGGATTGTAACAAACAGTTCACAGCAGCTAAATGCGCGCTCCTGATTGGCTGAAGAACTTACCGCATTCCCTGTTATGTAGCACGTGGGCTGGGCTGTACTCGCTCCTATTAACCTTTTAAAGCCTAGCGGTAACTTTACATACGACCAGGTTTAACGTTAAAAAATTCTAAGTGGTGCCCACATTGCGTTTATGTGTTTTGTACGGATCTCAGAACAAACAGCAACGTTTGCCTTATAAAACATTAAGATACTGGTTTTTATAACCGAAGTGGAGAGTGTTTACAGCGCGGTACGCGCTGAGTCGTTACATAAAACAGATACGCTTCGTCTTTAAGGCGTTAAACCACGTGAAGCACTAAAACGTGTAATTGCGCAATGTACCCACAGCAAACAGTCCTTCCGATTCACTGCGAAACGCCTCTTCATTGCATAAAACCGGTCGTTGTTTGCGCGTAACAACTGGACACGTTCCTTCCACCACATCGACAAACACTGCAAGTGGAGAACCTTTACTCTGTTTCACTCTGCAGCTGCTCTCGATTTACACACAATCTCTGTCGCTGCGCTAACTGTCCAACATTTCAAATCATCCTGACGCCCCGGATACGCGTCTCGGTTCAAACATTACAGCAGCTTGTATCATCCTCCAGACATTGTTACGTCCGTCCATTGCAAACACGGCGCCAAACATACACCCTGTAGGCAAAACACAGTGTTAACACTCACTCAGGCAAGAGTTGTCTTGCACATCCGACGGATGTGCGGTGAGGCGGACCGTAGAGGTAGATATCCACTCGGTCTCAAAATCGGCGCCAGCTGAGGTGGGTTGTCAACGTCACGCCGCGGTTGCTATACCCCCAGGGAAGGACCCCATACGCACTGAAGTGGGGTCTGCGTGTGCTTCGGGGCCCCGTCCGCAGGTGTTTGCAAAGATCTACTCCAACCCGGATCTGAAGTCCGGTCCGTCCAGCCAATAGGCCATTCGCTGGTCGCTACACTTCCCACTTTGCTGTATTAATCACACGCCAACAGCATTCACGGGGCGTCATGTCAGCTACGGTTACGCACACCGGAAGTGGCTCCAGCCACGAGTTTCATGCGAACGGTCAAGATGGGTCGGTCGCATGTTTTTGACGCGCAGTGTAGCGTCGCGGGTGACATGACCCACGCACATGCTGTCTCACGCTCGCGTTTGTGCCCCCTTAATTACATTGTACCACTCTGCCAATCTTTTTTTCCATATAGATGTCACTTCAAATGTAAAATGTGGAGCGCGGCAGCGGGAGGGCGAGGGGGCAACGTCACAGCAGAGTTGTCAAACAGTGGGGCGCGTGACGGTCGCTCATACCAACCAGCGTTACCACGACTGCTAAAGCTGATAGACATTTTTCACTAGCGGATATCTGCCGCCTCGTGGCAAACCTGCACTTTTAGCAATACTGGCCACCATTCTGGTTCCCACACACTGTCAGTAAATGTGATAGACAAACAAATGACCGACGTTTCGTCTACAGCTGTCATTGAGCTACCACGTCATCACCTGCCAAGCCTTTGCCATTGTGTGGCGATGGGTTGTTGGCGTCACAAACTGGCCGCTATACCCCCGCTTTACCCGGTATCCACCGTATACAATGCATGGGCCATTCTATCTGGACGCAGAGACGAAAACACAAAACATCTCTCGCCGGGTGTCGAACCACAACCCTGAACTCGTCGCTAGCATCATCACTTGACTCTGGATTAGTAAGACTGTGCTGTTGCGACGTTTCGGAGGAATCTGACTCTATATACAGCAATGTGGTGTTCCGACATTTCGAAGGAACTTGTGCCCCCACCTACAGCCGCGATTTTGAACCGGCTGGAAGACCACATCTACCCCAAGGGGTGTGCGAGATACATTATACGAGGTGGGTCTAGAGGTCAAAAATGGTTTCACCTGCTATTGTACAACCCTCTCTGTACAAGGAACAAAGGTTGCCTAAAATCGGGGAAAATGTTTACTTATACCGCACGGCAACGCGCAGACCGGCATTTAAAATCAGGTTGCCATTCGAAAATGGCACATCAAGCGGGAAAGTATGAGAAACGCCGATCTGCATGGTAACAGAGAAACTTTCATCCTGAAGATGGAGGCAGCAAGGCCCTCCTATACGTCGGTACCGACCCACCACATACACGGCGTCACATTCCAGAATACAGCGCTCTTATCCTCCATGAGAACGTTCGTTCCGTGCAGTGACCGACTGAGCCACCCAGTTCAGGGCGCCACTTCCAATGGAGACGGCTGTCCTTCAGCTGTGGCGCTGTATTGTCTTACGCTGCCAAGTGCGGCATTTACAGGAGTTGCAACAAAACTCTGCACACAGGCCTGCTGCAGCGTGAACTAACCTCAGACTGCCATAGCAAGCAGAGAGCTACGCCGGCGCACCCACACCGTGACGACATCTTGGAATGTCGTGCGCTCGTTTTACACGGGCATTAATCCAGTAGTTACCTTATACAGCCCACCGGACCGATGCCGACAAAACAACATAAAAACACTGCAGCCGCGTCAAGACTGAAGACAAGTAACGCGAGGGTACTTGATTGTCCAATGCTCCCCGACATACGTACGAGCATTGCTTTGACTGCTCCCAGGGTTAGCCCGCTTGTCCTTGTGATACGACTAGCATTAGGCATGCAGACAAGTATACAGCATTGATGGTATGATACAGACGGGAGAAAACCGAAGCACTCGTACAAGAAACCTGACCCACTGCCAATTTGTTCACCACAAATCCCACATAAGCTGGCCTGGAATCGAAACCGTGCTTCTGCGGTGAGAGGCCAGCGACCGACAGTCTGAACCATGGCACGGCCTTGAAGACCGACTTGGGATATAAATTACACACGAAACTTAAGTTCCCCCCTCACAGAAAACACACTACGTTTCCATCATAAATTATGTTTAGCGAAACAGACATGAAGCTGTGTCAGAATGCGGAGTGTTTAAACGTCACAGCACGTGGTACAAACACAGTCGAACTGTTGTAACGTCCTGAAAGGCACTGCACACTTAGTGTTGTTATAACCGAATAGCAAACTGTTACGGTTAACAGTGAGGAATTAACTGGTACCACAGAATATCTGACGCTATAGGCGAGGTGTCGTATACCCCGATGTTATAACCGGGTTAAACTGTCCTCACCGCTGGACTTCTTACGTGCTCATTGGCCAGTCATTCCTTCATTCACTAGCCGCGTACTTAAGCCATTCAACACGCCAGATCGTCACAGGGAAGACCGTACAAAATCGCTGTAATCGATTAATCACATTTTTATTGATCACTCGACCGAAGAATCGAAACGACACTGGGGCTGGGAGAAAGACCGGCTCTGCAACATATCAGGTTCAGCCAACCTTCCCAACCACCCCAGTCACCTGTCCTCCTTTCTCTCCTTGCTGCTACTTCTGACACCACAGCGCAGGATCACGTTAACTGCATCCACAGGGCACGCAGTTCGAACCCCGACCGCATTACTATCATCCTGGCTGAGGGTTTCTTCAGTGCCTTCAAGGTACATGTTGACAGCGGCCCCCCCAAAACCGAAATTTTACGATATCAAAAGTTTTACGTGATTTCCCCTTCAGCCGAAAGCAGTCACTGAAATCAGCTGATGACCAGTACATTAGAATTTTAAAAAAATAAACCAATAAAATTTAAAAACAAAAGATACGACACTGTGACTGAGTCACGGAACATGTAGTTATATTCGTATGTATACAAACGCAGTTGCAGACAGCGTTATGTTGTGCTTACAGCATGGTTTTTGTAACATAATTTTTAAAATCGAACACCAATTACGTATAGCGTCTGGGTCAGCCAGACGTATATATGACGTGATGCAGCGTTGGAATGTACCTACCGGTATCTCACCCCGCTGAAAGCAGAAACACCGCAGAACGGAGAGCCAGGGCGAGACGCTGCTACGAAATGTGATTAATACACTGGCGTCTCGTCAGACAGATACAAATGGTCCGGCCGCAACTTTCGACTTCCTCCTTGCATCCCCAGACGTACTACATATTGCCAAATTCTTAACAATGCAAACTCGTCTGCAGGGTAGGGTCACGCTGTACCATACTTATCGTCACAGAGGGGCCCGACACAAAGAGAAATACCGTCTCTCGCCCGGGATGTCAACTTCCTTGTCTTTAACACTGCGAGTGTGTGAACAGCTCACGTGGCAAGACAGCGTTACGTCAACGCGTCTTGTGGTCACACTTTTTGAACAATGTAAAGTAACCGTGTGAAAATTTATTTCCGCTTCCGGTATTATGACGCTAATCGATCCACCACTAGATCTAGGCACGTGACATGTGGTACAAACATACACCGTACACATACGTACGCACGATCAACGCAGTACTCAGTTAAGTCAGGAATAACAAACATGGCGACAACGCGAAACTCTGGGGTTCTGGTCGGGTAAATTTAATGTGTACAGAATTATACACGCGTAAGACGTTCTTACAGAATCAAGTTATGCAACAATACTACTGACGGACATGTGAAGGTAAGGGTAAAGGTAAAGCAATCCTATTAGAGGCTTGGACAGGCCCTTTGGGCTCCAAGAGGTTGAGGCGCCCAGAACTGCTACACAATCGGCACGTGAAGTTGGTAAGGTTGTCAGCCATACGCACCGGCCGCCTTTACCCCCCCAGGAAATATCCCTGGTACTCATTTCTGTTAGAGGCTGAGTTGACCCCAGGGCCATAGTGCGGCCGGAAGTGTTATGTCAATGAAAAATTCCAATGACACCATCAGGAATCGAACCCGCGACCTTCCGGTTTCTAGCGCAGAGCCTAACGGATATGCAGTACTATAAACTCATTCAATAGGAAAACAGGCTTTTATGTGTTCTGTTACGAACTAGTTGCAGATATGATGTGACTTGTTTTGGCATGGGCCATGTGTATGAAGCAGTTCTGTTTGTGCGACGACTGTTCACGTATTTCCCGCAAGAATGATGGACATGGTACAGAGCCTGTTACCGACCCTCCAGCATCGACGGCTCTGCCGTTCAGCGTCCAAAGTTGCCTTCAACTTGGTACAATGTCGGGGTGCCAGTTTCTTCACTGCAGGAGGCGATGGGGTGAAAGGTCAAGTAGCCGCGTGTGCGTGACTGAACACTGATTAGCTATCCATCACTGTAACACTTCAGTATTGCCCTCAAATCGTGTGCGAGGGGAACAAGACACAAGTGGGCCCCTCAGGGTGATGGGCAATCCACATTCTTTAATGAACTAATTATGGAGTTACACTGAGGAATTCTGAAGGCCGAACCCCCACCTCATTAATTTGCATGTGAGGTCACAAAAACGTGCGTACTTTTCGTTTACTTGCATCGTTGTTCCCGTTACAAGCAATTAAGTATGCGAAGGCGTAGTACATGGTTTGCATACTGCTGTAGCAACCCAACGGCCGATTGGCTGGCCTGGCTAGTACGCAGTTGATTAACCGCGCTACTGCAAAGCTCAGGCGGTTAATATCAGGTACTAATGAGTAATAGTTAATTACAAGCAGCAAACAAAAATACTTTAAAAAACATTATACGCCACGCTTCATACGACACAAAATTTAAACCACTTGTCATTACAGTGTTAAACAGAGCTCATGTGGCCGGCCCACTGAAGTGCCAGTAATCACCAACACACTCCAAAGGCACATTGTTATGCGTACACGCACACACGACTTGCTCATGAAGTGTTCACTTCTACTGCGCAATGCACGCCTCATAACACACAAATAGCCATTCTCTGCCTCAAAGAAAACACACTGCGCCTCGATTACAAACGCCAACTGATTAATAATGCTTTTCGAAACAATCACCATAGTCAGAAAACAGACCTGAACAAAATACGAAGTTCCTGAACGTTAGAGCGTGTGACACCGCTGTACCCCGAACCTCTAAAGCCCGGCGGTTACTGTATGTACCGGCAGGTTTAGCATTCACAAACTCTACCTTCTGCCCACACAGTGTGTTTATGTGTTTTGTGTGGATCTCAGAACAAACAGCCATTATTTCCCTATACAGCATTAACTGGCTGGTTTTTATAACCGAGACGGAGTGTGTTTACTGCGCGGTACGGACTGAGTCTTTAAACAATTCTACGTTCTGCCCACACAGTGTGTTTATGTGTTTTGTGTGGATCTGAGAACAAACAGCGATTATTTACAGCATTAACTGACTGGTTTTTATAACCGAGACGGAGTGTTTACTGCGCGGTACGGACTGAGTCTTTAAATATAATTCTACGTTCTGCCCACACAGTGTTTATGTTCTTTGTGTGGATCTCACAACAAACAGCGATTATTTCCCTATACAGCATTAACTGACTGGTTTTTATAACCGAGACGGAGTGTTTACTGCGCGGTACGGACTGAGTCTTTAAATATAATTCTACGTTCTGCCCACACAGTGTATTTATGTGTTTTGTGTGGATCTCAGAACAAACAGCGACTATTTCCCTATACAGCATAAACTGACTGGTTTTTATAACCGAGACGCAGTGTTTACTGCGCGGTACGATCTGGGTCTTTATATATAATGCAGGTTAATCTCAGTGTTTGATGCCGCTCCATGGCTCAGGCTGTTGTCGCCGGCGTCTCACCGCGGACCGGTGGGTTCGATCCCAGGCAAAGCCATGTGGTATTTGCGGTGTACAAAGTGGCACTGCGTCAGGTGATTGTCCCAGTACTCCAGTTTCCCCTGTCAGTACCATTCCACCAATTCTCCATACCCATTCATTCATCTACCACCGACGCTGTATAATGTTTTTCTCCCAGTACTCCAGTTTCCCCTGTCAGTACCATTCCACCAATTCTCCATACCCATTCATTCACCTACCACCGACGCTGTATAATGTTTTTCTCCCAGTACTTCAGTTTCCCCTGTCAGTACCATTCCACCAATGCTCCATACTCATTCATTCATCTACACACTGCTCTTCCCAGAAGGACGAACGGCGAAGCCTGGGAACCTTCTAAACACGAACACTCTTTCGGAAATCGGGGATCGTCGGATAGAAACGTACTTTGACGATCTTCAAAGGGTTACAGGGTTACTATACAGACAGCTGTTGGTCATGAAATGGTTTCTGCCAAGCTGGGCATATTTCTCCATCCACAGCCTAACACCCCTGCCAAGGGGCGTGTATTACAATCTTAATATTCCCAATGGGGGACACACCCCCTGCACAACAACACCCATTTCCCTAGTGGCTTATGTAATAAAACGCCCCCTCCCCGCCTCCCTCTCGCAGACCACAAGTCAATAATTTGATCCCATCCATCAAGTGCCATCACGTGACAGCGAACTAGAAACTAGAAACAGGGGAAAAGGACAGCAGTGTACAGGGCGGTATGGGGGGAAAAACAAGAAGAAACATAAGACAGCCTTACGACAAAACCGCAAACGCTGGCAAACTGCTAAGAACTTGCTGCCTCACCTGTTTCCCACGTACAGGCTGCGGTAAACAGCTCGGGCGTGTTGAAAGGTTGTTCGTGAAGGCCAGAGAACACAGTGGCTGCACCAGTGCATGTGACGCTAAGACTTGCGACAGACAGAACACTTCTGCACCTTCTCTGATCAAATCTGATACCGCACAATTCTGTTCAAATACGCCGAAAACAATCCAATGTGTGTTAAAACCTTGGCAACAATGACAGATATCACAAAATGAATACGTAACTGCGTCAAATTACAGAGAAGATGGCGTAAATTAATACCGGTTCTTTCGCAACAAACAGCCCTTACAGGCTACATCTCAAGTTACAAAATCAAAACAAACAAAAAAAACACACACAAAATCTAACGCAATAATGGTTACTGAAGTTACTGAATATAAAATGTGTTTTGATTTCCTTAATAACATCTGCCCGAAATATTTCTCATTCTAAAAATAATTCAGCGAGATATTATCAAAAACGTACACAAGTCTTCATGTAATGTACCCGTTATTTTTGTCAGATTTGAATGAAACCTGACTTTCCTCAACAGCTTTTCGAAAAATACTCAAATATTAAATTTCACGAAAATCCTTCCAGGTGGAGCCGAGTTGTTCCATGCGGACGGACGGACGGACGGACAGACACACAGCCCGACACGAAGAAGCTAGTACTCGCATTCGGCAATTTTGCGAACGCGCCTGAAAACCAAAATGGAACTACAAACAGGCCTGACAAATAACAACGCCCGTCTAACCGGACGGTTCAACCAACTGCGGAACACACACGCCTACGTAACTTCATGGCGAATTCTGCGTGTCGTACTCTATGGCGATATTTCAACCTCGACCACAGTACGAAGGCCAGTACTCGTAAAGATGTGGGAAATACATGCACCGAGTGCCGAGGTTAGGAATGCGTGGATCTATACCTCCACTCCGCCATGGACTTTCACGGTGTTTACAAGAACAGCTTTATTATACGAAATTTGAGGTTCTCACAGCGGTCATGCTGTACACTCCAGTCTTCTGCGATGTTACGCTGTCTCGTTGGGTGGTTAGTTGCAGACGTTTCGACGGACCGTAGTAACTCCAACTGCAGAGTCGAGTCCCACAGCTGCACCCGGAATACGGACGCACTACGGTCCTTTTAAACGTCTGTTACTCTTTACCGAACGACACGTTGGAACATTCCAGCAACCCACATCCTGTACTTTAACCTTTTAAAGACGAAGCGTATCTGTTTTATATAAGGACTCAGTGCGTACCGCGCTGTAAACTCTCCACTTCAGTTATAAAAACCAATCAATGTTTTATAAGGCAAAAGTTGCTGTTTGTTCTGAGATCCGTACAAAACACATAAACGCAATGTGATCACCACGTAGAATATTTTAATGTTAAACCTGGTGGTATGTAAAGTTATCGCTAGGCTTTAAAAGGTTAAAGACGAAGCGTATCTGTTTTATATAAGGACTCAGTGCGTACCGCGCTGTAAACATTCTCCACCTCGGTTATAAAAACCAGTCTCTTAATGCTTTATAAGGCAAAAGTTGCTGTTTGTTCTGAGATCCGTACAAAACACATAAACGCAATGTGGGCACCACGTAGAATTTTTTAATGTTAAACCTGGTGGTATGTAAAGTTACCGCTAGGCTTTAAAAGGTTAAAGACGAAGCGTATCTGTTTTATATAAGGACTCAGTGCGTACCGCGCTGTAAACACTCTCCACTTCGGTTATAAAAACCAGTCTCTTAATGTTTTACAAGGCAAAAGTTGCTGTTTGTTCTGAGATCCACACAAAACACATAAACGCAATGTGGGCACCACGTAGAATTTTTTAATCTTAAACCTGGTGGTACGTAAAGTTACCGCTAGGCTTTAAAACGTTAAACACGCGCACGCAGGAGCTTGGGAACGGCCAGCGGTGGGCACAAGGCCAATTAGCAACACAGGCACCAGCATCACGAGAGAGCGGACAGTCCACGGGAAGGTGTCACGTGCCATCACGTGTTGTGACAGTCTGATCCTAAACCTTCCCACGTGCCACTAGATCACAGAGCAAGGCCACACTCATCATGCGCCAAGGTCATCCGCTGTCCGCAAGCTGCAGTCACCCCTACGCTTTAACCCCGTGTTTCCAAAACTTTTTTTCTCGCGGATCCCTTTCGGCTTCCAAAAATAACCACGGATCCTCACACCGTTGCTCACGTAAATATACAGTCTTCGCGGGACAGGTGTCCAAAAATTAACCCTTTATAGACGAAACGCATTCTGTCTAATATAAAGACTCAGCGCGTACACTCTCCACCTCAGTTTAAAAAACCAATCATTTGACGACGTGTCAGGCAAAAGTTGCTGTTTGTTCCCAGATAAGTACAAAACACATAAACGCAATGTGGGCACCACGTAGAATTTTTTAATGTTAAACCTGGTGGTACGTAAAGTTACCGCTAGGCTTTAAAAGGTTAATCCGAAGTGATTATACACATGTTGTGCTTATAATCCGCGGCCTCATCTTCCATGGGTCAAGAAGTCGAAGAAAACTTCCTGACCCCTGAGAATGGGACCGATACGTTATCCCGAAAAGTCGGTAAAGGATGACCACACGACGCTGCGTAATATCCCAGGAGACATCAGGTCTCAAGTTAGTCGCTTGACTCATCTCTCCACCTGCTGGAGCACTAACGGCCTGTCCACACCTGTAATGGAATGGCTTGTACTCAACTCGCCTATGTGAACCATTCGGGATAACAGAATAAGGCAGCAATAATGGCACTAATGCATATGTAGCAGTACACACGTGCCTAATCGTGGGTGAGTCAGAGATCTGCTTGTTTAGTGTCGCGTGCGTGCGTGACAGAGACTGCTTCAACCCAGCCTTTCAGCGGAATTTTTTACCAACCCAATGAATTCTGTAATTATGTTGCACCCCATTACGTAAGTTTTACTGCCACCGTCACTTTTGTAGCACGTAACCTCTTCAGCGACACACAGTGGTGACTATACATACCACCCGCTTAAATGCACACGAACTTTGAATTCCCCCCACATTGCAGTTAAGTGTTCTGCATTATTCTTACAATAAACAACACCCATTTCCTTAAACGCCATTAAATGATGTCTTCATACGGAATACGCGGTGTTTTCTGTGATGTGGGAACATTTAAATAACTCACAGGCTTCAAATGGCTACATCTGATAACGACAACAAGTCAGTGCGGGATGGGAGACTGGAAATTGGGATTCCATTCCAGGTGGGGCTCCAAATTTCTTGCCATGTTCAGCTCATGCAGCCTCGCACACAATGGATACTCATGGCTCCTTCTCCGGGATAAAAGCGACCGGGGCGTGACACTAATCACTCATTTCCATCTAGTACCACAGATTTAGAAAACTGGAGCGCTGCCTCCATAAGAAAGCTAAGCAAAAGGCAGTGTGGGCCATGGTGACACTGCCCACAATTGCGCCAGCGGACGGACGGAAGGCAGGCTGGGAACACGCCACAGCGACGCGACGCCTTCCGCGGCAGTAGATGCAACCTATCGTGGTCCTCTGCCTGACAGGCTTGCCTACATGGGGGCGAGGAGGCGTTACAGTGGCGAGCTGCTAGCTGAGGGAGTCACTGTGTTGACACAACACTGCAGCGAGCAATCCATTAGAGGGAGCAAATGGGATTACATGGGGTCTGAGACGGTCAGAAGATACGTGCAAAGGAGAGCAAAGGGAGAAAATAACGGCGTCGCCTAAACATACAGTGCCATACGGTTTTAAGATTTAGGTGGGTAGTAGTTAGCTTCGGTACCGCCAGGTTTAACATTCACAAATTCTACGTTCTGCCCACACAGTGTGTTTATGTGTTTTGTGTCGATCTCAGAACAAACAGCGATTATTTCCCTATACAGCATAAACTGACTGGTTTTTATAACCGAGACGGAGTGTGTTTACTGCGCGGTACGGACTGGGTCTTTAAACAATTCTACGTTCTGCCCACACAGTGTATTTATGTGTTTTGTGTGGATCTCAGAACAAACAGCGATTATTTCCCTATACAGCATTAACTGACTGGTTTTTATAACCGGGACTGTTTACTGCGCGGTACGGACTGGGTCTTTATAATTCAGGTTCATCTTCGTATCTGAAAGGTTAAAGAAGACGTATCGACAGTTATGCTGCTCCATCATAGGTCTTCCGCCTGCTGCAGCTTACCGAAGATGGAAGCAACGCGTTCCTTCGAAACGTCGGAGAAGACCCATTATCCTAAACCAAAGAAGACTATTTTTTAATAATCCATGTCATGGACTTCGTCCATCGTGTCCTGTTACAACAACAACAACAACAACAACAACAACAACAACAACAACAACATGTTTCGGGAACAGGGCGGTGCCCATCCTGGGGCTAAAAAATCCGGTCAAAACGCAGCCACGTGGGTCCCATGCGCAAAGCTATTTTCACCCTCTGGGCCTATCATTTGAGCAACACCAATCGTGAGAAGCCGAAAGCTGAAATGCTACAAACCACCTAAACACAACCACATTTCAATGTTTAAACACCATCGAAGTACACATGTACTGGTGACAAGAGCACACCCTTTTAATAATATCACGACATGATTCGGTCATTTTGAACTATGATCAAGGATCACACTTATACAAGCTGCAGCGGAATTATTAAGAAGTTAATAATAATAATAATAATAATAATAATAATAATAATGGTCAACACAGTACACAGTGTGTTCTGGAGAACAACTGTCAGTTCAACATTTCTGATACATGTTTCGGGTCAGGCTGGGCAGGCCAGCATCAGGTGGATCACGTAAAATATTAACAATTACATAACGTCCCTCGGTCAGGCTACCTGCTGCAGAGTGGAACTGTACAGCAGTAAAACGCCAGCATCTATATAAAACTCCGCTGGATAATATTAAAGTTAGCTTCAGGCCTTTTACTAACAGTGTTTACTCACTGACAGCACAGTAGTTACTAACTATACCGCCCGCTTTAACACAAAACGTCTGTAATAGTTGTAAAAATTCCTGTTCTCAGCACCTCCAAATTTGTATCCAAGTAAAGTCACATTTGCCAAATAAAGTAGCGAACATAATGACAGCTCATGGCACTCAATTTACACATCAAGGTAATCAAATTTCTACACAAAAACTGTTTGCATGAAAATTAATACATCGACATGTACATGAATCCATTAAATGATGAAATTCAGCAAAATAATATTTTAAAAATTCAGTTCCCACTTCACAGCAAACACACTGTGTCTGTATGACAAATACCAAGCTGTCAGCGCATGTGCAAAATCTTTAATGTTAAAGCAACCGGTACGTATGGTTACCGCTACGTTTCACAGGGCCAGTACAATTGCACGTCAGTTGTGCTGTCGACACGAACTGCACAGCACCAGAACGGCCACAGGCTGCCGACCGGTGTGTAACCGCGTCCCTTCTCACACCACACAGAACGCGCGGCACTTTTAGCACAATTCCGCCATTTGTGTTACGAGGTGAGGGTGCTAGCTGAGGGCCTTGAAAGATTTTGACAGATGGGAGAAAAAACAACCAATAGAAACACGGACCGATTGGGAGGAGCAACACGAATATTACTGACCAATGAGGGAAGTTCCATGGAGGGGCGGAGCATGGAATGTCACGGAACGTAGCGCTACCACGTGGAAGATGAGTCAACTATCAACCCATGCTTCTTGTCTTGTCTTCGTGTGTGTGGACCTGGGTGGGCGGCCATCATGGACCGCAGCGGTCATTGCAGAACGCTGCAGTGGAAGGGGCACTCTTTTAATTTCTTTCTCAATGGACCTGCTTATTGGGAAAGCAAATAAGCGGCCACTCAAAGCTGTAGCACGCTCCAAATGTCTCGTAACGTCAACGATAAGTATTTCTGTCATTACTGCTTAGCAACAGAAATATTTGGCAATGAAGACCGCACTATTTACCCACTCTTTTAAACACTCATATTAACGTTAATTAATATAAAGATTCCATTCGTACCGCGCAGTAAACACACTCCGTCTCGGTTACAAAAACCAGTAAATTAATGCTGTATAGGAAAATAATCGCTGTTTGTTCTCAGATCCACACAAAACACATAAATACACTGTGTGGGCAGAACGTAGAATTTGTGAATTTATTGTATCTCTGAGAACGGAGGATGCAACCTTTGTATGGCATAAAGGTGCCGTGTCCGGAAACGATAAAATAAAGCACCCTGTATAATAAATGAACATAATGTCTAAAAAGCAACAAGAACACTACACAGAACATAAAGAAAAGCCACGAAAACTGTGAAGCAATTAGGACACACTTAATTCCGCTTTTAAATAAACCCCTGACAAAGAACTTATTCTCGCCTTAATTCAGTTTAACAACCCGCTCGACTGTCTAACACAGCCCCACACAGTGGTCTCGCGACTGTTGCCACGCTGCTCTGTGTTACACTGTACACAACACGTGACCAGTGTTATCATTTCGAGCTTGGCGCGCGAGCGACGGTATAACGACAGGTCAGTACACTGTACACAACACGTGACCAGCGGTATCATTGCCAGCTTGGCGCGCGAGCGACGGTATAACGACAGGTCAGTATTCGGAGTTACAACGGACTGCTAGGGTACACGCCCATATGCGGCAATAACGCATGCCTGAACATGTTACAGCCCAGCGGTTACTATATGTACCGCCAGGTTTAACATTCACAAATTCTACGTTCTGTCCACACAGTGAACTTATGTGTTTTGTGTGGATCTCAGAACAAACAGCGATTATTTCCCTATACAGAATTAACTGACTGGTTTTTATAACCGAGACGGAGTGTTTACTGCGCGGTACGGACTGAGTCTTTAAACAATCCTACGTTCTGCCCACACAGTGTATTTATGTGTTTTGTGTGGATCTCAGAACAAACAGCGATTATTTCCCTATACAGCATTAACCGACTGGTTTTTATAACCGAGACGGAGTGTTTACTGCGCGGTACGGACTGGAACTTTAAATGAAGGAAGTTACGTTTCGTCTTTAAAGGGTTAATCCACAACAACAGCTAGAAACGCAGATGTTCAAAAATACAGCTGCTCCTTTTATCGTGTCTCCCAGCACGGCAGCTTTACCACACAGAAACTAAGAAACCGCCGGGACATCCTGTGAGACCGGCGGTGCTCGCGGACACGATAAAAGGGACAGGAACATGGCTGAGAACACAGGAACGGGTTGCAACATGGCGTTCCCCTGCTGCTACAAAAATGTCCAGTCGAGCCGATCTGTTAATCTGCTCCAGAATTACTGGGTATTGAGACAGCTGTTTTACTTCTTGTTCAGAGAACAACTTTCTCATGTAAGCACAGCGTGTACAGCCGACGGAACCTGTGCGAGATGTAACGTCGAAGTTCGCAGCACCGCCACGTTTGTGACTCATGCCTCACAAACACCACATCATTACACACGTTTCACTCCACCAGTTCGTCACCTACTGCCATCAAAACAAAAGATCAACGTTTCCAGCACGCCGACCATTCTATTTAAGTCTCACAACAGTCGCATATTTCCCACAGTCTACTGCCTCACGCCTACAACATTTCTGAACCACTAAGTTGCAACAGTGTCACACCCACCTCAGAAGTTCGCGTGCCCGCTACCTGCATGACGTTCGTACTAAGTTTTGTAGAAATGTATCAAACTGTTTAAAACATGATAGTAGGGCGCACACAGCCACGTGCATGCACATGTGGCTGTCTCTTAATTCTTCTTGATTTGAAGAAAGGAAGCAAGCTGAAAAGCACTAGTAGGAAGCCACGACTGCGCGTTATGACGTCACAAGGCGGCGGCCATCTTCTGTAGGTCGAACGACCGGCAGGCTGTACGCACGTTGCACTACAACCACTGTGGTCGCATGGTCAGACGGGACTGAGTGGCCCCCCAAAGGGACTCCACCGGACGGGACACAATAATATTAATGTAAACGGGCACACAGACCTAAACAAATAACGCTACGGCAACTGGCTTGTTTCATGCCGAGACGAGAGGCAGCGGGCATTCTGCCTGTCTGCGTCTGCACGAAAACACAACCCCATTAACTGGAACAGTGGAACACCTTACAGTGTCAGACTGCTCTGCACATGATCGTCCGATGTGACACCGTGTATTCTGGTAGCAGGTACCGACATCTCCTAGCAAAGTCAGTACCTATTTACCAAACTACACGGCGTCATACGCTCTTAATCCTAAGTAGTAAAAAAAATGGTGAAGCAGTCCCTGTATCCGCCATGAAGGCATACAGTGGGAGTGCAGGTCTGGCTTCACTAATTCTTAACACAGGCACTAGATGAAGATAAGCAGTCAACTTTATGCTCCGGCCGCTTAACCCCCCCTACCCCTGGGTACCCATTTCCATAGGTTTCCTGGGCCCCACAGCCGACTGGGCGAGTTGGGAAACAATCTCTTACCCTGTTGGGACGCGAACCCCGCAACCCTCAACTGGTAGCGGGGTCGCTATACCGACCGAGCCCACTGGGACTACCAGCATCGTTAAATTTGTAAGACCGCATACTGCCACGGAATCCTTTGCAGTGGGATACCTTATAGCGTGGCGGACATTTAACGACGTGCATGAGGAAGGTACTGCCTTCAATTTTCACAGTATTTTTTTCGCTCTAGCGTGAAGACAGTTGCAAATGAAACGTCTGTTGTTTTCTGTCACACTACACAACACATCACAGCACACAGCTTTAACAGTCAATTCGGACTGCAGTGCAGGCGTATTGGCTGCACTTCAGAACTGTCCAAGCAGCAGGCAGCAGCTAGCAGAAAAAATGGCGCCTCCCAGGGACAGCAGTGGGAATGAGACAACACAGTTTTACCTCTTGTAAACAGGAGCAAAATCCCGCCCGTCGAGAGTTGGGATTGAAAGTAAACACGAAAAGGCAAAGCAAACAGCAGTCGTGTGAGTCACAGCGAGGCGCAGTGCTTGATGGGCGTGGGACAGACAGGCAGCACTTTACGAGGCGTTTGAAAGAATCGGTTAACAAATAAAAAAAAAAAATGATGCTTACATCGGCATCGGCAATGTTGTTTTCTAATTAAATATTTTCATGTCGACCCTGACAATTCAGTGACATTTTAAGCCCGAAACAAACCAGTACATATGGTCCTTCATACGTTGCACCGTGTAGCTACGCCAACCCACAGCAGCCCAGGAAATATAACCATTCCTAAATCTAATAAAATAACGGAACGTAGTACACAAA
This sequence comes from Coptotermes formosanus, assembly GCA_013340265.1. Lineage (NCBI taxonomy): Eukaryota > Metazoa > Arthropoda > Insecta > Blattodea > Rhinotermitidae > Coptotermes > Coptotermes formosanus. The sequence goes on along the minus strand of BLKM01000837.1, from coordinate 309,508 downwards.
AGTAAAACGCACACAATGTTTTTTTATCTACCGCCACGTTTCGGCCATTCTTGGCCATCTTCAGACGTAAGGAAAAAAGCACTGTTCCATGCATTTTACGTACATTTGTCTGCTGTGGTGGTTACTTTAGTACATAAAACAAACGGGCACGGTACAATCCACTGTAACAGCAACGTCACATAAGTGCATCTACCAACTTAACCACATCAGTCTGTCCACCTCACTTCACAAAATAACTTGGGAACCGCAGAATGTATTTCTGTGACACAATGCAGACTTATACTTCATTATATCGACATGTGACAGAGTTTCGGGTAAAGTCGGACAATAACGGACAATTTCCGTACATTTTGTTAAACAGGCAGCCAACAATGGGCGGTTGGTCTTACGAAACCTGACCACATCTGAATTCATCTTGGCTGTTATACTGACAGGCAAACGCTTGGACCACTACAGATAATACATTACGCAACTTTATAATGTCTGACGAATTGTTAATGAGACAAAAACACTGGAAGAAACGTCTTATACGCGGATTTTCCCCTGCCCCTCCAGCAATAAATAAATTCAATCGAAAACCCTAAACAGTTACATGCGCGCGGGGATATATGACCTCCCGATCAAGCCTTCTGTTGTGCTTTATGCAAAAGGATCAGTACACAATCTAACGAACGCTTCAAGGGTACATATCGCTCGACTCCCAGTTATCACGCTAGCAGCTAGCTATATGCCACACCAGTCGATACTGCAGCGCGGTCTGGGGTGCACTGTGGGTTCGTTAAGGGAGTACTCCAGACATGACGTCATAAAACTGATGATGCGGCAGCCTCGTGCATATCAGGTGTCATGAGGGTTGCAGTCGGAAGGGAGACGGGGCACAGCATCCCTTTCTGTCTAATCAATAACGCCACAAATACATTACAGCGGGCTATTAATAGGGGCATTTAACAAGGGGGGTAGGGTACTTTGATTTTAAGGAAAAAACAAATTACGACTAATAAAACGTAGAGCGAAGTAGTTTGCGAGGGGGGCAGGCTGTTTTAAAATGAACACGCAAGTTGACTAAGAGGTACATTGTGTCGATTGGCGGATAACGTTTCGAAGGCGCACAGAGCCTTCATCTTCAGGGTCAAGCAGTACAACAAGTTTTGACTGCTTGACCCACTGACACCACTGTCCATGCAAAAGTGTAATAAGGCAAAGCAAACGTAAAGGTGCGAGTTGTGACACCTTCACAGTGGCGCGCTTCAGACGTCTGTGCGTCTGGGTCAATGGGAGCGTGTTCCCGACGTTTCGAAGTATCCTTCTTCCTTCACCTTCGAGGGATCAGAGCAGTGCTTGTCAAAATTTTTGTCTTGTTGCGTGCCGCTGCCGCAACACAACATGTGCACGTGCACTGGGTGCTGCCAACATTAACGCCTGCTGTGAGGATACTGGTCTTCCCGGGTGTTTCGCTGGTTGGCAGGTCTTAACACTGTGAAAGCCCCAAATTTTGCAGTTTTTACTTTTCAAATTAACGCGATTATACGACAGAGGACAGCCTGTACTTATGTTCGAACAATGAAATAGTACCTTGGTACACACTTTATAAATGTCTCTCTCTACATTTCAACACATTTAAAGAAGTTTTAATAATGCGATTGTTTCTAAATTTTAATTGAAAAAAATTCCTAGATTTCTTCACGTACCAAAAGGCGACCGTCCGCGGACCACCGTTTGAAAAGTACCTAACTAGACTGTCGACCCATTCAGAATGAACTACGTCCCTGCCCCTATGCACGCCAAAGGGACATACGAGGGCGTCGAGGTACAAGTAGGGCGGGTTGGGGCCCAGAGCTAGTCTCGACGTTTTTGGAGAAAAAATTTTCTCTGCTGGGATTCGAACCCCGGACCGTCCAGCCCCTAGCCTCGTCACTACACCGACTGAGCCATCGGGGCTTACAGTAAATAAGTAATGCCATGAAGTTACCTGCACAAAACTGAACCGTCAATTCTTCCCGTCACATTAAATTAAATTTCACGAGTTCGAGAAAACAGCACAATTTTAGTAACATTTTATAAACATGAAGGAGAGGGCCCACGAGGGGTGTATCCTTACACAATTCCAAATATTTCGAAAGATGAACTGTCTCGGTGCCGCTACACAAGATTCCGACGCACTGCCGCCTGTTGCTAACACTTCACACTGCTGCTTTAAAATGAACCGCGTTTCATTCGCCCACACAATGTACTTACATCACTCTCAGCATAAACACACACAGCATTAACAGGCTGATCTTTGTAATGGAGAAGCCGTGTGTTTACCGTGAGGTACGAAATGAATTTTTAAATATTATGTAGATGAATTTCAGGCTTCAAAGGGTAAAGAGTCACCGGAAATGAGGTGTGTTTGTAGAAAAGCACTGCCTCTGGGCAGAGAACCATCAAGTATCACGTATGCCACTAACACAGTAACGAAGAATAAACTCATGACTGGAATATCGTCTATAAATACGACTGGCTGCTAAAAAGGCTGTTAAGAAATATTCACAGCTTCAAGAAAAGTTAACATTAGAAACAGATAAGTAGACACAGAGTTGACACTGAGATGTTTATCTGTTTGGATGAAACATCAAGTTAATTTCATCTCCCAGCTTCCTCTGCGTGGGTCTGCCGCATATATGCACATGACAGCCAACGGCCTCGGGTTGAACGCCGACGGATACGAACGTACGCTGCGTTGTAGAACAGTTGACGCCTGTGATTAACCTTCTGGAGCATAAATAAACGGAAGTACATTCTGTCCAATGCTCCTCCAGTTCAGACAGAGCGATTTCTTTTTGACGGTTCCCACGTTTCGCCCGCCTGTCCTTCTGACAGGCAGGGCTGTGGAGTCGGAGTCGGAAGGAATTTTCAGGTGGAGTCGGAGTCGGTAAAAATGTACCGATTCCGACTCCGACCTCAGTCTAAAATCTTAACCAGATACTCCAACCCCAGAGCCCCGATAGCTACAGTAACCATTAGACTTATACTTAAATATAGGTTACAAGTCTAAACAGTAGCCTGATGATTCACGTGGTGGTGACGAAACGTCTTATAGGTTTACCGTTATTAATACATATTGAGCTGTTAAGGAGGAGTCGGAGTTTTAAAAATTGAGGCGTCGGAGTCGGAGTTTTAAAAATTGAGGCGTCGGAGTCGGAGTTTTAAAAATTGAGGCGTCGGAGTCGGAGTTTTTGTGTACCGACTCCACAGCCCTGCTGGCAGATTACAAGTACTACATAGATTAACAACGATACGCAGCATCTGTGGAATGACCGTGACAGAGTAACACCGAAATACTCGAACAAAAACATGTCCCAGTGCCACTTTGTCCCATTCAAGTATCACTTGGACTCACTACTGACAATGAAAACGCGCACAAGGCGCGGGATTTTGACGACGCAGTCTAGTCATAAACCCCAGAATGTGGAGGGGTCGTCATGGGCCCACCCACCCGTAGATAAAAGCGAAGTACCGGATTCTGGGAGGTGACACTGGTGTTGCTCAGAGGGGGACAAGCTTTAAAAAGAAAAAAAGTCAAGGGTTCGCATCTAGGCGGCTTTATCTTTGTTAATTTTGTAACTGGCTGTCAAATTTGGAGAGCGCTGATCGCCCCCGCAAATCTGTGTGGCTGCCTGTGTATCCCCCTCCTACTGACAAACTGTCAGTCAGTCTCAAGTACAAGACGGGAAACGATCTCCTCCTAACAGAATCCAGCTGTGCTTTACTTTGCCGCAACCCTACCACAGCACCCTGCGCTCCTGCATCAGTGCACTATATCCCGCCTTCACAGAAGTTACGGTGACTAACACAAGTGTTCAGTTCAACACCAGCCCTGTAATACCCAGTGGTTACTTTATGTACCGCCAGGTTTAACATTCACAAATTCTACGTTCTGCCCGCAAAGTGTATTCATGTGTTCTGTGTGGATCTCAGAACAAACAGCGATTATTTCCCTATACAGCATTAACTGACTGGTTTTTATAACCGAGACGGAGTGTGTTTACTGCGCGGTACGGACTGAGTCTTTAAATATAATGCTACGTTCTGCCCACACAGTGTGTTTATGTGTTTGTGTGGATCTCAGAACAAACAGCGATTATTTCCCTATACAGCATTAACTGGCTGGTTTTTATAACCGAGACGGAGTGTGTTTACTGCGCGGTACGGACTGGGTCTTTAAACAATTCTACGTTCCGCCCACACAGTGTATTTATGTGTTTTGTGTGGATCTCAGAACAAACAGCGATTATTTCCCTATACAGCATTAACTGACTGGTTTTTATAACCGAGGAGTGTTTACTGCGCGGTACGGACTGAATCTTTAAACAATTCTGCGTTCTGCCCACACAGTGTATTTATGTGTTTTGTGTGGATCTCAGAACAAACAGCGATTATTTCCCTATACAGCATTGACTGGTTTTTGTAACCGACACGGAGTGTTTACTGCGCGGTACGGACTGAATATACATAATTCGGGTTATTTTTTCCCTTTAAATGAGCCGTGCCATGGCTCAGGCGGTTAGTTTACGGCCTGTCACCACGATGGCCTTGGTTCGATCGCAGCTCAGTCCATGTGGGATTTGTGGTGGGCCCAGGGGCACTGGGACAGGTATTTCTCCGAGTACTTAGATTTCGCCGCATCAGTATCTTTCCACCAATGCTCCATACAGTTAAATGTTGCTCTTGCCAGAACGAAAAACGGGCGAAGCTCGGAAATTTTCCAAAACGCAACGCTGTTCAAGAAATCGGGAAGCACCGCATAGGAAACCATTTTCACTTTTTTTCGCGTTTAAGGGATTAACTGCTACAAATAAGCAAGATCCGTATGTTACGCTTCCGCCTTCTGTCGTTACGTTAGCAAGCAGTTACGAAGAGAAGCAGAAGATGGCAGAGTGCAAGATATGGTGGAGTCGGTATTACAGCCTCCACCCGTCAGTGTACACTGTCACACTAACACGTTCAGAATCTCAGTACAAACACAGCTGAACTTATGTCACATTTCAGCTACTGGCAGCGTGCGTTTGTCAGGAACTCTACGCTGAACAACGCCCCGTTGAAATTTCAACAGGCGTACTGTCAGTGCGTTACCAGCAATGAAAGCCAATCCGACTACAGAAGGCGCTCTGTGTCAACTAACAACTGCAATAAATCCTAATTCCGCACCCTTTATGTTCCCGCGCCCAGCTGACACCTGGAGGGATGCGAAGTCTTTAACACAACACCGACTCACACAACTACAATGAATTATTACGCATATTTATATAAGACACTCAATGATTCACTAATGCAGCACAACGGGATGCACCGTGTCAACAAACACAGACAGTCTTTTGTTAATAAAATCCGGACAGCAAAGAGACAGGACGAACTGTGCATGGTGTTTAGCTGAGGTTAACGTGGGCGAGATCTGCCCTCTTCTGCGTTATTACGCATCGTCGAAGGGTAACCCTTTACCGACGTTTCGGTACGATGAATCGGTCCCAGCTTCAAGGGGCAAGAAGTATTTGAAGATGGGACCGATACGTTGTCCCGAAACGTCGGTAAAGCACTGTCATTCGACGCTGTGTAATAACCCAGAAGAGGGCAGATCTCGTGAACACTGCGGTGCAACACTGAAATCACGTAAAGTTAAGGTACATTGCAGATGAAGATTCAGTCCGTACCTCACAGAGAACAATGTGATTCCACCAAAAGACCAATCAGAGAAAGCTGCAAATATATTCAATAAACAGTCATGGACAGTCGACAAGGGGTGGCCCTCCAGTTCGGTGTTTGGGGTAGGACCGAACGACCCCTCAGCGAAAAAATCAGCACGTACCGGAAGTTACACAGCCACAGTAACCGGCAGCTCCATGACCTGCACACATAGCCAGTTATTTGTAGGGCGGTCAGATCAAGCAGGACGAGATGGGCCGAGTGTGTGGCACGCACGGGGGATGGTTTTGGTGAGGAAACCTGAAGGAACGAGACCAGCTGGAAGTACCAGAATTCTGAAGCGTATCTTAATACAAATACGTTGAGACATCACGGAACAGCCTCACCACGCTCGGGATAGGACAAAGTAGCGCGCTGTTGTGAACACGGTAACGAACATTTGGGTTTGATATGCCAGCATGGAAATGATCAGACTCGGTAGATTCTGTTCAGAAGTCACCAGAAACTAAGGCAGCAACAGCGCGTGCACAAACAGCGCTTCGTGAAGCCCTACAGCGACTGCATGTGCTGATACACACAGAACGTATGTTGAAGGGCTTGCTCAGCCCTTCCGCTGTCAATCCAAGCATACAAACTGCATGGACAAAATAAGTCTGTCAATTTTATATCGGTTATGACGCCGTATGGTCTGGTAGATTAAGCTCCTAATACAGGGAGTCCCTTTTACCGTGTCCCTCAGCATGGCAGATTTCAAATGTGCTCGGGGACACGATAAAAGGAACACGCTGTATGACACCGCGTTTACTCTCTCAGCAGCGCCACACTTCTGTTACTGTTCGCCTGACGTGCATCATGTGGCGCACCGCAAGAGGAATATCTGGACACATGAAATGAAAAGGCACCGGACAGCTATGTCCGTAGCGACCAGGTTACGTGACTTGACTTTTGAGGAACCGGGGTTCGATTCCCGGCAGGGGTGAAAAATTCACATCTTCTCCAAAACGTTCCGACCAGGTCTGGAGCCCACCCAGCGTCCTATGCAAGGAGTACCGGGAGTTATTTCCCCGCCAGTAAGCCGGCCAAGGCGTGAAGCTCACCACACCCCGTGCAGCGCCGACGTTAAGAATGAATGGCGCTGTACTTCTACTCCACCATACGTCTTCATGGCGTGTACAGGGACAACTCTGCTTCACCTTACCTTTAAGAAATGAAAAGTAAAACGGAACCGAGAACCGCCTAATGTGTACCGTAGAACCGAATGCTGTGCAGGAAGTTACAGCATAAAACAGGTGGCTGCTGGGAAACGCCAAGCTCATGGCAAAACGAACAACAGCGCTAGATTCACAATGTGACTGCAGAACCCAAAGCAGGGCATCACTCTGACAAAAAGGACAATGACGGCAAACTTTAAAATGGATGGTACAGAAAGAAGCAATGAGACGATAACACACGGTGGAATGGCTGGGGACACTGCATCACGAAACCAAACAGTTACACGGGAGGGAACGGACTCGCCAGCTGCTCAAACAAGCGTATTACCTACCTCACAGAAAACAATACATCGCTGTTTAAGGAAATAACTGACGTTAACTGCGAGAACTGAATGGAACGTTGAAGTGTTTAATGTTCCTGCAGGTGGTAAGCACAGCAACCGCTGCGTGTGCGGCCCTTTGGAAAGGGTTGAACATTTGGCTGGCTGATGTGATTTATATGAAACACGATTTCTTTCCCAAGATATTATTTTCTTTCTGTATTTTCACACGCCGCAGGCTTGGGTTAACGTTCAATATCAAAAACCACTGTCTCCTTTTTCTTACAAGCGAAAAACCGATCTTAACCCGCTGCCTCGACACAAGCTGTCCAGCCAACCCTTTCAGATCCACCCCAATATTTCTGGATTTTCCACATATGGCACAAAATATAACTTATTCTCCCACTCTACGCCTCTCCCAGCTGGGCCCAGGTAGCAAGCCAGTCGCAACCCTTTCGCTTTCCCAACGTGTTTCCTGATTTGATATTGGTTTTAAAAAAAGGTAGTTTATTCTGTGTGGAACCAGAAGATTGAATTCGAAAGAAAACTAGAATAATTCATAAATAATGGATCCTGAATCCCTGTGAAGTATAATTCTTTGGTGTTACGGGTTAGATGTGTGAAAACCATTTCTCAAGAAATATCTCAAAGGGTTAGACACGCTCACACATTGGCAAACCCTTTACTTCTGATCCAAGTTTTTTTTCCTTCCAGTTCAACAGAACCAGTTTTTATCTTCCACCTTTCTGTCCATCCACGCACAGTGGCCTGTCTACTTACCCCTCCCAACCACTACACCACAGGCTACTCCTCTAAACGTCAACAGTTCCTCCGTTTCAGCTACTTCCAGACGTGGGGGGTCGACGTTCGAATCCCGCTTGAAATAAACCGTGTGTCACCTTTTAATGACACAGTTCCTGTACCGGGCACAGCCCCCAACCGGGCAGATAGTCACAATTCCACTCCACATTCCTCCTACTCACATTGGCTTCTTGGTCCACCCGCACGCATTTATTTATAAGATTTACACATTTACACATTATATATTCATAAGATTTGTACTTACACGTTTACACATCACTCATTCATTTATAATATTCATATATTTATTCATATATTTGTAACATTTATCTATCTATATACAGTCGAACTCGGTTGTAACGTCATGAAAAGGACTGAATATTTTGTGTCGTTATAAACGAGTGTTGTTACATCCGAGGAGTATAATGTTTTGGTTAATGGGGAGGAATTAATTGGTATCATAGAACATGTGACGCTACAGATGAGGTGTCGTATAAACCGATGTTGTTATAACCGAGTTCAACTATATTTATTAACACCGGTACGAGGGCCTTGCGGGTTATGGTACTGCGTAACACTGCAGGCGGTTATGGTACTGCGTAACACTGCAGGCGGTTAACAGTGATTCAGACGATCTGCTGCCTCCAATACCCACGCGTAAAGAAGGCTGTGGCTCCTCCGAAACGAGACACGAAGGCTGTGCAAACCAGCACATCTCTCCTGGACATGTCAGTCACTCTGCTTCTACTAAATGAGTCATTTTCTGATAACACCTAGGCAGGACAGACAGCTGTGGGAAGCTGGCGAAACGGAACGAGACCTCACCGGCAGTAGGCAAATTAACCCTTTAAAGACGAAGCGTATCTGTTTTATATAAGGACTCAGTGCGTACCGCGCTGTAAACACTCTCCACTTCGGTTATAAAAACCAGTCTCTTAATGTTTTGTAAGGGAAAAGTCGCTGTTTGTTCTGAGATCCGTACAAAACACATAAACGCAATGTAGGCACCACGTAGAATTTTTTAATGTTAAACCTGGCGGTACGTAAAGTTACCGCTAGGCCTTAAAAGGTTAACGACCATGATTCTGGTAGTGATTTGTCTAATCAGCCTCTCATCCAATGTGTTCACATACTAAACAACTACTTTGCTGCGGCTGCTCTAAGCCTGGTTATTTTCAGTACCGTCTGCTATAACATTAAACACCGAGTAGTGTGCCGGCCACAAAGTGCAGGCGTGTGCTTGGTACGGGTACCACAATAAACCGTGATTATTTCCCCAAACGTCACTACCAGACTGTCTTTGTAATGGACATGCAGAGTGTTTCCTCTGAGGTAGAGACTGTATTATTCAGCATCAGCCACCCAACTCTAAAGCCAGTCAACACTCTCCCATTCTATTTCTTGAAGATCTGTTTTAATATTATCCTTCCATCTACGTCTACGTAAGTATGGGCAAAGCAATCCCATTACAGGCCCTGCGGGCTCCAGGAGGTTATGGCTCCCAGATTTCAAGCCAATCGGCACATGAAGGTGGTAAGTTTGTTAGTCCTACGCACCGGCCATCTTTACCCCCAGGAGATATCCCTGGTACTGATTTCTGTTAGAGGCTGAGTCGACCCCAAGGCCATGGTGCGGCCGCGGACGCGTTATGTCAATGGAAAATCCCAATAAACACATAGGGAATCGAACCCGCGACCTTCCGGCTTATAGCACAGTACCTCAATCAACTCTGGCAACGCTAATTCCACGACGAAAAGGATATAACTGACAAGCCGTGCATTCATAAAGTCACGTTTTCAGAAACAGCTCTATGGCAGTTTAATGTGCCTGGTTACAGACAATGCCGACTCGGAAGTACACCAACACGTTACACGCACGTACTCTACGCTAAAGCCTTAACTTACGCTTGTGCCCACCGCGACCAATGACACACGACGAAGTACCAAACGCATTACAGTCACACTTTGCAGCTGAAAACGGATACTTTATCCGTTATGTCTTCAGGAGGTAATCGGCTGTTACTCTTGTACATTTCTATGAACCAGTCTCAACGGGGGTTCTCTGGTTCTGCCCTCCAGCCTCCCATCACAGTAACCCTCGCATTAACCCTTTCGGCTACATTACGTTGCTAAAACCCTCATCAGTTGTGGATTTTCTACACACTGACGGGAATTATAAACAGGACTGAATAAAATACTGACTTGGTTTTACAACCCCGAAGGAAAGGACAGTTTCTGGAAATGTCAAATCCAGTTTCCAGGTAGCCAGTTCTAAACTCACGGGAGCAGGTCTCACACATTTCAATGAATATGCTCGGTGCAGGGCGAGTTTCTGGATTTTGTATCGACTTTATTACGACAAAACGAAACGCCTCCAGACTGCGCGAGGCGCGACGCATCTGAAGCGGGCCTACGAAATTGTAGGGGCTGAAAGGGGTGACGTGTTTTTTCTTTAACTTTTGGACTGGACGGGTAAGGCTGCTATTTCTAATGAAACAGTAAAATGCTGCAAAAGAAACCAGTCGATCTCGGAACCCCCCATTTCTACGCAGTTCAATAGCGCTGCTGCAGAATGTGAAACATAACCCTTTCGATACCGCAATGAAATAACTCAGAATTACCCATCTGATCGAGAATAAAAGCCTTGCGTACCTCCCCCCCCCCAACAGTACCCTTTGACTCTCTCACACAGACAGGCATCAACGCATTCTGCTTACCTCTCAAAAACAATGTTTAATTCATATTTTTTCCGCAATTTTGAAATCCTTTCATAACGGCAAAAGGGAGTGTTACGTCCGTCCGGCCGTCTGTGGGAACGCAACCTGAAAGCTGCGTGTCACTCACTTCTGCGGCACACGAAATGCTGAAACAACGCCGTATCATTAACACAGCATGTGTGTACACTGGAGGTCCCTACCCAGTTATTCATTCGAACAGCGTCGCTAGGAAGCTTGAACGTAACCCGTTCTGTAACAGCTCGGAATGTCAGAGGCCCGGACACCCGCTGCACGCAGTCGAATCACACTACTAGCAAATCGCTGTGACACTGAAACGCGGCACTGTGGACAGGGAAACAAACCACGTGACTGGCAGTACAGACCTCAAGCAGTCAAACTGCAGACGGTGACCGCCTTGGCGTTTCACACACGCTGTACCACGGCGTTCTTTACTTCCTACATATCACGTGGTTTCACGGTGCGTGCGTAAACGTATTTCACTGGCGCCTCTAAGAAAAGTAGGGGCTTCCCGGCGCCCATTTCCAGAAAACACACAAATGCTGTACACCATTATGTGCCGACCTCTCATGCCGAATTTCACCCAAATCGGACAACGAATGTGGCAAATGCGGACATAAAATTAGGTTCCCGAACACAAGGATTGCTCTAACTACGCCGACATTCCCAAAACTCGTAACCAGTCAAGTTCTGTGGACAACTTCTCCGCCGGATTTTATTTAAATCGGACGAGAAATGTCAGAAGCGTGGGCAAAATATCAGGTACGTCCGTTAGGTACAGCACGCCTGTAACTACGACTGTCCGGAAACTCACACACGCGGTGACACAGTGTTGGGATACTGTACGCTGGGTGTCATTCAGATGGGTCAAGATACAGGGAGGGTACGGACAGCAATTCATTCACGCCCTTCAGTAAAACATGATTCTGCCAAGTTTTACAAAACTAAAGTTCAGTCGACAATTTTTTTTGTGTGGAACTCATATACCGAATTTCATTAACATCCAACTGACGGTTTGGTTGCTGACACTGGGTCACAGCCACGTCCCGCAGATGGTCACCTGTGGGAACTGATGCCCCCAACTGTTAGCCCTGAAAACGGAAGCAGAACTTCAGCCCGAAGTGCCAGTACCAGCCACACAGCCTACACCTACACTAGGCACCAAGCAGCACCATACTAGCTGGTTAAAATCAGTGATTTCGAAGCAGGGGGTTCAGCAAGGCACAGTGGCCAATAGACGTGTATGGCGTTCAGCCGTAAGTCTAGCTGAGCAATGTTTAAATGATCAGTCCCTTTCTCAGCAGAACCACGTGTTTGGTTACAAGTCCCTTTCTCAGAAACCACGTGTTTGCGTTACGAGTCCCTTTCTCAGAAACACCACGTGTTTGCGTTACAAGTCCCTTTCTCAGAAAAACCACGTGTTTGCGTTACAAGTCCCTTTCTCAGAAAAACCACGTGGTTGCGTTACAAGGCCCTTTTTTCAGAAAAACCACGTGGTTGCGTTACAACTCCCTTTCTCAGAAAAACCACGTGGTTGCGTTACAAGTCCCTTTCTCAGAAACACCACGTGTTTGCGTTACAAGTCCCTTTCTCAGAAACACCACGTGTTTGCGTTACAAGTCCCTTTCTCAGAAAAACCACGTGGTTGCGTTACAAGGCCCTTTTTCAGAAAAACCACGTGGTTGCGTTACAACTCCTTTTCTCAGAAAAACCACGTGGTTGCGTTACAAGTCCCTTTCTCGGAAAAACCACGTGGTTGCGTTACAAGTCCCGGAGAAACCAAGTGTTTGCGTTATAAAGACTGAACGCTCCCTGCCGTAACGACAACGCCCCTTGCGAGTGGCAACAACCGTAACGTTATCAGCCACCAGACCCTGATAATTGAACTGAGCAGCTGACAGCTCAGCATGACAAAGGCACACAACCAGGGGGCCAGAGGTGGTCCAGCGGACTAAATTTTGCATGGTGGCACCCACAATTTTGAGGCGGTTCCTAGACGTGTGGAAAATGTATGCGCCCCTGCACTACGGTATTATACGTGATCCGATCCAAAATTGGAGGCCGAACCGTCACCTGCACAATACAGAGCAACACAAGCCGCAGACATCGCTACTGTCCGGACTTGCAGACACACGCGTGTGGGCACAGGAATGCTTGGCACGGCCAGCCTGACGATTTTAGACAAATCAGAAACAGATCGGCGCTAAGAAGCGCGAGAGTTGGCAAGTGAGGGCTAGAGTGGCGTTAGTGCACCCTCACAAACAAGACCTTAAAGCCAAACAGAGCTATCCCTGCGTCGCACAGCAACGAACCTACGGCCTTCACTTTCACGTTCACAGACCACCGAACCCTTGACGAAGGCGATACGTTCTTTCGAAACGTCGGGAACCAATACCCCCAAGAACGCATCATCACACCCAAAAAGACCGGAACTCACGAAAAATGATGCAATGATGATTTTCTCGGGCCTTCCGGAATAAGGTGTGACATGCATGCTTAGCAACTGGACCACGACGGTCGGCCGACAGTCCACACACTGCAATGACTGAACCGACGCCGGCGCACATTACACAGGCAGGAACGGCACGAACGGCATCAAATTTCGGCTGCAGGGAGCAAACTGGAACGAGCGCTTCCGAGCGCAACTGGACAGAAGTAGTCTCCAGACGGTTTCAAGGCTTACCGTGTCAGCCTGGCGACTTCAGAGAAAGCTACTTTATAGCTCGTCCGGTTGCCGCGCTAACGGCCCCTTTGTTACCCCTTAAATAAGGACAATCAGTTTTAAAAATAATCAGTGTTTCATTTCAAAGAATAATTCTTAGTCCCGTTACAGTGCAAGATCAGCGCTTGTGACGTCACACGGTACCCACTGCCAACACTTAAGGGTTCTGCAAAGCCACCGGAAGTGAGAGCTGTTGGCTGAAAACGTGCAGTCCGGAGCAACTCACTGAGCGCAGTGTTACAACCGTACAGATGTGACTACTACTACTACTACTACTACTACTACTACTACTACTACTACTACTACTGTACGGTACAACAAATTAATGGGTTCACACTCTGCACGTACGGGTAAATATTGAAGGACACAACCTCAAAGTTTCGCAGCGAGGCCATGCTGGCAACAGCTGGCTTACAAAAAATATTTTATACGTCCCTGTGTTAAAGTTGTGTCAGTATCGCATTTCACGCAGTTTAACTGTTACAGCTCCCAAATGAAAACACACACACAATCCTCGCACTGCAGCCATGTTGTTGCTCTACACCATACAACACAGGCAACGTACGTATAAATGGAACATTGAAGCGCGTTCGCGTACCCATTGTTGCCAAGGAAAAGCAACAAGTATTACATATTCTGAGTGTGTGTCTGTAGCCTTAGTTACCCAGCACGCAAAGCGCATGCGCCGTATTATACTGTCATCTGTGGACTGTCCGGCTCTACCATATTTTTCCACGTTATCTCATAAACAGCACGATTTTGCGAAAAAGTTACTGAACATAAAATGTGCGTCTTCATTTCCTCTACAGCTTTTATCTGAAACATTTCTCATCATAAAAAGACTTGAACGAGATATGATCATAAATGTGCATAGTTCTTGGTGTAAGGTACCCGTTAGTCTTGTCAGGTTTTAACGAAACTTGAAATCTCTCGACAGATTTTCGAAAAATACTCAAATATCAAATTTCACTAAACTTCGTCCAGTGGGATGCGAGTTGTTCCATGCGGACGTACGGACAGACATGAAGCTAAAAATCGCTTTTTGAAATTTTGCGAACGCGCCTAAAAATGGCAAAAGTACGAATGTATCTGCTTTACAGGTCTGCTATCACACGTCATTTCGTGACCCCACACGAAATGTAGCCCCAACAAGGTCAACGTCCGCCATGTCGTTGATGGCAACCGCAAATTTTAAAATGAACGCACGCGCGCGCGCGCACACACACAACAGCCGCGACAGCTCAGTCCGTACAGTGACCGATCTGTGTGTCAGGCGATTCCCGGAAAGGGCAGAAGATTTTCCTCTTCTCCAGAGCGTGCAGACCAGCTCTGGGACCCCAGCAGCCTCCTCTTTAAACGCTATCGGAAACGCAAATCTTTTCTGGAGGGGTTAATAGTCGGGGGCGTGAAGCTGACCACCCACCCCCACTTTGGTGCCAAGAGTGGAACACACCAACCATCTCTACTTCACCATATGCAGTCGTGACGTACACAGGGACAAACTCACTCACTCACTCACTCACTCACTCACTCTCTCACACACTCACACTCACTCTTACTCTCCCTCACACTCACGCAATTCTCACACTCACGCACTCACTCTCACTCACTCACGCACTCACAGATAAACGTACGAACGTACTTCCTTGGCTTAAGACAGGGAAGCAAGCCGCACACAAGATATGCACATCTTTCTGGGAGATACCCAGACACTAACAGCTACAGGCAAACCGCTGGTGCAGTTGGCACAGAAGACTGCAACAGCTACAAACAGCTATCAACAGCAATACAGGGATAATCATTACGTCTCGCGAATCACAAACAACAGGCCACTAACGAGTACCAACGCCAGCACAATCCCTGTCACTTCAAATCACCGTCAAAGCGAAACGCCCCCTTGTTATCATCGAGGGATTTAATAACCCTCGAGGGGTACAAGTAATTCTGTTCTAGCCACCCCTATGATTTAATTCAAACCCTCAAATTAAACACAAACGCATGAGTGGCATATGACACACCAGCATCTTGAACACATTTATTAAAGACCATGAGTTTATGAACTCACACAGCTAACAGAAAGGAGGGGGGGCATATGGGGGTCCAGACCGAGCCGAGAGCGCCCGAACATGTGACAAGGCAGTTCACGTTACGCTCACCACGCAGAGCCTTACACCAACCCAGGAACAACACGCGCTCCTAACAAAATACAATTCATGACACGTATTAACCCCTTAAAAACGAAGCGTATCTGTTTTATATAAGGACGCAGTGCGCACCGCGCTGTAAACTCTCTCCACTTCGGTTATAAAAACCAGTCTCTTAATGTTTTATAAGGCAAAAGTTGCTGTTTGTTCTGAGATCCGTACAAAACACATAAACGCAATGTGGGCACCACGTACAATTTTTTAATGTTAAACCTGGTCGTATGTAAAGTTACCGCTAGGCTTTAAAAGGTTAAACTCGTACATGTTTCGCCACCGGGATGCCATCATCAGGGAGTTTTTTAGAACAAGCCCAACGCGTCCTTATTGGAATGATTCAAATATTAAAATTCTAAAATACACAAAGTTGATAAGCATAAAATTATAACGTCATATTAAAATTACGTGACACTGAGCTACTTCAGGTGCAAGTCCGCAGCTGCTTACATTCTGTACGCAGTACGCACACAAACATGTCTCGATCTTATGTGATCCGAAGGGATCTCGTTTTATAAATATGTCAGCCCTGTTAATTTTGGATAACCGAGTACACAGCAATGTTATTTAGCGAAGATTAATTTCCGTCACGTAATGGAGAGTGTATGTATCAGAGTACGCACCGCCAGACAGATCGTGTGAAGTGTGCCGTGTCGGGCGGTGTAGCATACTGAATGTGTGCCCTGCAGCGTCGTTTACAGGAAGGGTTGTACTGGGCGCCTGCGTATTTACTGCCTGAGTCATGGACGAGAGCAAATAAATATTAATATACACTCAGTTACTTAAAATTATCAAAGCTAACACACTGACTGCACAAGCGCTCTCTTAAATGCCAGGCGCCAGAAGTGTGACACGGAACAGTTTCCACAAAGTACTCACAACGATGGAATGACCTGTGAACCTCACGGTTACTCGGCGCTTTCTGTTCGGTGCATGTGACCTGATACACATTGTGTGTGTGTGTGGGGGGGTGGGGGGGGACTGCAATCAGTGTACGGAAACTATTAGGTGCAATCACATATAATTTTGTCGCCCGCGATTTGTGCACCCCTGCCATTGCGTATGCAAATCGTACAGCATGCATCAGTGTAGTAGTAACCAAATTACTTTCTAGTTGTTGGTGCGGGGGTCAAAGGGCAAGCAGGTAAGAGGATAAGCAATGCGCACGCACTACCAAGCAAGAGTTTCCTATCCGTTGCAAAATCGCCCACAGGGAACCGAAGCTACGAACGTACTCCCAAGCTTATAGACGTTTCTGGGAGAATCATAACGTTACCTGGCCGTTCTGAGGCCAGTCTAGCAGTGGGCACACAGTGCCGACTGCAACCACTAATGCCGACTCAAAAGAACAGTGTTGACCTTGGCAGCGGTGGCGCAGAGCGAGCGAGACCGTTACACGTTGATAACCCGTAACCTACGCACTCCAGTTAAAAATATATTGGGATGACGTGCGGTTGTGTCTTGCGCGTGCGAGTAACTGCAAGTATTTTCTCTGCTGTGCTGTATGTGGTCAGAGTTGTGTATGAATATGACTCAGGCTTGTTTTAACAGGTAACAAACTGCGACCAGTGGAAAGTGACAAAGACGTTATTTACAGCACCAACATGTGTTCTCCCCACCAGGTGAGCCCCTAGACAAGGGCCCCAACCCACGCCATCAAGGTAAGAACTGTTCTCGTCAGTCGCGGACAGTACGTACAGTGTTGGGGGTCCAGCTAGCAAGTAACGCGCCCCGAGACTGTACGGCTGTTCACTTGGTGGCACCAGTCAAGAGCTGCTGCTGCTGCATACGGTTCATATTGAAATTCATGACAACTGGATGTTCAAATGGAGAGGGGCGAGTTATTCAGTACAACTTCCGCTACCCTCAACAACACGCACCCCTAACGTCTATTCATCCACCCTGCAGTATGCACCTTAAAAAACAGAACCCCTCAGCAGATTTACGGAACATATCCGACACAGTGAATGGATATGCACTGCGACGCATGCGCAGTTCCCAACATTGCTAATCTTTATACACAGAAGGGAAACAGAATTGCCATTGTTCATATTGTTTCAATTTAGTCCATGCACTGGACCGTCTCAAGCACCGTGGTTTGAACCAACGCATTTACCATCTGAAAACATGTTCCTTATTTGGGGGGGGGGGGGGCGAGGCCTGACTCTGAGGCTATACGTAATTTGTCTGATTTTAAAAAAAACTGTGTTAAGAAAATCACGTCAAAATCTCCGAGCCGACATCCAGTTAGGTCACAGAGAAAATTAAAACTGACTGAAACACAAAATAATCTACATATCTCTGAGTTTTATTTATATTTTTCAAAATTCCAATGCACCAGTCATCAGCCGATTTCAGTGGCTGATATAGGCTGAAGCGTAAATCACGTACAACGTTTGATGTCGTGTCTACAAAACTTTTTTTTTTTTCGCTTTGGGGCAGTGTCCCATAACACTGATTCTGGGTGACATCACTTAACCGGCTGATCTTTGTAATGGAGACGGAGTGTTTTCTCTGATGCAGGTGCTGGGCTCGCAAGTATTAAATTTAAACGTCAAAAAGACTGCCGAACGCTTCTTCTTCAAGCCGAAAGACAGAGCTGTGTATCGCCACATCCGGGACTCGAACTGCGGACGTTTGTCAGTCGACAACCATCACACGCAGCAAAGCAGGGCGGCTGCTGCTTCATGCAACACGTGAAGATGACAGTGACTCGTCCAGTCAAAACACATCAAAATACCGGACTCTACCGGCTACGTGCCTTTGCGGATTTAAACCGGAGCATGGGCGATCTGAAGCGAGTTTTCATGCACAATTCGGAAGATGACTTCAAAATCTTCCATCCCACCCCAAACCACGTTACATTCGCGCGTCATTAAAAACTGCAGACGGCTAAGTGATTCCATTTTATTTGTCGTAACGACAGTAAAGAAACACACATATCACCTAAAAATCATCAGTGAGACAAGTCCTGTTTGGACACCATCATCAGCATAGTTCGTTTATGCTGAGTCCACAGCCTGTAACTTTGGCAATTACCCAATTTCCCGCCTCATGTGATGCTACACGTGGTAAAACGCACCCTATAATTAGCAATGTATTTTAGCGGATTTAACATCCTACTTATGTAACAATTCATCATCTGCTGTTAAGATGCAGGATGATTTTGGGGGGGCATTTTCAGTGGGGGGGGGGGGGGGGAATGCGTCTTACCGGGCACGAAATACAGCATTTTTTAAAACACATTTAAAATACTCATCCCCCCCCCCCCAACAGACGCACAACTGCATCTCCCCTCGCAACTGTACAGCCATGAAGACCTCAAACAACACTGTGACCCACAATTAATTCGGTCTTTGTTCTACAGGCGGACCGACCGGGACGCCCCGACCGACATCTCTAATTGAACATGAGATCGTTCATTAGTCGCTGGTTTTGTGTGAAGCCTCGAAGTCCGGTGGCCAGTGCGGCTCTCAGCTTGATTTAAGACCAACCTGTCCCGCAGGACCAGAGGGATAGAATAGGACAAAACGCTTCTGCCTTTACACACAGTTAGGATTACGCCCTTTGAAACAGAAATTGTGCACGGCTCGCTACGTAAAGTATTTTTAATGGCGGTAAACCAAAAGAACCGACACAAAGTAGGAAATCTCAAACCAACGACAGCGTTTGTCATACTGGCTGGTTGCTCGATTTACACGGAATCACAAGATACTGACTGCACTTCAAAAATTTGTTATATGTCTCCAATATTTCGTCTCATTAAAATGAAGACTCAAAAGCAGACACGGCATGGTCGCATGCAGACTACAGAAACAGGATAAAGTATGCACGATACTTGATTTATAATCCTGGCACAAAATGATGTAAGCAAAAACCGACCGCTCGAAATGTAAGGGAGAGTCGAGACAGAGGGCAGCACTTACATTCGCGTTGCGACTCTTCAGTGGCAAAACGACGCCAGATAATATTTTCAAATGCCACGCCCAGCCAGGTAACAGTAACTTGCGGATGGCTTCAACGGACACAGTCCCATCGGCGGACAGACTACGTTCAAAAACACAAAGGCGTACTGCACAAGCACACAAACACTAAGTTAATAACAACTGAGAAGATAACAGACTTTGGTATCGGCCTACCAAAGGTGTTACAAACCAGCAACCCACAAAGTGTTGCTGTCGCTGTTGTAAAACCCACAAATCCCATAGCAGCGCCGTGATATAAAAAAACAAATGAAGATATGGCACACGGACTAACGTCGGCTGTCAAGTGGCTACGCTTGTGGTTAGGTTCCGGGCAGAAGCGCCGTCTACATCTACTGTCGACATGAAGAATGCGTGGATATATACCTCCACGCCCCAATGTGCCCAACTCCATCCAATACCTTGGCTAGGAACACCACAGCTATACTTTACTGTGTGCCCAGAAGCAAGTCTGCCTTTACCCGTGGCTCGCAGTGTGGTGTCACGTAGTCACAGACCAGCTGTTTTTTGAGCAATTGCAGTGCTGGGCGCATCATTATTAGCACCAACGTCACAAATTAAGCTCCGTCCAGCGCCGAGCTTCAGAATACGTGGATCTGTACCTCCATGTGTGTTCAGGCCTGGGTGCTTAATTAAGTACATTGAAGTGTATCCTTTTTAATGCATGTCCTTCACAGGATAAAAGCATCATGTGTATAAATATAGATAGCTTACGAATGTCAAATGGGGTACGCGGTGGCGCAATTGGTTCAGGCACTGCGCTACAAGCCGGAAGGTCGCGGGTTCGATTCCCGATGGTGTCATTGGAATTTTTCATTGACATAATCCTTCCGGCCGCACTATGGCCCTGGGGTCGACTCAGCCTCTAACAGAAATGAATACCAAAAATATTTCCTGGGGGTAAAGGCGGCCGGTGCGTAAGGCTGACAATCCTACCATCTTCATGTGCCGATTTTTTAAAATCTGGAAGCCTCAACCTCCTGGAACCCTAAGGGCCTGTCCAGGGTGACACTAAATTACAAGGCGAGTCTCAGTTCGCTCGTGTTACTGACAGCGGGCGAAACTAAATTACAAGGCGAGTCTCAGTTCGCTCGTGTTACTGACAGCGGGTGAAACTAAATTACAAGGCCAGTCTCAGTTCGCTCGTGTTACTGACAGCGGGTGACACTAAATTACAAGGCGAGTCTCAGTTCGCTCGTGTTACTGACAGCGGGTGACAGAAAGTTTTCAAAAAGGTGGCTCTACGAGGATGCTTTCAGTTCAGTATTATTAATCCCAGTAACTTACTTCGTATGGAACGGTCCTGCAATATCGGCAAGTTTGGACGATGATGATTGTGGTGGTGGTGGTGGTGATGATAAATTCTTCTCCTCTCCGTGCACACTACATGAAATCACATATCCTGTAACACACATGGCTTTACACGTACGCCGATTCCGGTTGGAATCCACCAAAATATCCAGACCGGCTTTGGGGCCCACCGAGTCTCCTGTTCAATGGATACTGGAGATCCCGTGTCGGTACAGCGGTCGGGGTATCAGACTGACCACTAGACCTGAAGTGCTGAGGTTAAGAATGAGTGGAGCTATGCTTCCACTCCACCTGTATACCTTCATGGCGTGTACAGGGCCAGCTTTACCTTTACCCACACACAGTAAATATATTCAAGATGTTGACAGTGTTCATTTAAATACTTTCTTCCACGTAATTGCTGGATTATATAACAAAACAGAACAGAATAAACGTATTAGGAGCAACAGAACAACAATACACCAACTCACAACGTTTACACCATTAGGCCATTCGCAACCAGCGAACCAACCAACCAATCTTTCAACGAGGGTATTTATGAAAAGAAACACGTTTTCTGACAGGCAGACAGCAGGTAGAGCTTTTGATGGAGGCTTCGAGCCTAAACAAACCTTTGACCAAAATACTGGAGCCCTGAACCCGCGGACCGTGCACTACAAGGAGATCAAAAAGCGCATGACTGCTGTCACAGCCGCCACGATGGACGCCTGAGTCTGCAATGCAAGATGGTGTCTCTGCAGCTGAAATATCTGTGAAGGCAAATAATTGCAGCCGGTCACAGAACGCAGGCAGAGTAACGCCTGCAGAAATTGCACGGACGGTTTGTCGCAGCTGTCTAAACTTGTAAAAACATTTAACGAACAAGATGGGCGGGTCAACTTCGAACCCGGAACGGGCCATAAAGATAACGGCGATGATTTAACAAAACAGTTCGTACCGCACAGAAAACACAGCAAGTCTCCATTATTAAGAAAAACCGATTAACGCTACTTAAAACACTGTGTTTATACGTGGTTTGAGGTCTTTCACAGACCCTAACCGATTACTCTAGTCTTCATGGTAGTGACACTGCGTCGCTGGATAGACGCTTCTCGACGTTTCGAAGGAACCTGTCGCCTTTATCTTCAATTTCTGGGCGATGAACTATCTGACCTGAAGCAATAGGAAACTCGAACTGCATGCGGAAGATGTTCACACGCCGGATATCCGGACAGGGATCACCTATCCCTGCTCACACGCATATGGGGCAGGTCCCGCGCACAGCTCCGTACCGCCTAGTTCCCAATCCCTGACAATGACACGATATAACACGTTAATTCGACGCAGTCAGTACAGTGTTGTCAATAAAATCAGCATTCACCAAAGGGCAAAAATTAACAAATTCAACTGCAAATTGTAACACCCTGTGAAGAGGTGCTTTATTTATGCAGGCTCAGTTCACTTCCATCACTTCATTCCTGCAACCTCTGTCACTTCAACTACTGTATTCCCAAAAGCACCGTAGGCGAAATCTCGGATGCACACAGCCTACTATACAATTGGTATCGGGGTAAAACGGCGAGGCTGTGAAGCTGACCACGCTGTAGAACTATACGTCCACGCCCCCATACGTCTTTATAGAATGATTAAGTACAGTTAAGCACAGTGACAACTTCGCACAGAGGAGAAACAGACACTGCGATAAACGCAACCCGTGGTCACTTACATCCAAGGCTTACTAGACCCTGGGTATTTTTCCTTGCCGTTTCCTCGACTGTCCAGCCTGCAACCTAATCACTATACTGACTGAGCTACCCGGGATCTCATTTCTGTTCTGTACCTGCGCCAAAACGCCACCACGTTGTAATCAGTGAACTGAAACCTCAAAGCCTAGCCCTAATGTTGGCAACCATGTCTTCGAGTTCGCAATTTCAGGCTTCCGCCGCGACGCTGATGAGAACTGCCTTCTTCTGGGATGTTACGCAGCGTCGAGTGGTAATCCTTCATCGACGTTTCGGGACAACGTATCGGTTCTATCTTCAAGGGTCAACAAGTCCCTTGAGGATGGGACCGATACGTGGTCCCGAAACGTCGGTAAGGATTTCCCGCTCGACGCTGCGTAACACCTCAGATGAGCGCAGATCTCATAACTTCCGAGTTTTTGTCACTGAGCGTGCTGTCAGCCCTGATGCAATATGGGAAGAATTTAATGTACCATGAACTGTGGAAGGCACAAGCGTATGTACGTAAAGACGACACAGCGCGCTCAGTCGGCAGAACGGCTTGTGTTGGCGAAATGTGAGAATCTGATATGTCAGTCAACGAAGACCCGTAACCAATTCACCACATGGTAAAAAAAAAAAAAATACGTCACCTCTTCTACGCCACTACACAGACTCTTCTACTCTGAAGATGGCTGCAGCATGTTCACTCCGAAACGTCCGCACCGAGTTACCAAAGTACCCGGCGTCACAAATTACAGAATACCGTAACTTTCACTTGTGCCTACCTGATCATATCACACTTCTGCCGAGAGGGTGGCGGTGCTGAAACACACGCAGTGGTCATAGCGACAGCGGGGTTCGAATTCGGAGAGTCGTACACTCAGTCGGCCAGTCTGGCTCAAACACCAGACACGTACCTCCCTCCTGCGACCGCCTGCCCACCCGGCCAGCCGCCGACGGCTTCCCTGCTGCGCATTTTCCGGCAGGCTGGCTCTCTACAGCCCAGCGTTCTTTTTCGGAAGAACAACAATATGGAAAAATGGGTCAGTCTCTGGCTGACTGCTGCCTGCGTCATGTCAGCCACGGCTCCGGGCAACACCGACATACGGCACAACGCACAGAGTTCAATCTCACAGATCTGACGACGTCGCACAATTTCTGACGAAAAGTCACGTCTCCTGCGATCCTACGCTGCGTCGACTGGTAATTAGTGATCGACGTTTCGAGAGAACGTAGTGCCTTCACGTTCCGGGTCAAGGAGACTAAAATGACATTTCTTGGGGCGCTTGACCCCGCAGGTGGAAGGCACTAGGTACCTTCGAAACGTCGGTCGCCGTTTGGCAGAAAGAGGAGAAGTCAGGAAACAGCCAAATCAACATAAGCAGCAACAATATGTATGTCAGCAGCGTACTGACCGCATCGTTCGACGCTACAGGCGCCAAGACGCAGCGTAAATGAGCAACGTAATCTGGCGTATTTCATAGGCCACTTACGTAACAATTCATCACCTGGTGTTAAGATGCGGGATGCCTCTGGGGGGGCCTTTCCAGAAATATGCATCTTTCAGCGCTGGAAATACGGTATATGTGCATATACATATACAGTACATATATCAATTTATTTATTAGTGTAACTACATGTAACAGCATACAAAGATTATTAGAGATAATACGCAGGTGCGCAATGTCGCCATGTTTGTACTCCTTACTGGTGCCTAATTTTAAGGACAGCCTTCATACTAAATATCGCTTCGGCCACTTCAAACAGCTCCTCAATTTTACATACGCCCGCGACCCCGAGCAGCGCCTATTAAAATCACTCCGTCCGTCTGTACCCATGACACAACTACGAGTGTTCAACGGATTTTTATCAAATTTCATACTTGGAGTTCCACTCAAACTTGTCGATACATTCGAATTTCTATTTATATAGGACAGGTCTGAAGATCAGTTTAAATAAAGACTCACATGGGCTTCCGCTTGCAGGTCGAGCGAAAGACGTTGAACATTCATCACAGGAGACGAACCAAACACAGTCCCTTACTCGTGTGCCCAACATGCCTTACACGTGAATTTCTGCAACTGCTTACAAATGGCCTGAGGGTCAAAAAGAATTCTACTGCCTGCGGGGCCCACATCGCGATCCAGGCAGCAACCACACAATGGCACACAATCTGCAATGTAACGAACAATTTGTGCTGCGCACAAGTCATCCGATTCCGTCTGTATCATCCCATCATTCCTCCATAATCATCCATCATAACTGACTTTTATCTTGACAGTAGAACTCAAATGCTGCGAAAGTTCACATAACACAACAGTCAGCAACGATACTCCGTCTTCCACCGTTGAACTGCCGTATCTTATACTCCAATAAAACAGACTGTATTGACACTTTAAAGCCCAGTGGTTACTGTACGTACCGCCAGGTTTAACATTCACAAATTCTACGTTCTGCCCACACAGTGTATTTGTGTGTTTTGTGTGGATCTCGGAACAAACAGCGATTATTTCCCTATACAGGATTAACTGGCTGGTTTTTATAACCGAGACGGTGTATGTTTACTGCGCGGTACGGACTGAATCTTTAAACAATTCTACGTTCTGCCTACACAGTGTATTTCTGTGTTTTGTGTGGATCTCAGAACAAACAGCGATTATTTCCCTATAGAGCATTAACTGACTGGTTTTTATAACCGAGACGGTGTGTGTTTACTGCGCGGTACGGACTGAATCTTTAAACAATTCTACGTTCTGCCTACACAGTGTATTTATGTGTTTTGTGTGGATCTCAGAACAAACAGCGATTATTTCCCTATACAGCATTAACTGACTGGTTTTTATAACCGAGACGGTGTGTTTACTGCGCGGTACGAGCTGGATGTTTAAACATATAACCCTACAACTCAACAACTTTTGTACTGAAACACATCCGCCATCATTACAGACGCGGCGTGACGAACTGTAAATCACACACCAGGCCACACACTCACACATATATAAGTATATACGGTCCAAGGGCTCCACAAATACCAATTCTATGCGCTACCTTATGTCCTTCATTCCTAAACCAACTGAGGTCACCGCGAATGATTGCTTGGAGAAGATGTGGACAGCGGAACGAAGACAGCGGTACAAAACAGACAGGCAAATTGTTCGTGCCATGATTGTGAGGTTTCGGTTTTGCAAACACTACAGAAACACCGCGAAAACACAGCTGCAAAAATTTCAGGCAGGAAAGGAAACTTGTTCAGACTATGTCCCATCGGCCTCCCCTTGAAACCCGCCCCCAATTGCGCGCAACAGCATTGTCCTACCTGGCACAGAACGTACCCTGCCGCACAAATGGACATAAATGTCACTCTTGAATGTGAACACATCGCTCACCTGTTGAAAGCAGACAATATACAAGTCAGTGGATACAAACATACCGAGTGCCGGCAATTACAGTTAACTCCTTCCTTCAGCGTGTTATTTAACGACACTGTCAACTGCTAAGATTATACAGCGTCGGCGGTAGATGAACGAATGAGTATGGAGCATTGGTGGAATGATACTGACAGGGGAAACTGAAGTACTGGGAGAAAAACATTATACAGCGTCGGTGGTAGATGAATGAATGAGTATGGAGCATTGGTGGAATGATACTGACAGGGGAAACTGAAGTACTGGGAGAAAAACTTTATACAGCGTCGGCGGTAAATGAATGAATGAGTATGGAGCGTTGGTGGAATGCTACTGACAGGGGAAACTGAAGCACCGGGAGAAAAACATTATACAGCGTCGGTGGTAGATGAATGAATGAGTATGGACCGTTGGTGGAATGATACTGATAGGGGAAACTGAAGTACTGAGAGAAAAACCTGTCCCAGTGCCACTCTGTACACCGCAAATCTCACACGGACTGACCACAGGAGGCAGCAGTGGGAATGGGCTGAGACGCCGGCGACTAACCGCCGTCTGAGCCACGGCACGACCCACCAGCTCAGCTAGCGCAGACAAAACGCGTATCACAAAATGTCGCTTTACACCCAGCTGTCTGGGGTGTTGCTTTTGCAATGACCGTACTTGCCAGGTACAATCACCTGATAAGTACCAGCGATCCTGCAATCCTGTCGGCCTAAATACAATCCTCACATCCGCCACTCTTTTGCTCCATTATTTAGAAACAAGTGTCTCCACCCCCCCCCCCCCAGGCGTACATGGACAAAGCCAGCTCCAGGTTCACCTATTGAGGCTAGAACCCTGGCACCACTCATTGGCAACAATCAATTAGAGAATTAAAGTGTTCTGAGATGTGACGCTGCACTGGTGGGTCGTCTCTCGACGTTTCAAATGAACGCAGGGCATTCATCTTGCAGGTGAGTGTAGCCCCTTGGGAGTACGCTGCTTCGAAACGTCGGAAGACACCCAGCGACACATCACAGCCCAGAACGCTCGAGTCCTCAGCAGTGCCGCTGAGAGAACCTCAAATCTCACAAAGCCACTAGGTCAATGGTCATAAAAACGTGTACTGTAAACGAATAAAGTTATGGCGAATAAAGTTATGCAGAAGGGGCACCACAGTCCGAGGAATCCGACACAAAAACGTTCACTTCTGGTCGTATACAGTTTCAAAGCGACTCGAACCCAAGGCAGGCTTAATTTTGCAAGTGATTGACCTCGTATACAGATGCTCTCTTTAAAGACTCACATCCGGTCGAATGAAAACCGGGTGCGATCATTCCGTCAAGAAAGAAAGAATAATGTTGTTTTTAGCGGACAATGGCAGTCAGTGGCATCTCAGGTACCAGGCGAACTACAGTGTGATCAAGAAAGATCGTACTCACATGGAAATACTTGCCGACTTCATTTGTAATATCGATCGCTAGTACAACTGTAACCATCAGATGCCTCACGTTCACGTAATTTATAAATAAATAAATACATTCAACTCCTACACCACAGAAAAACAGTACGTCTTTACTACACAGACCGTTTCGTGCTACTGAGTGAAACAATGGCTTACTGCGGACAGTGTAGAAACACAAGAGACCTGAATGCACCGTCGGCAGAGTGTGGAGATCCTGAATGCACCGTCGGCACAGTGTGGAGATCCTGAATGCACCGTCGGCACAGTGTGGAGATCCTGAATGCACCGTCGGCAGAGTGTGGAGATCCTGAATGCACCGTCGGCACAGTGTGAAGATCCTGAATGCACCGTCGGCAGAGTGTGGAGATCCTGAATGTCACTGCAGGCGATCCGTACCGGTACCGGCTTTCGCGTTGTTCCTGGATTCCTTCACGACTTATGTATGTCACAGTAAAAAAGGTAAATCCCCTCCAAATTCAAACAAAGTTGTCTTCAGGGGTTACACCGTGCTTACCATCCCTGGAATCACTCCATGACCAATGTTCCCTCTAAGCTGCGCGGGTGCGCGGCCGCGCGGTTACAGAAATGCTCAAACGCACACCGAATTATTGCCGCGCAGATGCGATTTTTCAGTTTTCATTATAAATATTCTTATTATGCATATTACAACAAAACTTTTGAAGTGCCGCGCGGTCCTCAGGTCGTACAAAAATGTTCTGCTCAGAGCAGAAGCAGGTCCGCACAGATGTAAAAAAATTAGAGGAACCGTCGCCCATGACATTCAAACCCCATATAGCACATAACTTCTGTATTTGATACAGCGTGAATGAATTGCCGAAGAATACAAAATTGCCATAAAAGAGTTATGGAATGTATTTGAACTTCCTTCCGAACGGCAGCATACATACTGATAACACGATCTGGCACTGCTTACCAACAGGCGTGCCAACATTCCACATGAATGTACCGCGTCTAGACCCACGGATGAAGGTGGAAACAGCATAACTAACTCCATGGAGCAGACGCCTTCTTGAGAAGCTAACAGTTTCTCAGCTAGTCAAGAAATTCACCGCATTTTATGGAACCCGAAGGTTCATTACATTCACAACAGCCCGCCACCTGTCCCCATCCTGAACCAGCTCAATCCAGTCCATGCCCCATCCCACTTCTTGAAGATCCATTTTAATTTTATCCTCCTATCTACGCCTGGGCCTCGCAAGTGGTCGCCTTCCCTCAGGTCTCACAACCAAAATCCTGTATGCACCTCTCTCTTCCCCGTACGTGCTACATGCCCCGCCCATCTCAATCTTCTCGATTTCATTACCCGAATAATGTGGAAACAGCATGTTCCATCGAAACGTCTGGACGCACACTGCACAACACAGCGCCATTACCTTAGTTGTGTTCGCTACATCTCATGCTGCCCCTCACATGGTAGGGTAAGGGCAGGATTAACCTTTTAAAGCCTAGCGGTAACTTTACGTACCACCAGGTTCAACATTCAATAATTCTCCATAGTGCTCAAATTGCATTTACGTATTCTGTACATATCTCGGAACAAACTGCAACTTTTACCGTAAACATCAGCAACTCATTCGTTTTTTCATAACCAAGGTTGAAAGTGTTTACTGCGCGGTACGCACAGTCTTTATATACAGCAGATTACGTTTCGTCTTTAAAGAGTTAATTACAAACGCCGTGGAAAGAACGGACTATGACCTGACCACTAACCCGAATTTACCTGCAGGATGAGAAAGCACAAAAAAATCTCTCAAAATAGCAAGCATAACTCAGCAACATCCCAGTAGCAACGAAGAGCTTACCGCTACGGTAACCTGTCCGCCACACGGTAACATAACCCACCCACAGTCTTTACCGATGGTAAGACTTGGGGCTCGCGATGTATTTATTAATTGCTGCCCCCTTATCTGTCCGACGGCCCCTTTTAAAGACACAATGGCCATCATTGGCTGATAGACTATCGCCCTACACATGTATCATTGTGTACAGACACAAAGCCGACCTCTCTGCGCGTGCCTGCCATATTTGTGTTACCATGACAACTGTCAGCTTCATGAGGGCGTGGGAGTCATCTCACATTGCCAGCTCCAACATCCAGGCCTACCCATTTTACCGTTCCGCACAATTTTATCGCTTGTTGGAGGACTGGATGGCTCAGTCGGCATAGCGACGAGACTATGGCCAGCACGTACGAGGAACCTGATTCGATTCCAGGCAAAAGCAAAATTTAACTGTTGTACAAGACCGTCCAGAAGGGCTCTGGGGGCCCACCCAGCCTACTAAATGAGAACAGACGCGTAAAGCTGGCAATTCCCCGCGCCACTTAGTGGCGAGGTTAAGACTATATGGACCTGTAACTCATATTCCCCACACGCCTTCATGCTTTGTATCTACTGTTGGATGTAGCAGGCTGTGCGTATCACAACGCCGTATGTACGGCCACCAAGTATTCACGGGGTCGAAATGCTAGTCTCGCACATACGCTTTCGCGTGGCAGTCCCCAGTGCAGAGCAGTCTTCCTTACACGTACATAACTTGCAACTTCTGATAGTGCTTTATTTTAGTTTTGAATTCTCCAATAATGTTTAATAAGTTCGTCTTGAAACACACAGTCTTAATATAAAGAACTTAATGCAACACTGGCAAAGCGGTAACTAAGCGTACCGACACACATTATGAAGCGAGTGACATACCGTGGGGGTTCAACAATATGAACTGCAGTACGTTGCACAGTGGTTGCTTCTTCGCTAATGCCGATGGAACAGACCTCAACACGAAAGCTTCACACTTTTAACGCGAAACCAACAATTATAATACAAAAAGACCCAGTCCGTACCGCGCACTAAACACAGTGCGTCTCGGTTATAAAAACCAGGCAGTTAATGCTGTAAGGGAAATAATCGCTGTTTGTTCTGCGATCCACACAAAACGCATAAACACACTGTGTGGGCAGAACGTAGAATTGTTTAAAGACTCAATCCGTACCGCGCAGTAAACACACTCCGTCTCGGTTATAAAAACCAGCCAGTTAATGCTGTATAGGGAAATAATCGCTGTTTGTTCTGAGATCCACACAAAACACATAAACACACTGTGTGGGCAGAACGTAGAATTATATTTAAAGATTCAGTCCGTACCGCGCAGTAAACACACTCCGTCTCGGCTACAAAAACCAGTCAGTTAATGCTGTATAGGGAAATAATCGCTGTTTGTTCTGAGATCCACACAAAACGCATAAACACACCGTGTGTGCAGAACGTAGAATTCTTTAAAGACCCAGTCCGTACCGCGCAGTAAACACACTCCGTCTCGGTTATAAAAACCAGCCAGTTAATGCTGTATAGGGAAATACTCGCTGTTTCTTCTGAGATCCACACAAAACGCATAAATACACTGTGTGTGCAGAACGTAGAATTGTTTAAAGACCCAGTCCGTACCGCGCAGTAAACACACTCCGTCTCGGTTATAAAAACCAGCCAGTTAATGCTGTATAGGGAAATAATCGCTGTTTGTTCTGAGATCCACACAAAACGCATAAACACACTGTGTGTGCAGAACGTAGAATTCTTTAAAGACCCAGTCCGTACCGCGCAGTAAACACACTCCGTCTCGGTTATAAAAACCAGCCACTTAATGCTGTATAGGGAAATAATCGCTGTTTGTTCTGAGATCCACACAAAACACATAAATACACTGTGTGGGCAGAACGTAGAATTGTTTAAAGACCCAGTCCGTACCGCGCAGTAAACACACTCCGTCTCGGTTATAAAAACCAGCCAGTTAATGCTGTATAGGGAAATACTCGCTGTTTCTTCTGAGATCCACACAAAACGCATAAATACACTGTGTGTGCAGAACGTAGAATTGTTTAAAGACCCAGTGCGTACCGCGCAGTAAACACACTCCGTCTCGGTTATAAAAACCAGTCAGTTAATGCTGTATAGGGAAATAATCGCTGTTCGTTCTGAGATCCACACAAAACACATAAATACACTGTGTGGGCAGAACGTAGAATTTGTGAATGTTAAACCTGGCGGTACGTATAGTGACCATTGGGCTTTAGAGGGTTAATCCTCACCGTCGCAGACTTCATATCGTATCTTCTAACATACACGACTAATTATACGTACCGCCCGCTACAGCCCCGATTGACACTATAGGAACACTCACGTTCCAATCAACAGCCGGTCACATATTCTTCACTGTGTTCCAACAGCAGCGTGCACAGTAGCAGTAGCAGTCACGGTCAAGGCACGGTACGGTCACGAACCTAGGCACAGCACAACTGTCCTGATCTGATCGTCAGCGTATCGATGGTGGGAATGGGGCTGCATCATTCGACATCGCTGCATTTTCCCCACAAACATATTTGTTTCTTTCTACACCGACTGGGCGCAGTAATCCACACGACGCATTCTGAGGAGCAGCAGATGAGCTGTTGAGCAGCACTTACACTAACTGCGTGATTTTTGTACTTAAATGTACGGAATAAGTGAGGTCCGGGTTCGATCCCAGGCCAGCCCACGTGGGATTGTCGCGGACAATGTGGCATTGAAAGAGGTTTCTCTCCCATTACTTCAGTTTCCCCTGTCAGTATCATTCCACCAATTCTCCATACTCATTCATTCATCTACCACCGACGCTGTATAATGTTTTTCTCCCAGTACTTCAGTTTCCCCTGTCAGTATCATTCCACCAA
>BLKM01000837.1:152461-272369 GCA_013340265.1 Coptotermes formosanus | reverse complement strand
GTATGGAGCATTGGTGGAATGATACTGACAGGGGAAACTGAAGTACTGGGAGAAAAACATTATACAGCGTCGGTGGTAGATGAATGAATGAGTATGGAGCATTAGTGGAATTATACTGACAGGGGAAACTGAAGTACTGGGAGAAAACCCCGTCACAGTGACATTTTGTCCGCTAAAAATCGCACGTACTGGGATCGAATCTGACACAAGCAAACCGCAAAGTGCATCTTGGCAAATGCTTTGATGTAGCAAAACCATGCATTTTTATTGCGTTTGGGTGATTAACATAAACGGCAATCACGAAACCCATACTGGAGATTACCACCACCACCACCACCACCACCACCACCACCACTACTACTGCTACTACTACTTACTGATACCATGGTGTTCTTGTTTTGTTTGTTTAGTGTTTTGTTTGTGTATTTGTGCTGTTTTGTGTCGTATCTGTGTTTTTGTGCTGGCTTCATAACAGGCACTTGTGCTGATAACCTTGCACCTTAATGAATGCCCACTCAACTGAACTGCACTGAATTACTATTAGCCAGCTACTGGCTGCACGGTCCGGGGTACGAATCCTGGCCAAGGCAAGAGATTTCCTGTTGTCCACAATACCCCGACCGGCTCCGGGGTCCACCCGGCCTGCAATTTAATGCGGGGACCTGGGTTCTTTCCCGGCAATAAAGCGGCCGGGACGTGAAGCTCACCACTCATCTCCACCTAGTGCCGAGGTTAAGAATGAGTGGCGCTATGCCTCTGCTCCCCCTACACAAGCCTTTATGGCGTGCACATAAAGGGCTGCATTACTATTATTATTATTGTTGTTTTTGTTGTTCAAATGACCAACATCTTACGTTCTCAAAAAGCGTCCTTACACGCACCTCCTAAGTTAAATGGGTCGGCTGTATGCAAAGTTTTCGCAAAGCTGTCAGTCTGTAACTGCTCCATTATTTCACACACGATTCGCATCAGATTTCGCATTCGCAGCTACAGTAGACCGTTGGTTATCGCGGTTATAAGGAAGGCGGGACAAACGCTGTCGCAGCGTCGCCATGCTGTTGTCTTACATTCAACAAAAACACAACGGTGTAACTTCAACAATACGTGAACAAGAATAACAAATGCCTCATCAAAACACTCAACTCTGTGCCTACAAATGCTGCTTTATTAAAATATATTTCCTGTTGAAAGCGATGACAAATTTAATTGCTTATAGAAAGTTCCACAACGAAAAGTAAGTAACTTTTACTAACGTCTCCAGTTTCGCCGTATTCTCACTAAAACACAATGTACAGTTCCCTTTCTATGAAACACGGTGTAACTTCATACAGCTTGGACATATAGAGGCCCCGTTTACAGAAATGACGCTTATCTTTAAAAAACCACATAAATCTCCCTCCTCCCCCCCCCGCCAAATGTATTCTTCTCACCAAGAGTGGGAATATTCTAACCACAGGTTACACAGACATTCCCGGTTCAAAGGTTACGGATCCAAATGAATAAGCAAGTCTGCACAGACACCGCACGAAGCGTCTTACTGCCCACATAAAAACCGCTGTTTGAAGAAACCAAATGATTCAGAGTGACTGACAGCTTATGGGTTTCCGGGAGAGACCGACCGGTGGCTATTGTCGACGTGTGAACAAGCAGACGTTGTGACAAAACGGACACAAATGTTCACAATTCTGGTCACTTAAAAAAAACGTATTGTAAGGCACACTGAAATAACTGCTCAGAACTTCTTTGATGTCACGCGTTGTTGAAAACTGTCCGCCTGGTTTCTTAACAGTGACCTGTGCACAAAATGTGTCAGTCTGTTCACTCACTCACTCACTCACTCACTCACTCACTCACTCACTCACTCACTCACACACACACGCGCGCGCGCGCGCGCACGCACGCGCACGCACACACACACAGACACACACACACAGAGTCAATTCCTCGCATAGACAAAGAGTCTGATGTAACTTGGGTGGTCATTCTCACTCTTACTTTGCTTCAGGAACCTCTTGAAGGCGCTACATTCCTCCGAAACGTCGGGAAGCACTCACCCGACGACACAGTATCACATCCCGGAAGACTTAATCCCCCCCAAAATATCTTAATTTCTGACTGGGTTCGGGCAAAACACAACTGAGTACTTACAAGCGTCCACTAGTACAGTGGCATACAAATGACGAGATATGGGGGAACCTTTGCTACCATTTCGAGTGACAACGGAAGGACCCGATTAAAGGGCGACGATTTGGTACAATTCTTCTCCTTTCAACAGCGAATATAAGCCAGGTAGTGTCGAGCAAGATGACAATCTGCACTGCTGCCTGCCGTTGGGGGCTGCACAAAAGGCCCGTCACCCGGTCTGAACATACCAGCCACTTACCGTGCAGCGCGCACTCGGTCTGGGCACAACGCTGCTTGCTGCTTCAAAAGATAAAGCAAACGTTTAGCGATGTTGCTTTAGGAGAATTACGCAGTTCGGGTACCAACACTAAATATATTTTTCTCCACGGCGCAACAGCCCCCAGTGGGCCAGGGCCTCCTTATTGTCGAGGCTTCACGATCATACTCAGACACACCACAGTCGGTGGGACTCCTCTGGACGAGTGATCAGCCCGACGCAGAGACCTCTGCCTAACCACACAAACACTGTACAAGAGACAAACATCCATGCCCCCGACGGGATTGGAACCCACGATCCCAGCAAGCGCTCGGCCGCAGATCCACGCCTTAGACCGCGCGACCACTGGAGTCGGCAACAGTAAACACCAGGCGCTGACAACAGCTCTGAAACAGGTTTAAGTGAAGTGTTGCACGCTGTGACGCTGTGGCGTTGGACGAGTGGTTCCCGACGTTTCGGAGATTATGGTGACTTCATCTTCCAGTTTCATAGCCTTCTTTGACTACTGCTTAAAAATAAGTCACGCCACGTTCACCTTCTACCTACGTATTCACCGTGACTAAACACAGCTGACTTCCTCTTAAGACGCTGACAGCCTCCTGCCTGGTCAGTACATTTCCTTTGTTTTATGGGACCGCCAGGTTCATTAGTGTGTTCACAGGCACCCACTACTGCCCTTCCTTACGACGTCACTCCAGGCTGCTAACTGGATCCCCAGAGTTGTCATCACACAAGTAGACAAAATAACGCACTGTCTGTCTGTCTGTCTGTCTGTCTGTCTGTCCGTCCGTCCGTGTCTGTCTGTCTGTCGCTTACTTAACTAACTCGTGGCAGCAACAGACGGCATTGGAACGCCTGCCACACTATTTGTCAGTACGACAGTTTGAAAGGAAACTGCATGCTGCATGTTCGTCATACAGCAACATCCCATCCCGTAACTGATTCTATCAAGGAGGCCGTGTTTAGCGTTTCGAAGATGCGGTGTGCGCTTAAAAGGCGAAAAATGTAAATGTGGAAGTTGTCGGTGTGTTCAACCTTTTAAAGCCTAGTGGTAACTCTATGTACCGCCAGGTTTAACATTAAAAAATTCTACGTGGTGCCCACATTGCGTTTATGTGTTTTGTACGGATCTCAGAACAAACAGCAACTTTTGCCTGATAAAACATAAAGAGACTGGTTTGTATAACCGAAGTGGAGTGTTTACAGCGCGGTACGCACTGAGTCCTTATATAAAACAGATACGCTTCGTCTTTAAAGGGTTAATTAGGCCCACGCCATGAACACCTGTGCGCACCAGACGGGAGCAGGCCCGGACCGACACATGTGGGCGCCCAACAAATGTTTTCAGCTTTGACAAGGCTGGCGTACCTTCTTACGGGCGCAAGCCCAAATTCCGGCCACTTTGAGACGGTGAGAAAAACCTGAGTTTACTAGCACCATATTTCCGATTATACCAGCGACGCCTTAGCGCTTCTTATTAGGCTGGCGCCCAGAGCAGCCGCCCAGCTGGCCCGCCCCTTAGTCCAGCCCTGGATGGAAGTGGTCAGTTTCACAATCCGACGGCTCTGGGCCCCCCCCCCCCCGCCCGCTGAAATCTCCCCTGGTACCCACTCAATATAAAGCTGAATAGGCCACTCAATATAAGGCTGAATATGCCCCCCAATACATTTTGGATACGGTGAAGAAGACAAAAAACACTTGGCCCTGCTGGGAATCGAACTATGATTCCTTGGTCGCCCAGCCCGCAACCTAGCCGCTGGCATATCGACTGAATGAAAACAAACTCAGCTCAGACACAACAGAACAACAGCGTTTGGGTAGTCTTCCTGCTGGTAATCCGCCACCCTGCACTTCCAGAATCCTTCCACGTCCACAGCATACATGTTCAGTGAAGGAGTGACATCAGTGGCCCTCAAGGGCTGTAATGCGTAACAGCAGGCCAATAAAAGGGCTATCTGTGGAATCGGTACCAAGAGACGGGAATTATCAAAATCGTTAGCTGATTTTCAAAGGGCATAGCAGCAGTAATTGAATAAACGAATAAATATACTGGAATACGATAGGTTATTTGGTGTTCTGACAGGAGCCGTGCATGTCGGCAGGGTATCGCGCATTCCTATCGACAGATTATGTCATTTGGAATGGAGATAAAAGTGTACAATGGGGGAAGAAGGGGTGTGTAAAGAAAGTAGCACAATAGAGCAGGTCGGATAATGAAGTCGAAATGTTGAGGACTTGGATAATACCTTCAGGAAATGGTACAAAAAATTCCACCAGGCTGAAGAGTTTTTCAAAAGCTATTCAGAAAAAAAAATAATAATATACAGAGGCTCCTTTTAAACTCGGTCAAAAAGCGAGAAAATCCCTAAAGAATTCTTCGTGGGATTTATATCCGTAATACATAAACTTGCCACCTGAACAACAGCCCCACATGAATGTCACTTGCCCGCTCAGCCCAGTGATCCAGAAAATGTGTTCATACAGATCGCAGGGTAATCGCATCAGTGTATAAACTGTGCAACAACATTACTTCTTTGGCTTCGCTCGAGTTACACCAATTAATTGCCGGGCGGTGGGTAAAGTAGCCCTTCAAAGCCCAGTGGTTACTTTATGTACCGCCAGGTTTAACACTTAACAATTCTCCGTTCTCCCCACACAATGTGTTCATGTGTTTTGTGTGCATCTCAAAACAAACAGCATCTATTTCCCTACACAGCATTAACTGACTGGTTTTTATAACCGATACGGAGTGTTTACTGCGCGGTACGGACTGGACGTTTAATTATAATTCTCAATAATGCAGTCAGAGCACATCCCACGATGCACAGAACTGCGTGTCACTAGCTCCATACTAACTCCACCTACTGCGACTGGCAACCCGGTTTTTATTCCGCAAGACCTGGGCTCAAATTCTGTCCCGGCAACCAGTTATTCTGAGGACTTCCATGTTTCCATCCACGTGTATACGACAGAACCTCAAATTAGGCTACCGCCACTTCCTTACAGACTTCGTTCCGATTCATTAGCCACCAACTACCTTAGATCTGACGCGATATTGTACCAGCTACGAACAATTTCGTCAAATGCGCCACAAAATACGTAAAATGAACACATGATAAGCTGCAATCAGTGCCGGCCTCAGCAAACGCGGGGCCCAACTGCGATCCTCGTGGCGCACCCCTAAACGTTATTGAACACAGCAAACAAAGGACAAACGTTTTGGTATATTAACGTCAGGTCGGATGAAACATTAAAATCGTCCATTTTTTATCATTTTTAAAAATTACAAATGCGCGAATCGCCCATGAGCGCGGGCCCCCCCCTAAGTGCGGGTGACCGAACGCTTCACATGGGTCCAATCGGCCTATGGCCGGCCCTGGCTGCAATACTACACGCTACATGAGCAGAAGACACTGTAAAGTGTGTCTTTTGGTGGCAGGTTGATCTGTAATTATTCACTCACTCATTCTTTTCCTACTTCAGCTAACGCAGACATTTACAAGCTTTCGTTCGCCCTGATGAAGTCGCCTTGGTCCACTTCTGAATGAACCGCAGCGGGCTGAGGGAGGATCGCTAGAGTGACGGCCGCCACTCACGACGGCTCGTGACGGATTTAACGGGCGCCTCAACCACTCAAATGGCTTCCCATCGCCGCGCCGCGATGACCGACGGAGAGATTGATGGCGCTGTCCAACAACCGCCGCTCCCTTCCCCTCCCTATCCTCACACACAACTGAATCTCATCGCTCTGATATTCCACTCAGCAAAATTCAGTTTACAAATACAGCCATTTGAAAAGATCCCGGTGGCTTGTTGGTTCAGTTTCGAACACATTCTTTCGTGTCGGGTGTCTTAAAATGCACGTCTTCCTTAACAGACATAGAAGAACACGTCTCCTCCATTACGAAGATCGACTGGTTAGTGCTGGCTAAGATATTTGCTGTTTTTCGTGACAAAATAAGAGACACATACACACTATGAGCAGAACTGTGAGTGCCCTAACGCTGACACAGAAGGTATGCATGTGCAGCCACCACCGTGGTGTAACCGACCCCAGTACGTGACAATACCACTTGCTCCTGCCTCCTTTACATCAAACGTTCAACGACGATGAGTGGACTCCTCCAGGAACCACGCAGAGGTAAAAGTGGACATCTTACGCCAGTGGCTGTTTGTAAGCCATTCGTATAAATACACTCAGCACACAAACACGGTCTATCCTGTTCAAATCTATATTCATACTCTGCAAACAGCAGTCTTCACAAGAACAAGCTGACGTTTAGAATAACTGACAACAGCAAACTGAATCACGTAGGTACAGGGACCCCTCTTCTAACGACCACGACTCTGTACGCTCGGACCGTTTGACGTGACATCAGGCATGGCCGCTATTCCAACACGCCACGAGTTCATGTCCTCGCATTACAGTTTCATGTACAGCAGCTAAAATTTGATTTCAACTCGCCATACTTTAAAGGTCCTGCAAATGGTTTGCGGTGTGAGTTACTGTGTGTATTGCCGAAAAAAAAAACAGGTTGCCTCATATTCGGACAGGTGTTCATAAAAATGGTGTCAATACGTACGTTATACAAGATGGGAACGTTATACAGAATGGGAATGAATTTAATATTCAGATAAAGAAACAGGCCCAATACTCCTAGCGGCAACCATACCATCACATGACACTTCACAGATTAGCACTGTATTTTCCTGCTGGTCAATCACTGACGTATCCACTGGGATAAAACCAAGCATCGCCACTAAACACAACGCGCGTGACGTCGATTTCACGCTCCCGCACCGCGTGAAGGTACCAGTTCACAAAATTCACAGTTTCGGTTCTTTGTATTTGATTTGTTCACTCCACAACCATTTTGACGTTCCCAGTGTAAAATTATTCGCGTCCCCAAATTCGAAATACGGAGTGCCTGGTCACGGGAAATGAAATCCCACGTTTTCTTCTTTGCTCACCTGATGTGACTATGCCTTATTCATCAACCACCATCATATTTGATTCTCGAACTGGTTTCCGAATTGTTTCTGTGTGCAGCAGCAGTCTGAAAGAAACCTCGCCGTAACAGGCGGGTTTCCTTATCACGCGGAATTCGGCGCAGCTACTGCAGATGTGTCACGAAGTGACCTCGAAACATCTCCGAAAAGCAGCTTAGGGAACTTGCCGGTTAATGGGCTTTATGTATAGACATAATCGACCTGACCGGAAGTGACTAGAGATTGTGGTCATTTAAAATAATGTCACTGCACTTATACTGCACAACATTAAAATCACGCCACAGGAGATCAAGTCAGACATACGGCCTACTACGTGTAGACATATGAACTCAAACCATTTAGGGGCGTTCTTTACAGTTTATGAAGCGCACTTGCCGTATGTTAACGTGACGAGTTACGGTACGCAGTGTTTGTTAACCTTTTGAAGCCTAGCGGTAACTTTACATACCACCAGGTTTAACATTAAAAAATTCTACGTGGTGCCCACATTGCGTTTATGAGTTTTGTACGGATCTCAGAACAAACAGCAACTTTTGCCTTATAAAACATTAAGAGACTGGTTTTTATAACCGAAGTGGAGAGTGTTTACAGCGCGGTACGCACTGAGTCCTTAAATAAAACAGATACGCTTCGTCTTTAAAGGGTTAATATGGCTGCAGGCTGTGACCGTCAGACAACTTGCCAGCGAAACTCTGGCACAATGAAACTATAAAAAAGATGCCTACTGGATCAAATGCTGCGACAGACGGGGAGACTTGATATCCATATAGGGCGTTCTTGTTTACCTTGCAAAGCCTAGTTACATGTGGTCACCACACACACACACACACACACACACACACACACACACACACACACACACACACACACACACACACACACACACACACACACACACACACACANACACACACACACACACACACACACACACACACACACACACACACACACACACACACACACACACACACACACACACACACACACACACACACACACACAGAGTTCAAAACAAGATCAATTTTACGTTTTACGGCTGTAATCTCTGACAAACGTCACTCATGCAGTGGCCACATTTTGATGTTCTGCTCATTGCATCCTTGGCACTACTGGACCGTTCGGTTATGTGCAGTCCAACTTCGCCATTTGATACGGACAAACTGAAAAAAAAACACCAGTTACAGAAGACTAAACTAGCTTGTAATTTCTGCAGCCTTAACGCATGTACCAGAAAACAGAAAAAAATTTAAATGATTCGTCGTGGTTAAACTATCAATCTGAACGTCACGTATCAGATCGGGCGATACGAACTACGGGAGACGTCACTGAATTTTATACTGGTGTAGAAGGCCTATCGAAGGAACTACACAAAACTGCTGAAATGTTTGTAATCACGCTAACACAACGAAATACTGGGGAACAAAGAAGGTGATTAAAAGTTTACAAAGCATGATACGGAAATCGGTAATTACGTTACAATATTATGATGATTGATATCTGGACTACAAGATTTGGAGGGATGTTTCACGGTTATTAAACGCGGCGTGTGCACCGACGGACTGATCGTGGAACGATACTGTTTGTAAAGACGGGTAAAGGGCTGCGGGCTGGAAAACCTGACGATGTCGGACGCAGCCTTGTGTACAGTTTGACTAAACCGCGCACTGTAATGCATGACACCCCTATGCCGAAACATATAACGGAAGTGAAGTACAAATGGAAGGAAACGGATACTGCATGTTCTTGCGCGAGTCAGCGCGTCGTTGGCAGCAGCTCTGTGGGGCCCCGCGTCAATTAACTCCGAGAGACTGTTACTGCACCTCGTACCGACCGCACATACCGGAGTAGGCAAGGCGGCAACCCGAGCAGTGAACACGCACAGGGGAGAGGCCGTGCCCCCGGTTACTGGCGCAAACAGACTTCCACGTGAACCTCCCAACTGAATCCAATCAATTTATAACCCATCCATGGGCCAATTATCCTGCCTCCTCAGAAACAAAGCATTATTTCCATATCTTACTTATGCACGATCAGTGGTCGCCAAGAATCAGGGTTCCTTCTTCAGAATTCTCGTCACGAGCGATGTTCACGACCCCTGACTGGGTCCCCATTACAAGCATTAGATGACCGATTTTCATGAAATTCGGTACGTTCAAGTCAATAGAGGTTACATGATTCAGTGATGAGTGGAATGTGTGTTACTATCACAGACGTTAACTGTGAGATTTCCATGAAATTCGATACGAATATCGCGACATGACAGACCACACCAGTTCTGCTAAACGCTACGTACGAAATATTGTTTGTATGACATGGATTCCGAACTTGACGACGATGCGACATGTTGGGGTTATGTCTGATAAACCCGTAACAGCAGTCATACACAATCTGCATGGAAGTAAACACTCGTTCATAAAGCAAAACG
The DNA here is from genome assembly GCA_013340265.1 of Coptotermes formosanus. Lineage (NCBI taxonomy): Eukaryota > Metazoa > Arthropoda > Insecta > Blattodea > Rhinotermitidae > Coptotermes > Coptotermes formosanus. The sequence goes on along the minus strand of BLKM01000837.1, from coordinate 262,530 downwards.
AAATATAATAACAACAACAACAACACCGTGAGACAGTAGGATGAGACAGCAGCGCTACAGCCCCTGGTGGGCTTTCGCTTCCGTAAGTGGATAAAAGACGTCGGATGGTAATCCATGCAAGGGCACAGTAGAAGTTATGCGTTGTGTTTGAAAACGCCTGTTTCCTAGGTGCTATTGCGTAGTTATTTGTCAGCTGTTCTTCCATTTTTACCCACTAATCGATTCTACTGCACACGTAACATCACATACAGACACATACACGCACAGCTTTTTATGTTTTCTTTTAATTTTACTCTACGTAAGTTTCTCCAAATGCTGCAATTATTTTCTCTTTTTATTTTGTCTCTCAACGTGCAGTAAGTAAATTCACTACGCAGGTGATTGATTAAGCCACTGTCGCTGTCTACGGTACCATAACGTAAGGTTAAACATGTTGACGGTCTCGCTCGCTGAAACTTGACGGCAGATGCGGCTGCAGCTGCCGATATGTTCCGAGTGCGCAACATCGCTGTACCAGCCGTTACATCATATCGACCTCAGACGCACTCCCCGGGTTAAACCACATTACTTGACACACAAATTGAACTGCTGAATGTGAAATAACAGAAAGATTATGCGAAGAACGTCAAATCCACCGCAGAGGCCAAAATTAACCCTTTGTCACCCGAATTTCACTCAATAATGCATAAAACTCACTTGCCTACTGCACCACAACATACTGCCTACACGCTACCCGGACGACATACTCAATACTGCGTCTAGTAAAATAATCGCTGTGTAACTGGAATCATACGAAACATGCAATATGCTGGCACAATACGGAGTTCTTTATTTATGGATTCATACAGTAACCACTGTGCTTCAAAGGAATACAGCTGCGCTATGTGCTTCTCATCCTACACACCAAGATTTGATCCACTGACGCACCGCCATCATGGGATTCAAACTTGGATATTGACAGAAGGAAAGAGGTAACGACATGGCGACGAGGAACCCTGCGACGCGGTTCTTCTCCTGCACATGCTGACATGGTAAAGGACATTGCAATGGGTTGGCCGCGTGGCTGGTGGGACAAATAAATATACAGTCCTGATGGACAGTAGTCTTGAAAATGTACAATTCCAAACCCTGAAATCAAATGGATACAATTTCTGTTGGTCATTTCTGCTCGTTTAACTTCGTCTGATGGTGCTCTCCAGCACTCATGTGAAATCTCAAGTACCGAATGATGGCGACAGGTGTAAGAATGTTACTATGTGTACGCAGGAAATGAGAAGACCCTGTAACTCACCGCGATTATCCACAGCTCTTAATCAGCCAATCAACAAACCGAATGGGTGAGGGTACAGTCAATCAACAGGCACATACCGTGGGAAGAGTGGCGGCTAGCATAACCATCAAAGAGCACAAAAAGTGGCCGAGGTTGGAATAAAGTACATCCGGATAACTAGCCACAAGCGCTATCCGCCATAAACCGTCGCTTGTAACCGTAATCCTGGCTCCAGCCATTCGTAAGTAATTTGGCTAATTCCTGGAGTGTAAGGAAGCCACAGCGTGGAGCTCACATCCACCTTACAATCGAGACTTAGAGCAGACGACGGCGTGTGTATTTACACAGCCTTACTGCAATTACTGTACAAGAAGTAAAAGGTACGACGCTAATGCTAATGTTGGATCAATTCTCTAAATAAGGCTACCATAATGAAAGTTATTCTGATATGTGTCGTCACCTGGAAACCTGGACCACATTTTGCGTGTCACCGCTTAAGAAACCTTTTAATAAACCTTCATTATATATAAGGACCCAGTCCGTACCGCACAGTAAGCACACTCCGTCTCGGTTATAAAAACCAGTCAGTTAATGCTGTATAGGGAAATAATCGCTGTTTGTTCTGAGATCCACACAAAACACATAAATACACTGTGTGGGCAGAACGTAGAATTGTTGAAAGTTAAACCACGTGGTAAGTACAGTTACCACTGGGCTGTGATAAGGGTTAATCAAATTATTCACTAATCCTAGTGCCACTTGAGGCCTTTACTGACAGCATCTTTAAAACAACCATAAACAAGTGACACCTAAAGTTCATTGGGCGATGAATAGAAAAACTACGGTACTATGTTATAACACCGTGAAGTTTGGCAGACAGCTATGAAATCGATTCAGAGGAACCTGCTACATGCATCCTATTATACCTGCAAGATGCAGTCAGTTGTTTCGCCAAAAACGTTCGTATCTAATTAACATGGCGTCAGACTCCAATATCCACAAATAAATTCAGTTAAAACGTGCCTGGATTTAATTTGGTTACACGTTTCGAACGTTAAAATTACGGCCGGGCGAGCTGCCACAATGGCCACAACCTAACGCAGGATGGTGATACGACCGGCTACCTTTGTCTCAAACGAGACCTCGCACACTGAAGGCGACACGATGGCGACATATTTACGACAGGCCGACATCAAACGATGACGACTCAACATGCTGTGTCGTCTATCGCACAGCAGTAGATGTACTGCCACCAAAGGCGGATATCTCATGGCCTATACTGCACCACGCTACACCAGTTCAAATGCGCACGAGTGAGGAAGCAAATACAGCCCACCCCGGTTATAACGACATCGGTGCAAGCCACACCTCGTATCTAAGGTCGCATGTTCTGTGGCGCCAATTAATTCCTCACTATTAACCATAACAATACACTCCTCGGTTATAACAACACTCGTTTATAGCGACACAAAATATTCAGTCGCTTCCATGACGTTATAACCTGAGTTCGACTGTATTAACCCTTTAAAGACGAAGCGTATCTGTTTTATATAAGGACTCAGTGCGTACCGCGCTGTAAACACTCTCCACTTCGGTTATAAAAACCAGTCTCTTAATGTTTTATAAGGCAAAAGTTGCTGTTTGTTCTGAGATCCGTACAAAACACATAAACGCAATGTGGGCACCACGTACACTTTTTTAATGTTAAACCTGGTGGTATGTAAAGTTACCGCTAGGCTTTAAAAGGTTAAACTAGTGCACCCTGTTGAGGAACACTCCAGTTTCCACGTCTGGGAAAATCCTGGTTATTAAAGAACGGGCAAAATTTTAACTTTCTCGTATCTTCCTGCATAAAATGACCTAAATCGTTCACGGTCCCGGTTTCGTTTCCTGGCTACAATAAAACTGTGAAGTTCGCCACTTTTGTCGAAGCAAGGAGTCAGCCCCGTACTTCCTTCTCGTTGCCTTCTTCCTTCATCTTACTCTCACCCACCAAACAACAAATACCGCCTCTTCGTCTAATCGCGTGTTGGCACGAAGAAAATTTACATCGTCTCCTCGAACCGCCTCCGGTGTACGAATCGCGTCGTATCCGTCGCCTGGACATCGAATTGTTGTCGTATCGCAGGCAGTGCCCTGTGTTACAGTCAGCTCACACGCTGCCGTATCGCACCGAGTGACATGATCACCTGCAACGCCCGCTGTAGGCACACATGGGCAGCAAATGACTAGTATCAACTTGCCCCTGGTGCGTGTAAGCGAAATTCGTAAGACGAAAGCGCGGGGGGGGGGGGGGGGGCGCCCATTCCCGTCAGCTATTTCAATGAACTAACAAGGGGTCAGCCTTTCTTATGTTGTACCAGGTGGCCTGTCAACGCCACATTCTCTGACAGGCACACAGGACATCGGAATGGCAGTGCACTGGCCGTGATACACCAACGAGACAACTGACAGTTCTTCTGCTCTACCTTATGCGTGGCCAAATACAGTGCGTTTCTTTTATCAGTGTCGTGAGCACGGCAGCTGTCACTTGCGGTGGTCGAAAGATTTCTGTGCAGCATAAACTCCCCTCCCCCCCGCCCCGCCAGTATAAAATTTTACGAAAATTCGTCCAATAGGGCAAGACAAACCTAAAAATCGCTTTTCACGGTTCTTTTGCCCATGCGCCTAAAAACGAAGCGCCTGGCAGGACACCCGTCCTCTGGCTGACATGTTGGTGCACTGCGTCAACATGTGGTGGTTCAAATAATACTGTTTTTATGAACACTGTAACAACTGGGCCTGCGCGTTTTTAAGTGTTAAATGTGTTCCCCCTGAAGATGGTGTACCTGTGCACCGAAATATGTCGGGGTTTATGTACAGTGATTGCATGGTGTGTTTTAACACTGCGTACGAGTTGGTGTTAATATACATTGTCGCAATATACGCACGTACACGGTATGGAAAATTTTAAATTCCGTTGGCGCGACTGCAGCCCCGGACTGCCGCACCTTCGTCCGTAATGCAGACATCTTTCCGCCAAGTGTGCCTTATCACACTGCCGGTATTCCCCGTCCCTCTCACGTGGTATCAATGTTTACCGAGCGCATGGAGTTGTTCCACCAGTCGGAAGGCACGCAGATAGTCCGCACACAATCACACGCTGGTAACTTCACTGCCCACCGCTCAACCCAATTACCGGTGCCACTGCAAGAGAGTGTAACCGCCGCCAGCAGTGGTTACTCCTGAAATGCTACACCGTGCAGCATGGCAAACAGTAACCAGCATTTCAGCGGAATATATCTCGAGGTCTTTCCCTCCTGGGATTTTTAGCACCGAAGGTTGGTAATTGGTTACCCACTTCTGGCACAACATAAAGAGTCAAGCAGGATCACGCAGAACTCCTTCACCCTTGAAGACTGGACCCATAGGTTGCCCCGAAACGTCAGTAACCATCGGCGCCGGCAGGAGTTTTTGCACGGTAACGTACGTGAACTGTATGTTACGTGACCAGACTATTTAATTCCCAACGCAGGACGAACAGTAACACAGCTGTTGGTGAATTAAAATCCTGAATTAATGCTTGAGCTAAAACTGTATGAGACGCAAGAAATTAGTTTCATTTTGCAGCATTTGTCTGATGGAATAAATTACTAAATACAAAAAAAAAACATTGTCAAAATTCCTAGCTGGTCCAAGCGCCCCAACCTGCACCTCGCTGCCAGCGCCCCTGTCGGTAACCAAAGTATCCCAGCAAAGCGGAGTCTGAAATTTCAGAATACATCTTCATCGTCGGTTAGACCGTCCTAAACACCGACGCTCGGAGGCAGCAGGTTCGCCCGAAACGTTAGGACCAACCGCCATATTACACACCCCACAAAACAGCATCAATCGCCATGCTCACCGTCGTGAGAACGCCCACTCCAACAAGATGGAGCATCATTTCGGCAGGACTGCCTTCAGCAATCAGTATTGTGAGTGCACAACTGGGAAGGGGATCCTTAAGGCCCAGCAACCACATCACCAAACTGGGATCCATCTCCAACCGTATTATGCTCAAACCTCGGCTCCTATTGGATTAACCCTGCGACACCCCTGGGTCCGTGGCTCACAGGGTGCGAACTACTGACCTATCCGATATACCTACCCATTGCTCAGCAATACTAAGCGGAAAAATACAGCATTATCTTTGCTGATGCTGAGTCAAACATTCTGTGTGTCTGTCCGTCCGTACGCCTGTCTCAGGTGACAGGTGTGGACGAAATAAACAGCACAGACAAACACTGGTTGGCGAAACGTTACAGCAGTGCAAACTTCTCAGCACATAGCAGCACCCGCTTTACGACAGGAGATATGAACATGCAAGTTGGTCCTACCGTCTTTCGTGACGATCAAAGCTTCGAAAACAAAGACTTTCTGAAGCTTAACGGTAGAACTTCCGCCCTGAAGATAACGGCAGACTCCTCCTCGAACGGTTGATATCCATGTACACGAGTAGAGGGCTCCACGCCGTGAGTCGGTTCAGGCAATACCGCGTCTGATACGCCCTCAAAGAGGTCCTCGGGGTTCGTATCTCGTCCGGGACGCCTACTACCTTGACCTACTTTTCTCTGGCTGTCGTTAAACCCCTCCTGGCACAAGAAGACAGTAGGTCCGGCTTGCAGTGGGCCCTCTGCGGTCCACCCCAGCGTCCCATTCCCCGGGAGTAAAGCGGTCGGGGCGTCAAGGTGATTAACCTCCATCCACAGCCGTGGTGAATGTGTCGGGGCGTAGCTTCACTGTCCCACAGACGGCGTGCTGCTTAAATAAACACACGGCCAACTTTACTTGTTCAGTTCTTTCGCTTTCGTCCCTGTCCTGTCAAAGTCCCTAAGCACCATCGCCTTACCAATACACTGACACCTTCAGTAAATAAGGTACAGTCGAACTCGGTTATAACGTCATGAAACAAACTGAGTATTTTGTGTCGTTATAAACGAGTGTTGTTATAACCGAGTAGGATAATGTTATGGTTAACAGTGAGGAATTAATTGGTACCACAGAATGTCTGACGCTATAGGCGAGGTGTAGCGTAAACCGATGTCGTTGTAACCGGGTTCGACTGCACAAACAGAACACAGCGTCACATCCCTGAGTACTGTAATCAACCTAACAAGCTATAAAGCGTCCCTTACGAAAGTAAAAAAATAACGCCTTATGTGGGCACCCAATCAGTCTATCCGTAACGTTGTATTCTCACGGTATCTCACACAGCGGCACTCTGAGGTCCGCACAGCGGATCCCTTAGCCCTTGCAGAGGAAGACAGCACGTTTCTTCGAAACATCGGAAACGAATGACTCGGCGTCAGGGCGTCATGGATGCCCCAAATGCAGCCTTTAGACGTCAAACCCAGATGCATTCCAGCAGCGATTCTCAGGCCTGCATACTTTGCCCACAACGAAAACCGCAGGCCACACTGCCCTTGCGACCCAAACAGCCACCATCCACTTTTCTTCACTATTTTGAGCTCACAAACCAGCCGCATGCTGTCGCGACCCCCGGTGTGGCAATCCCTGCTTTAATGCCATATCGCACTGGTTCGTGTGGCGCACTGTTTGCTCCGCAGTCGCAAACGCAGAACATTATTTAGACGAATTTTAGCGTTCAAACGATTAACACCCCGCAGAACCGAATTAGGCACAATTCCCGGCTAATATCGATCTCCAGCATATAGATGGCCCGTTAATTACAAATCGCAATGAGACGGCGTTTCCGGCATCAAACGTCGCACTCGAGTTACACTTTCCAGCCTCAGGCCTATTAATTAAAACGGATCACATGCAATGACGTCACTTCTTCACAGTAATCACACCTCTCGGAAAACAGATGCCTGCCTCCAGCCACCAGACTGCGATATGACTTCACCTGCAAACAGTGCTGCAGTGACAACCCGAAGTGACCGATCGCCCTTTTTGGGTTAGCAACGCTGGCCTCAGCACACCCTCCGAGGGCACAGCCATTATAATCAACACCATTACGTGGATAATAACAATATTAACGTGCAGCAACAGGTGATGGCCTATTCCGGGCCCGTTCCGTCTTCCTGGGTGTTTGCCTCACCATCTTTTCCTTGATCGACCCACATTTCTTCTGTTGCATTTGATACATTCATACACTAACTTAAGTGCGTGTACAGTTGCGTGTTAATAAACGTTGTGTCCACTTGCAACTACAGCACACAGCAATTCGTATATATCTAGTTCTGTTACTTCATCTGTCTTACGGCCACGTACCGCACACCGCACATCTGGCCTCAACCAACTGATCTCCACCTCTCAATTCCCTTCCACGCTGCTTTACTCAAGTCAAATTCTCACACCAATACAGGAGCGGTGCTACCGCCATTGTCTTATACAGTTTAAACAGTGTTTCCTTGCTACGTGTTTGACATACGCGTTGAATTGCTCCAAACAAACAAACAAACAAACAAACAAACACACACACACACACACACACACACAAATGAAAATCCTACAGTTTTGTCCGTCGATTTTCTACCTGCTATGCCACTGTTAATACCACAAACGGTATCAATATCGTTCAGTAATCGTTTAATGCACACCGATATCAATGCGTAAAATAACTGTCAATAACACGAGCTTTTCAAACTATGACGCTGCCATCACGCTTGTAAAATCGAGCGCGCCTTCACCAGTTCAGCGCTTACGCAGCGACATGACAACAGCACCCAGCAGAGCACTGGTCGACGGTAACACACCGATGTAATTATTGTTAATTAGTAAATGAGAATATCTACGTACTGAAGTGCAGAGTATTCAAAGACGGTTTACGTCGCATTTGTGATAGCTGAAGAGCGTTCCAAATACCAAAACTAACCACACTGAGCGCCCACACGCGCGGCGTAGTTGTGGCGGAAAGTTACAAACGACAGTTGTCATATAAAATAATGACCTCGGCCGAGAAGTCACTACACGCAAGCATACTACAACAGTGGGTCTACCAACAGTAGGGCAAAACCCTTATCCACTGTCGAAGATTAAACTGACCCATATACATGGGAAATGAATAGAACCGACACCTGAGACGTATTTAGGGGGGAATGGCATGTAGTGGCAACCCTGTGTGCCGACACAGAAAGTAATTATTTTCAGGCAAAAATCTAGTTAGAAACGAAAGACTTAGTATTGGACAAGCAACATTTTGTCGAAAAGGTTAAAAGACTTTTTTTAAATACTAATGTACCAAAATATAGCTTTACGTGATACATTCGCACACAAACTCTCTCCCGACTGCAACTGGACACACCCGCAACTCGGCTGACGGCAGCACACTACATACTATTACGCAAAACTGACACAGCAAGAGTGACCGTTCCATATGCTACACGAGAATTACTCTGGGGAAACTAAGCAATATTTAATACACAAAGACCTATCGGCTTTATGTATAACAACACGGTGTACATTCCTTCGTGCCCAAACACGGTAGCTGCCACGGGATGTCTCCGCGGATGCAGACTTCCTATGCGATAGAGCTGCCGTGCTCGGGGACGTGATAAAAGGGACACCTGTACATACATAAACATACCCATGTACAAGGCTCAACAAATTCTATTTTGGTGGAATTCATCTCGTTGTACTTACAATAAACCAATGATACTTTGTATTTACCGTCAACGACGATGACGACAACAACGTTATTAGTATAAATCAAACCAACAAACACACAGGATTATTGGTAAGTATGTTTTCAATCTCTACACATGTTCGCTAAACAGGTTACCACTGGTTTGATTTACATTTACGACACAATGCACGGTACACAAAACATAAAATCTGCGAATGGCCAAAGTGCAAAAATCATTCACAGTTACAAGAACAGCAAAGCGAAGCTTCACAAGACCAACGCATCCGCACGGTTTAACGCCATGCAGTGTGTGTCCGGATGCATAGGGGACTTGTGACTCTTTGATGCGTGCCTCCTGAAGATGGTAATCTATTTACCTACGGGGTTGAAAACATACTTACCAATGATCTTGTGCATTTGTCAGATTTTGATTTACGAAAAAATGCAGGGTATACAAAACATAAAATGTTGTTGTCTTTGACGGTAAATACAAATTACCATCGATTTACTGCAAGTACAACGGGGTGAGTTCTATCAAAATAGGTACGCCGGTCAAGGTTACATCATCACTAAGCACAACACTTCAAAACGCAAGGTGCTAAACTGCAATGCACACAATAAACAGCTGTCTTTCGCGGCAAACAAATTACCACTATATAAATTCATTTATTTTCTCGTCTGAGACACGTGAAAAAATAAAGGATAATGGGATGAAAATATGGTTACTGGCTTACTCGTTAGTCTCCCCCTCCCTCCCCCCTTTAGTGACTGTAGCATGTAACGTCGAACGGTAAAACTGAACAGCAAACACCGCATTGCCCTGTCGTACGTTCTACGTGTCGGCATGCCCCTCAGCAGGGTGGTGCGAAGCGAGTACAGCCGGTGGGTAGGCGCGGTGACCGACAAGCAAAGACATTCGTCAGACCGGCGAACTGTGCCAGTGCTGAAACACTAATTACGGATGATACATTTTAGGATATGCACAAATTCATGGAAAGTGTCTAAAGGCAAAACAGAACTGACGCATTGTTAACCATATCGCGCCGTGAGGACGAAAGCAAACAGGCACACAGCAGAACACTCGGCCAAGTTTCGTAAGACAGACGACAGTTGTTTTACCAGACAGACAGTCAGAAGTGCTTATTTAACGACGCTGACAAGCGCTAAGACTATATACAGATCGGTAGTAACTGAATAAAACTTGGTAGTACGGAGCGCTGGTAGGAAGATACAGGGGAGAACTGCGGTACTGGAGGGAACCGTACGCCTATTTCCTTCCCGGATTTTCCAGTGAGCGGACTGAGTAGCTAACAACATGTTCGGAATCACGTGTCAGTAATTTGTCAGAATCAGAAACATCTAACGAGCACTTTTTAATGCATCTACTAACACCGAAACGTCTTCTTCGAGCACTACTCGTAAATCGCAATGATAATGATGATGACCAAGGGCGCACCCAATGGGGTGGGGGGGGGGTGCCGGGCTGCAGTCCCCACAAAACCCCAAAAAACCAAAATGTAAAACAACATAGGTGTGGTTGATATTACGGTATCACAAGTTTTGTGATTTCCCCTTCAGCCGAAATCACCCACTGAAATCGGCCGACGACTAGCACATTAGAATTTTCAAGACTAAATTCATAATATAAAAAAACAAGACAGGACACTCACTGAAACACAGAACATGTAATTATACTCCTATGTACACGAACGCAGTTACAAACAGTGTTATGTTGTGCTTACAACATGAATTTTATAACAAATTTTAACATAAAACACAAATGATATATTTTGTTTTGTTCCGTTTTTGCGTGCTTGTGTTGCATTTGTGCTGGTTTCGTATCTGGCATTTGTGCTGCCCACACACCGCACCGCGTTACGGCCGTGATTCCAGGCTCCGCCGCGACGTTCACTGGATCTGCAGTCTTCTGGGATATCACGCGGCGTCGTGCAGTAATCGTGGTAACACTAGTAATAATACAGCACATTACTGCAGCATGTGAACAACTGGCACCTACCGAGTATATAAAAAGACATGATGAAGTAGCGAAAGTTATACACCAGAAACTGGCAGAAGCAGCTGAACTAACTGAAGACAAATGCCCATACTATAGGTACAAACCTGCAAACGTGCTGGACAACGACAGCTTCAAACTGTACTGGAATCGCAGCATTATTACGGACAGAACAGTACCTTCCACCCGACGTGACATAACTCTCACGTACAAGAAAACAAAAAATACCTTCCTAATAGACATAGCTATTCCAAATACAATCTCACCAAAACAATAACAGAGAAAGGAAACAAATACCAAGAACGTACGAACGAAATACGTGATATGTGGAAGCAGAACGCAGTACAAGCGGTCCCGATAGTAATCTCAGCCACGGGAATAATTCCAAAGTCACTATCACAGAGTTTAGAGAGACTTAACCTGCACCCAAACACATATATACGGGTGCAAAAACTGGTAATTCTTGGCACATGTTCAATTGTAAGAAATATCCTAAATTGCACATAAGACCACCGAGCCTAATCCTGTTGATGAAATATCCCAGGATAGGTGAATATTTCCCACCTAAAGCTGAGAAGTGAGAAATCCGAATAATAATAATAATAAACGTCTGTATCAATAAACAATAATCAGTATCTAGTACAGACCTTTATTATTATTATTATTATTATTATTATTATTATTACTGTCCCGCTAATAATTCTTTGTCCTTTGTCATTTACCTGTATATCGTGCTGATGCTATAACTGGCCGTCTGGATGTTGACTAACCACTTCATAAACAAGAACTGATTTACATACTAATAAATATTTATTATTGCATGTGGGCGTAAAATATTGTTGGTGGAAGCCATCGTGGACTTCATAATGAACATCAGAATTTAAAAAAAAGATTTGCAACACAACTCTTCGTGAACATTTTTCCGGGGCTCGTCACTACAGCACCTCACCTGACAACGACATATGAGACACACTGAAACGATAAAATACGATCTTGGGGGTGACAATCTCACAATCTCACCTGGTAGCAGGACAGGGGCGAATAGCTGTGGTAGCACGGGGCACTGTACAGCATCGCTGCTCCTGGCGACGGAGCAAGGTTGGCCGACAAGAAGCTGCCTGCAGTATCCGAGGGTGGCGCAGCAGAACAGAAAGCGTTCGTCTCATTGGCCACTTTGGAGATGTTAATGCGACGAATTAAACGCCGTATAAACGTTTTGAACAGCTGACATACAATGCGACACTTATACAATGACAGCGTTAACACGTCACTTAACAAAACTTATGTACGACATTCACCTCACTCAGGGATGCGTTCATTGTACGCACCATATGGATTCATCATCACTGTCGCTGTTAAAATCAGTCGCTTCCCCACACAATTAAAAGCAAAATATATAATACAAAGGCCTCTGTGAACAATATATAAAGCCACAAAAACACACGCCACAGTTCAAGGTTCAGAATTTGAAATTCACAGTCACTGGGCTATGGATTCACCAGCATAGTACGGCAATGTAAAGAAGAAACTGAAAAAAGGAACGCCGTTTAAACTCTTCTCAATTATATCAATTAAAAATCGTTTTACGTCCAGTTGCACTGTCTAAACACACGTTCCTAACCCCAACGTTAAATAAACCACAAGGCAATTCAACTCAGACACAACACCCAATTACCGTTACAAAAGATTTTACTCTCTCTCGCATCAGTTAGAACTGAAATTCTCTACTTCAAATGCCAAGTTCATAAAAAACGAAGGAAACACTACTGGTATAAATTCGGATAGTTAAAAGTTCGTGTAGATAGCGCATAACCTATAACTGTAAAGGTGCGAAACAGACAATCATACAGCTAGGCTGTACTGAACACGCACGGCAGCTACGAACAGCGAGCAGCGACTATGCTTCCCTCAAGCGACGACTGCTTGAAGCTTCTCCATGCCACTAAATCACGTGAGACCTTCACAGCAAGAGCGACGTAACGCGCCACCAGCCGGTCAACGAGATTTAATCCTGTACTCGTCCGCGCATATTTGTTAAAATACGCAGCTACTGTTTCCTGAAATTACTGGTTGTGAGTTTAATTTAATATGACCTGACCCTTTAACGCCCAGTAGTTACTACGAGTTTTCCAAATTATGATGCTGGTAACATGAGTGTAGAAGTCGGCCGGTCTGGACTCGTTCAGCCCATACGGAGCGTCAAGAAATGAACACCCTGTATAATGTATCGCCTGTTTTAACGTCAACAGGACTGTAAAGTGCGCACTCCGTGACGTAGTACACAGACTTCACCAGGGCGCTCTTTAGTTCCAAAATTTCTTACGTGCCACGGTAAACGCGTAAATGTAATTTCAATTATTCCATACGAAAAGAACGGCCTTCCCTGCGCCGATTTTCACGAAACTCGCAAGTGCTCAAATCGGACGTTAAATGCCAAAACTACGGACAAAAATTCCTTTACGCCCCTCAAGTAAAGTATGACTTTCAATGCGCCAATTTTCAATGAGCTCACCCTTGCTTTGCAACTTTCTGTAAAGAATTCCCATGCAGAATTTCATGAAAATCCCACAAACGGTTTAGTTGCTGATACTAAGTCACGAGGGTGGGGGGGAAGACGGACGAGGTCTCAAGAGGCTTTTTTTTCCTTCGTAAAGAAAGCCTAAAACTATGCATTCTATCCACATAATGCATTTATGTGTTCTTTCCCTACACACCACTGACAGGTCTTTCTGATGGAAGCACACAGTGTTCTCTGTGCGGTACGACACGAATATTCATATATAATACAGATTAATTCAGTCTTCAAAGGGTTAATCGTCATATAAACTATTTTTCTAACCCGCATGAACCGTCTTGGCCGACATTCATTAACCACACGGGCTGCTGTATCGTCTCCTGCAACATCAGCACTGTACTCTGTCCACACAGTGTCTGCGCGATTCGGGTGAGTGTAAGAACAAACACGTGCTACTGCCATGAACAGAATATAGATTGGTGATACTGCAATGAAGACGGGTTGTCTATCTGTGGAAGAGGTGCGTGTGTGAACTGCGACCGGCCAACTCTAACAAGATTTGCCGCCGCCTTCCTCGCTCACAGAGCAAATGCTGCGTTGGTACCCAAATTCCACGTCGCACTGCATGCTTGACATACAGCCGTCCAAAAGTTACCACATTCTCGTCATTATGCAACCCTTCGAACACAAAATTGGGCCCAAATGCCCATTTTCTTTCCTACGCGGCACACCCCATCTACACGCCTCCCAACACTTTACCTTCTTTGCTTCCCAATGTTCTACCTTGCCTCCAGCCTACCGTTACCAGAAGACCAAGCGGGCATTGCATGAGGCCCTTCAGAGCAGTAAGTTTCGTCCCCAACCCCCATAATAAACATAATCTCTCTATACGTTCCTTCTCTTTCTCCTTTTCTCTCTCATTTTAATTCTGGCTTCAACGTTTAACAAGCATTTCTGCTGTATGAGGCTACTTCTACACCTAAACAACTGCAATAACATTGCGTGTTTGACCACCAGTCTAGTCCTTCCCAGTGCCACGGAGTGTCTCTCTTATCGTGTCCCTCAACGCCGCAGCTGTCACGTGACGTTCCAGTGGATGCAGGACTTCTATGCGACGAAACTGCCGTGCTCGGAGAAACGACAAAAATAACACCCTGTACGCAGGGAATAACACTAGATGTCAATGTTGTCAAATTATTTTCATGAAGCAGTTCCATTAATAATCGCCTCACCGGGTTTCACCGCCTTATTGCACAGAAAGCCTACATCTATCGGGACACCCCATGACAGCTACAGTCTAACTATAAAGAATCGCACTGTACAAAACTCGGACAGAAGTTCAAAAATGAAGTCACTAAATTCGCGGCCTGTCACATTCGCCGCCCGCACACGAATGTAGTGGCGAAATCAATGTCGACCAGCCAATTGCTAAATTTACAGAAAAACCAAATTTTGTCAGATCACAGTAAGACTTTCATGTCTACACCGACACTGTGGCGTGGACACAATGAGCGGTGTGCTGCACGCGGTTAGCACCAAATAGATAACAACGTATCCAACAGTGAGGCCCGGTCACACACTGCACATCCGCACACACAGTGTTCTGGAATGTATGCTAACGAGGGACAGCCAATTGACAAGCGAACAAAGAAATGGCAGTACAAATTCTGCCAACATACCCTCTATGCAAGGCACTGCATTTAATTTACACCTTTGCAGTACAGCGGCAACTATACACACCACCTGCTTTAACATTTAAAAGCTACATTTTACTTAGACAGTACGAGTGTTTCGTACGATGGTCACAGTAAACACCGTTAACTGGCTGCCGTCTGCAATGCGGACGCAGGCATCTTCTGTGCGCCAGGAACAGAACTTGTAAATATTATTCCACGGACCGTCACGCTTGAAAAGTTTCATTACGTCAACGTGCATCGAATTGCACAAAGGCTTCTTGCCCTAAGCTTAAACTTTGAAAACTCAATTTAACGTAAATTATTTAAAGATTCCGCTCGTACCGCGCAGTAAACACGCTACGTTTAGGTTACAAAAAGCAATAAGTTAATGCTGTATAGGGAAATAATCGCTGTTTGTTCTGAGATCCACACAAAACACATAAATACACTGTGTGGGCAGAACGTGGAATTACATTTAAAGATTCAGCTCGTACCGCGCAGTAAACATACTCCGTCTCGGTTATAAAAACCAGCCAGTTAATGCTGTATAGAGAAATAATCGCTGTTTGTTCTGAGATCCACACAAAACACATAAATACACTGTGTGGGGAAGAACGTAGAAAACTAGTTACATTTATGCTGCATAAATACTCACTTCGTACCGCGTAGGAAACACACTCCGTCCCAACTGCATATGACGTCACCTTTTGTGGGACTCAAGAATCACAAACAGTGTGGGCAGAATGGGGCGGCGTTTGGTATGTGAAACATAGTGGTACGAATAGTAACCACTGGGCTTAACAAGGCGTACATACAACAATCAGTGCTGCATTTAAACAGCAGCTGTACGATTCTGTAGGCAGTTCTACCATGTAACAGACGTCACATGCACGAACGGTGCGCGGTACATACACCACTACTGCTCTAAACACTTGTCGTGAATCTACAGTACAAAAGCGCAGACCGACCCGTCTAACAAAATGAGTAGCAAGCCAAACCCACAACGAAAATGGTTAACCAATCATAACACGTTTATCCATCTGACGTCACTGAAAACTCTTGTTAACAAAATAAAAGGGATACGAGATGAAGACGTGATGGGAGCCCCTAAAACTGGGTGCCCGGATCGACCATGTGTGAACTGAGGATGAGGGGCAAGGGCGACGGGGGGAACCGGCCCATTCTTACTGCTTCTGTGTCAACACCCTTCAGCAGATAAATTGATTAAGA
The DNA here is from genome assembly GCA_013340265.1 of Coptotermes formosanus. Classification (NCBI taxonomy): domain Eukaryota; kingdom Metazoa; phylum Arthropoda; class Insecta; order Blattodea; family Rhinotermitidae; genus Coptotermes; species Coptotermes formosanus. Next base: position 246,219 of record BLKM01000837.1, on the reverse strand, counting down.
TCTCCGGTGAGATTCCTTCGCATATGACTTGTATAAAGCTTAGCCCGGTATAAAGCCGCGTGCTTTCATCGAACCCAGTGGCCTCGCCGTCTAAGGCGTAGGTCTGCGGCCGAGCGCTTGCTGGGATCGTGAGTTCGAATCCCACTGGGGGCATGGATGTTTGTCTCTTGTGAGTGTTTGTGTTGTCAGGCAGAGGTCTGTGCGACGGGCCGATCCCTCGTCCAGAGGAGTCCTACCGACCGTGGTGTGTGTCTGAGTGTCATCAAGTGAAAATAAACAGCCTCGACACCTACTGTGAGCAGGTAGCAGAGGGAAGGACTCGCAACGAAACTTTAATGGACTAATCATTAGACCACGGTGTCCCTTGCCTCGCTCTAAATCTTGTCACCGCCCCCGTCAACCGCTGACGCTAAGATTATGTAGCGTCGACGGCAGTTGAAGGAAACACGCATGTGGGGTGGCATATGGCACTGGCAGGAGAGACCGAAGTACTGGGACTGCGGCGTTTGTTTTAGTTGCAGGTGACGAGTTTCTGTAAATCACGTGGACAATGTCTGAGTTAACTGCACAAACGGCTTGTCCTTCTGTCAGTGCTTGCTCTAGCACTAGCAGTCTTGTGTTTTACTGACGAATACAAAGCGGTTCACTTCCAAATACTTCCGCTCCGTAAGCACATTTTGCGTGGTCACACTTTCTTGTTGCGGGCACGCGGTGGCACAGTTGGTTGAGGCACTGCGGTACAAGCTGAAAGTAGGTTCGATTCCCGATTGAACTATTGACATTTTTCATTGACATAATCCTTCCGGCCGCACTATGGCTCTGCGGTCGACTCAGCCTCTAACAGAAATAAGTACCAGGGATATCTCCTGGAGGGTAAAGGCAGCCGGTGCGTAGGTTGACAACCTTACCACCTTCATGTGCCAACTGTCTAGAAATCCGGGAGCCTCAACCTCCTGGAGCCCTCAGGGCCTGTCCAGGCCTGTAATGGGATGGCTTTAACTTTACACTTTCCTGCTACGTTGCACACAATCATACTGTAATAATACTGTGTGTGTGTGGGGGGGGGGTGGAGGGGTGCCCATAATTCTTTTCAGGTGCCTCACCAATCTCGGATGCCTAACTTCAACACTTTTTCCTGCCCTAACCCTGAAGGCAGTAGCTTAGGCCCAGCCCACTCGGCATCCCAAACCGTCACCGGTATCTCATGGGCTACTTCACCGCCTTCTGAACCTCACACCTCACAAGATGAGGTTTCAAAATACATTCTTTTTCGTGCCTCAACCCTCCTTGACCTTGAAGTGCCTTTCTGCACAGACAAACGTACTGTTTGAGATTTTAACCTTCCACAGTGAATACACCTGCCGAAATCTTCCGGGGTGATCGGCCGTGTTCAAATTGAAATCGACGTTTCAGAGAACTGCTGTCTCCGTGATCAGGGCCAGTCAATCGTTAACGTGCAGAAGGCCTCTAAACGAACATCGTCACGGCTGATGACTACAGACGGCGCGCAAAGGGGTGCGACGCTGCATAATTACACATCTTACTGCTGACACCACGATGTGCTGAACACGAGGCCTGCTGACCCCACTCACACAGACTGCTGCAGGGTCACTACTGCTGCTGTCGGTAGCCTCCTGGGCTGGGGCCGGACAACCAAAGAATCGTGGTTCGATTCCCAGTACAGGAAGGAGATTTTTTCTTTTCTCTAAAGTGTCGATACCAGGTCCCGTGCCCACCCAGCGTCCTATTCAATGGGTACGGGGGGCAAAGCGGCCGAGGGCGTCAATTTGACCACTTCGCGTACCTCCATCTAGTGCCGAGGTTAAGAACGAGTGGCGCTATACCTCATCTCCCTTTACATGCTTTCACGGCGTATACAGGGACTTCACCTTACATATATAGATGGCCGGTAGGACGCACACACATAGCGACGGTGTGAAAGTTTCAGGTTGCAGCTGACATATTTGACGTAGAATGTGTATTCACATACAGTCGAAATCGGTTATAACGTCCTGAAAGGGACTGAATATTTAGTGTCGTTATAAACGAGTGTTGTTGTAAGCGAGTAGTATAATGTTATGGTTAACAGTGACGAATTAATTGGTACCGCAGAATATGTGACGCTACAGGCGAGGTGTCGTTTTATTAACCCTTTAAAGACGAAGCGTATCTGTTTTATATACGGACTCAGTCCGTACAGCGCTGTAAACACTCTCCACTTCGGTTATAAAAACCAATCTCTTAATGTTTTGTAAGGCAAAAGTTGCTGTTTGTTCCGAGATCCGTACAAAACACATAAACGCAATGTGGGCACCACGTAGAAATTTTTAATGTTAAACCTGGTGGTACGTAAAGTTACCGCTAGGCTTTAAAATGTTAATAAGGTTATCACAAAAAAGAAAATATAGTATAATATAACAATAATAGTAATAATAATAGATATACAGAACTACAGAATTATGGCACAGCAAAACCAGCTTTCACCTACGCTCAGGACCCCTTGCTCAACACCCTTCTCCATTTCAAAAACTCGGAAAGAAATCAGAAGTCTGTGGCAAAAGGAGATGAAATTCTACACCCGTGTGACGTAAAGTAGTTGTTGTTGCACACATACATGTCACCCGAGGGTAGCAGCGTGACAAGTGCTGGTCACTACACCGTCGTTGCACTGCTCAGTGTTGAGAGGCGAGGCTTAGAACTGGCATCAGGCGACACACGGCCCTCACTCTATCTGACAAACATCGCTTGTCAGTTGCGCGTGTGCGGCTGTCGGATGAGCAGGCTACGTTAATACGACAAACCAACCGACAAGTAACAAATGATGTTTGTCAGATAAAATAATGAACATATATGAAGTAGATTTTCCCAGCTTCGTGGCGTATCTTATTTTGTGGTACAGCATTACGGCATTCGTTATAAAATCAGCCCAATCAGGTCGCCTATATCTATGCAGATTGTTTGAACTATGGAATACGGTAAAAAGGTAAAGCTTTCCCATAACAAGCCATGAAGATTCAGAGGGGGGATGGAATGTTGGGCTTCCAGCCTTACTTTGACATTCGGCACAACTAGGACGGCAGGGGTGTTAGCTCTACGCACCGGCCGCCTTTACCCCCAGGAAATTCCTTGTCACTCATTTCTGTTAGGGGCTGAGTGGACCCCAGAGCTGCTGAATGCGGACAGAAGGAACGTGTCACTTGAAAATTTCCAAGCATCCTACCGGGAATCGAACCCGAACCCTCCCGTCTTGCGGTGCAGTGCCTCAAAAAACTGCGACACCGCTCACCCCATTTCTCACATAACTTGCTGAAAAGACACGTCTACAACCGGGTCTGAAAACTCCACAGGCATCTCGTGTTGAACTGCCCAGTGTACGGAGCAGCGCAGCGGTCACTTTACTTGGACTTTCAGTTGATAAACATCAAGGAACTTTTGCGTCACCTTATATTTTCGGTCCCATAAAACTGAACAGGGCTATGCAGATAAGTTACAATGACAAATCATTACATTATCACACGAAAGCCCACGTGCACTGGAGAGCAATATCGGGAAGTGACCAACTATATAGTTGTCAGATCAAGTACGGAAAATAGAAACCGAGGTCACTCGAGACATAATGACGGCGGCAGTTCATATGCAGGCACTGGTCTGAACCAGGATGTCTGTATGCAGATATACAGCGTCAAAGAAAAGCGTCGCACTTTGTGACGGTGTACAGTAACTCAATCTGGCGGTGCACCTGACACTGCACAGTTCGTATGTAACAGGAAGCCAACTTTGTATCAAATGCGTGCCCGGGTACAGCGTTCGTAGCATTACATGCAGCTAGCTGATCCGACACACGGCCGCCATTTACGATGCCACCGTCTGTCTGTCAATTCATATCTGTGCACGTCATACGTAAATTCGGATCAAAAACTGAATTACTTCACCTTAAAATCAACTAACAGCCCCAAAACGCAACTTACAATACTCTGAAGCTGAGAGATCTGACATTCTTATAGCCGTGCTGCAATAGTTGACCGACGTTTCGAAGGGATATAATGTTCTCGTCTTGGAGGCGAAGCATTCCGAAGGGGCTGCGTTGTCTTGAAAATGGAGACATTACGCCCGTTTGAAACGCCGATAAAAATCTACCTATCGACACACCGTAACGTACCATACGGTAGCCATCTGCATAGGACCCAAGTTTTGCGCAGGCCGTTCTCACAACCATTATGTGACGTAACGCAGGACCCACAGAATGTCACCGTCTATCGCAGCGCCATACCTCTATCCAGTGCCGAGGTTAAGAATGAGTGGAGCTCAACCTCTACACCCCCGATATACCATCACGGATAGCACACGGACAGTACCCGTACCATGTCATAACAAATTAATGGACATTCTTAACTTGGGTCATCCCTGTGTGTTACTTCACTTACAGTAACAATAAACACAGTCTGACACACCACAGTGTATATATTTTGCACACTGTGTCATTATACTCTAAGGTTGTGCCAATATACTACATGTTTCGGCTCGGCCGAGCCATCATCAGGTACATGTGTGAAGTTTTCACTAATGTTTTATACCGTTTTTATACCATGTGATTAAGGATCTGAGTTCTAACATTTATACAAGTACCCGATCATGGCTCGGCCGAGCCGAAACATGTAGCATAGTGGCACAACCTTGGAGTAGAAAGGTGCAGTGTGCATAATATATATATACCGTGGTGTGTCAGACTGTGTTTATTATTACCGAACTTAATGGATGTCAGTTATGTGATCTGGCAGATGAATACGGTAAAAGATACAAAAGACCTCACCATTATGCACCCACTTTCCGCACGCGTGACAAGTATTGAGCTCGCCCCCTTCCCCACAACAGCGCCCCCGATGTCCCGTCCTCACCCTTGTTATATGCATTCTTTTTTAACTTGAGGCTTTCCCCTCTGAGGAGACAGAAACCCATAAAGTTCAAAGGAAGGAAGAATACTTAAAAAATCCACAGAAACGTGTTCCGGTGCACGGAACAGGAAGTGCAGTTCAGCGCATGTGTCCACACTGTTTTGTGCCTTCATTCATCCTCCGACAGCTCCCCGTGTTCGAGAGTTGGTCAGCTTAGACAGCTAACAAAACCAGGCAGACTTCCGCGGGATCAATAACCAAATGTCACCTTCTGTTAACTACAATGACCCGTCCCTGTGTTTAACCATTCAAAGCCTAGTGGTTACCACATGTACCGCCAGGTTCAACAGCCAACAGTTCTGTCTTTATGTTGTTATTGCACTCTGTGGGCAAAACGCAGAATTTCTAAATATTAAAATCTGCTGGGCGTGACAGAAATGAGCACCAAGAGTATTTGCTGGGGGGGGGGGGGGGGTAAACGCGGTTGGTGCGTAGGGCTGACAACCTTACCACCTTTATGTGTCGACTGTCTAGAAATCTGGAAGCCTCAACCTCCTGGAAGCCTCACGGCCTGTCCAGGCCTGTGTACGGATTGCTTTACCTGGTGGTACATACAGTAACCACTGGGCTTTAAAGGGTTAACCTTATGACTTCGTCTTAATGTTTCCAGCGCATGCTTTCCACGAGATCTGCCCATCATAACTCTGTACTCACTTCATGTTCAAGCCACCCAAACCCTCTGTAACTTCCTTGGCAACACACGAACACATCTGTTTATCTGTTTGTTCGCGTATTGTTCATTTAACGATGCTGCCAGCAACTCAGACTGCACAGCACCAAACAATAGGATGGTCAGTGAATTCGACAAGACGTGCAAGGAAGTGGTCGTGGCCTATCTTGAAGTACTGTCCCAGCATTCTCCTACCAACGCTGACAAAACGACGCAAAGCGTAAGGACAGCAGGTCAGACCCGGACACCTGACCCGCGATGCTGCAGCTTCTTTCAGCACCCTTCGTGCAGCGGCCTCAGTGAGTCATGATCAGCAACAATAGATCACGTGGCCACACCTGTCAGCGCAGCCAGTGTAATGACAGTCACGTGGCCACGGACAACACAGCAGGCACATCGAATGCGGATTGCTACAGGAGCAGCAAGCCTGCGTTATAGCTTATTTGTTGGTCTTCGTCCGGTAAAGTCTTCAAGCCGAAAGCTAGGAGCGAGTCTCTGGTACGGCGGTCGGGGGGACTGGCGGACCCTGCCCTCGGCACAGCATCATTAAGGACAACCTCACACTGCTAGTTGTTTTGAGTTGTGTTGTGTTTATTTTATAGGGCTGCTTTTGATTTTTATTTCTGCACGTTACATTTGTGTATATGCGCCGGTTTTGTGATTGGCCGTTGCGCTGTTGGGTTCAGCAAATTAATAAATGGAAATGAATGCAATCATCTCACATTATAACGAAGTTACTGAAATTTACATATGTGTATATATATATATATATATATATATATCAGCCCATCGCTACGTAGAGTTTTTTGCGACCAGCATCGACGAACTGAACACTGTATAGCGGGCGGCCTCATCAGTCTCTATGAAATAACGATGTCGTCCGCTCTACGGCAAGTAGTCCAGCGACACTAAGTATTCTCTGTAGTACCCGCCCTAATGATAACGCCCTTCCTACCTCAGAATTTTGCACGGCCGCCATATCTACATTACTGATGGAATGAAATAATTACACAAACTGAATCCCCTCCATCATCACGTTGAAGTCTGGGTCCATTAAAATCCGTAGAATGGTTCGAAAATCAGGAACGGGCTACAATGACAGAGGTTCCTACGTGTGTTTCCTCAGTCCCTCCAGGAAACTGCCGTACATAACGCCACGACATCTTTCTTCCACATCCTTTCCAGTTCATGATTAATTCTTCCTACCATCTGACACTATACCACCTGAGCTGCTGGCAGCGTCTTCAAACAAACTACAAATAAGGCTAAAGAAACAAATTGGGGGGAGGAGCGATCATGCATAATAGTGCAGGCAAAGTTGGCCCTGTCGACGTCATGAAGACATACAGGAGTGAGGATAGAGGTACAACTCCACTCGCTCGTAACCTTGGCACTAGGTGGAGGTAAGTAGTCAGCTTCACATTCCGTCCGCTTTACCACCGGGAAGGAACCCCAGTACTCGAGGAATAAGAGCCTGCCGGGGGGGGGGGGGGCCAAAGCCGGTCTGACCGTTTTGGAGGGCAGAAAATTCTCTTGCCCACGCTCAAGAAGACGCACATGCCACCACACATATGAAATATCTGAACACTATGAGAAAACGGCGTTTGAAGCCCCTGTACAGACGACTGACGGCAGGATGTCCTAACCCATACATTACGGCTGTTGAACCAGCAGGGTCGAAGGGTGATTAGCACTGACAAACACTTATACGTGTGGTCCGCCAGATCTCCTACGGAGTTAAGGCTGTTTTCTGCTCTTTTTGTAAGCAGGCACCTGTCTCTCCGCGACACCTCCGACTTACAGCGCCTTAGTAACCAGTTCCAACAAGAAACTAACATCAAAAATGTGTGTACAGACGCTCACATTAAAACCGCACGTCGAGGGCACACAAACAGCCTCTGACTAAGCACTGCCTCCCGCGGTTATCACCGTCTTGGCGAAACGCTGAGTCCAACTTCAGGGCAAAAAGAGGTCCTTCGAAACTACACGGCGTCACATGCCAGAAGACACAGCCGCGATAGCGTCAAATGCCACAGCACTGCGACGTCCCTACAGAATACTCGGACCGACGGGAAGGCGTCGAGGAAGCAGCACAATGAAGGCCTTCGCAGTTGTACTGCTCCGGGTGATGCAGTCAAGACGAGTGGGGCATGTCGCACGTAAGGGGGACAGGACAGGTGCATACAGAATTTTGGTCCGGGAACCTGACGGAATTTGACCACTTGGAAGGCCTAGGCGTAGGTGGGAGGATAATATTAAAATGTATCTTAAGGCGATAGGAAGGGAGGGCATTAACAGGAGCGATCTGGCTTAGGATAGGGACAGGAGCCGGGCTCTTGTGAAAGCGGTAATGAACCTTCGATTTCCATAACGTGTGTGGAATTCACTGACTGCATGAGCAGCTACCAGCTTCTCAAGAAGACTCTGCTCCATGGAGATGAAGAGGAAGGATGTGGCAGGAGGCTGGAGACACACCCGCCGAAATGCCACTAGGACTGTCCTGCGATTGAACCCGGGTCTCCGCGAAGGCAAATGGCACGGCACATGTCGGGTGGCCACAGTAATCATGCTGACTGTTGTGATTATCATGGCCGTGGATGTACCGGTGACTCCCGACAGCCTATAAATAAATGCGCGTTATCCGCGGATGCTAGCAAGCAGGCAAGATGGGAACCAGCGATAATGAAGTTAGCCCTATCTAAGGACTACCTGGGGAGGAATGTACTGGGTGCCGGGCGACAGTGTTGCAACGCGGCAAGCAAATCGGCTCAGGACCCACATCACACTACACACCTGTCCAACTGCCTCTGTAACCCTTTAAAGACGATAATTAGCCTGAATTATATATAAAGACTCAGTCCGTACCGCGCAGTAAATACACTGCGTCTGGGTTATAAAAACCAACCAGTTAATGCTGTATAGGGAAATAATCGCTGTTTGTTCTGAGATCCACACAAAACACATAAACACACTGTGTGGGCAGAACGTAGAATTATATATAAAGACCCAGTCCGTACCGCGCAGTAAACACACTCCGTCTCGGTTATAAAAACCAGCCAGTTAATGCTGTATAGGGAAATAATCGCTGTTTGTTCTGAGATCCACACAAAACACATAAACACACTGTGTGGGCAGAACGTAGAATTTGTGAATGTTAAAGCTGGCGGTACATACAGTAACCACTGGGCTTTGAAAAGTCAAACACGGCAACCACCGCTGTTTTGAAGATGCAATTCGGGATTCGAAACATCTTTGATTCACCCTAACGCACTGAGGGGAACCGAAACAATTACACAGAGAGGAACTTAATTCCGAGAACTGAGGTCGTCACGGCGGTGACGTCGTGTACTTTGTAGGGACAGCATTAACATATCAGAGAAATATGCAGCACCACCTTTCGGGGAAAAGAGGGAGGTACATATGTACCAAACTGCACGGCGTCACGCACCCGAAATCTGTAATCCTATTAAGACCCTCAATCTGTACATTTCCTTCCAATTTGGATAAAATTCGATAGAGGAGATGTCCACAAAAATTTACTGGAAGTCTGCGAGTTTTGTAAAAACCGACGCAATCAACGACACAACTGACTTAGAGGCATAAGGGAATTTCTATCGGTACTTCCCACATCTACTGACAGATTTGGGTGAAACTCGGCACAAGCGATCTGTAGGTAATGCTACTCCAGTGTATTTGTTTCGTGAAACTCCGCGCAGACAAGGCCGTACTTTCCTTAGGGGCGTAGTGCGACTAGAGTTCGCATGTACCGTGCAGCTGTATGACATTCTGAAAATAAAGAACGCCTTGGTGAAGTCCGTGCACTACTTTACGGAATGCACCACCTACAGTCTTAGTTGCGACGCACTTCAGGTGTTCCCCAGTCAAGGCCGATTCCACCACTGCTCCGCACCAATTCGTCTGTCACCTGGGACGACACCGTCTCTGTCAAAAACTGATTACAGAAGTCCTTGAAGCAGAATCAGTATTGCTGTTGTAACCCGAGCCAATAAAGTCCACGTGTTCCTTCAAACACCGTTTTAACAATATTACAGCAACAGACTTATCCCACCACCACCAGTTATTACAGATCTCACAAATGGCGTCACCACTTGAGCTTCTTTAACCGTTTAAAGACGAAGCGTATCTGTTTTATATAAGGACTCAGTGCGTACCGCGCTGTAAGCACTCTCCACTTCGGTTATAAAAACCAATCTCATAATGTTTTATAAGGCAAAAGTTGCTGTTTGTTCTGAGATCCGTACAAAACACATAAACGCAATGTGGGCACCAAGTAGAATTTTTTAATGTTAAACCTGGTGGTATGTAAAGTTACCGCTAGGCTTTAAAAGGTTAATGAAGACTAGAAATTTAACGGATATTTAAAATTTCAGTAAATTCAGTTTAATATGAGTAACGCAATTGAGGTTCAGTATAAATATAAAGACGGTTGCACCCGGTTATAACGCCATCGTTTTATATCACATGTCATCTATAACGTCAGATATTCTGTGGTACCAATTAATTCCTCACTCTTAAGCACAAGACTACACTCCTCGGTTATAACGACACTCGTTTATAACGACACAAAATATTTTCAGTCCCGTTCAAGACGTTATAACCGAGTTTCACTGTATATATGCAGGCCACAAGTCGGAATTCAGTAGTAGTTCGTACGATTCCGCGTGGTAAGTCACAGTTACGGATCGGTACACCAGGTGGCAGTCATTACGAAGGACTCATGAGGTGCCTGTTCTTCTATCCGCGTCCCAGTCTCAGCCAAAACGTTATCTGCAGGCAGCAGCCCGGCTCTGTTTGGAGTACTGTGACGAAACGTAGTGCAGCGCACGTGCACTGAAACTCCAACTGCATAACACGCTGCGATGTAACGGAGTGGATCAACGGAAGGCATACCAGTCGAAATCCGAGCTATACACGGGAATTATTACATTTTTTTAAAAATCTAAAACGGCATTTATAATGTAACCATTTTAACGCTTAAATTTTTCGTTGAGACTGTACGATTTGATAGAGGCAAGTCGTGTTGTAAATTTATAGTGGAGGGATTGTGGGCGTTAATTGTCTGTTCCTTTACAACGTGTTGTTTTATTGTATAGACAAAACCAGTAGATTTGTCTCTGCGCGCGTGTGAGACTACATGTGTTTACCTCGTTGACTGCCGCCATCTGTCTTTGTCACTGCCCAGTTTTATTTGTTACTCTCTTGCGCCTGTCTGCTAAGCAGTCCGGAATGCACGGTAGTTGATCACGTGGACGAACGCACCACTTCTCTCCGTACATTTTAATATTATCTTCCTATATCCTCTCCTTCTTCAAATCAGATCGCTTACCTTCTGTGTGCGTTAATCGACTGCTACGTCACTTGCCCCTTGTGCCTTTGCTTCTGTACAGCGAATGCCAAGTAAAGATTAAAGTACTGTATTTCAGGGGCCCACCGAAGGGGGGGCGGCTGCCGGGATACAGCCCCCCCCCAAATCCCCCAAAACCGAAATTAAAAAAAACATTTTGTAGATATTACGATATCAATAGTATTACGTGACTTCCCCTTCAGCCGAAATCAGCCACTGGAATCGGCTGATTACCAGTACATTAGAATTTTTAAAAATAAATTAATAAAATTAAAAAAACAAGAAGACAGGACACTGTGATTGAGTCACGGAACATGTAGTTATATTCGTATGTATATAAACGCAGTAGCAAACAGTGTTATGTTGTACTTACAGCACGATTTTTACAACATAATTTTTAAAATCAAACATATATTATACATACCCCCGGGGCTGCCCCCCCCCCCCAGCGAAAAATTCCGGGTGCGCACCTGACTATACATACATACCTACATACATACATACATACATACATACATACATACATACATACATACACTAACAGAGGCTATAATTTGTTCTACTCGCATTTGCTATCCGCTAGAGGAAGAAAGATTAAACAAACACATCTGAAAACAATTGACTGAAGACAATGTTTGGACCTGCGCCGAGACAAGCTGTCGCAGTTGGGACGCAGTAATCAGGCCTGAAATGATGGGCCCGCATGCAGCGAGGGTGCAGTGACACTTGCAGGGAAAACCGAAGTGCTCGGACATAAACCTGTCCCAGTCCCACTTTTTGCACCACAAATCCCACAAGGACTACCCCCGGGATGGAATTTGGTCGGCACGGTGAACAAACTGTAACAAGTGGCATGGTCACATGAAAGAGACATGCATACGGCACGAAACGCTTCTTTTGTAACCAAACTCCAACGGACACATGCACCGAGCACACTGTCTCAAGCACTGGCGCGTATGACTTGGACTCGAATGTGTACAGTTCGAGTCTAGGGCAGGACGCTGCTTGTCCTGAGGTCTTCTTGAGGTTTCTCACACCCTCCACCTCTCAAAAAATACACACCACTACCGATTCCTTCCACATCCACAAAGGTAAAGGTAAATCTGCCCTATGCACGCCATACAGACGTATGGGGGAGTTAAGGTATAGCTCCACTCATTCTTAATATCGGCACTAGATAGGGGTGACTGCTTACCGTCATGTCCCGGCCACTTTAACCCAGTGAAAAGAACGCCCGGTACCCATTGACCAGGAGGCTGCGTGGGCCACAAATCTAGTCCGCACGTTTTTGGCCTACATGAGTCTGTGTCCCTCCCAGGAAATGAACCACGATTCCTCAGACGTTCAACCTGTAGTACAGTCACTACACCCACTGAGCTATCTCTGCTATCCGCACCCCTTCCAGTGCATTATTTACTGTCATCCAACAGCGCATAGCACAGTATACAGCGAGGTTATTGAAAGCGTCATTTAACTGACTACAAATATCTGCACTGAAGTGCCAGTTTTCAGGTCACGTAAGTGTCTGAACTTTTAAACCTCTCCCAGTTCCAAACTCGGCCGAACCTGTTACAATTACTTGATATTTCAACAAACACATCACACTGAGTTCTGATTTCACTTAACCCGTGTACGACGTCTGATTACAAGCGCAGTGACACGTAAGGGCACTAAATCATGTGGAACAACAAAGCACGGTCCAGATGTTTGCTCAGATTATGTGTAACACACTGTGCTACCACAGCTATGGCTCTGGCCCTCTAATTGGGAAGAATTTGTCGTTGTGACGCAAAGCACGCACTTTACTCAGATGAAATCTTTCCAATCGGAACGCACACACTCTAAATTGTGCGTCCAGTGCGCAATAAAACATCCAGTTTATCGCGCTAATAAACAGCAAGATTCCGAGCACTGGCACTTACTCCATTGGGGTCGCACACAACACACACCACGCACCACGCTGCTATAACAAAACCAGCCGAACCCATCACGGCTACTTTCCTATGTTCCGTTCTAGAGATAAAGTACCATTTTTGCTCAAGATTCGAGTGTTCTGGGATGTTACGCCGTGTCATCACGCGGATCTGTTCCACACGTTTCGACGGATCTTACTGCCTTCATCTTCAAGGTCAGGATTGAGTGCTTGATCCTGAAAAATGAAGGCACTACGTTTCTTCGAGACGTCGGAAATTACACGACGAAACAGGTTCACATCCCAAACACTCGAATCTTCAGCAACGCCGCTTTTTAGAGCGTCGCATCTTACTTCTTGTCATTGTCCTCTGATCTCCAAAATGATGTCTTCACTTCTGTCAAGCCTTTAGTTGTAAGGACATAACATGACGTACGCATATTTTATAGTCCGCTTTTCCGCGTTCTAAACAAATTAATGTGTGACATTACTAGGGTCATATCTTAAAATCTGCGACTGTGCGTCGCTTCTTCTTACAAGGACTGAAAATATTTAAACGAGAACGCTATTACAAATTGCGTATGGTGGTTGCCTCTTCACGGTGCGATTTTGCGCACATGTCGCATCTGCTCCGTGCGTGGTGCATGTCCCAGATATTTCATGATCCTTGATTTAATGACCCCAATAATATTTGCTGAAAAGTAAAAACCGTAACGTAGTTTTCTCCAGGCTCCTTTTACATTCTGTCTCTCCATCGTCCAAACATCCACTCCTGTGTCCTTAACAGTTTAAAGCACAGTGGTTACTATATATACCATCTCCATTAATCCTGACATGACTGTTTCGTGCTTACACAGCGCCTTTTATAGCCTTCACACAATTTTCACAACAAGTCTAACAAGTCGCTCTGCAGTGGAGACGTAGGTACGAACTGGATTATTACGCAATATATGCACCTCCGGCTTCAGGTTTCGGAAACGTTCCACGTTTTCTTGTAGAAAGTTTAGAACCTCGAATACCTGACAAAAATATAAACCTGTTGACATTTCTCTCCCTTCTTCAATATAAAAATTCCTCACATTTCTAGATCAATAGGAAAATAAACCTTGGCGTTACATTCCTATAACACAGCGCCTTTAGAGACTCCATTTTAAGGCACGTAACGGCTCCACATGACAGCACACAAGCGAAAGCGTTCACAATTATGTCCCCCCCCCCCAGCCGATCGGCCATATGATACTGCCTGCACGCTCACTCGGATTGTACCCAAAGCAACATTTATAAGCAAACACAACAATTTATCTGGCAATTATCTTGAAGTCCCATCAGTATGTTAAACAAAGATTTTATTGCAAATATATTTTAAAGAATCATATGTAATCTGGTGTGAAGTTACAAGGACTTGCTTGCATGTTTTATGGCCTCAACTGTCCGTAACTTTCGACTAACACGGGCTGGAATCATCGTAATTAATGTTTAGGGGGCAGCAGCGGCGTCCTGTGTTCCTGGGCCGTTTGCTGCGTCCACGTCAGAGGTTCCGTTTCTGTACAGCTGTTGTGTACGGAATAATGTTTCGGGTGAGGATTTTGGGCCCAGGTATCATTAATTATAATCTTACGTGTGTTATTAAACAACACTGTATCAAGCGACAAGATTACATAGCGTCGGCGGAAGATGAATGAACGAGCATGGAGCATTGGTGGAATGATACTGACAGGGGGAACTGAAGTACTGGGAGAAAAACATTATACAGCGTCGGTGGTAGGTGAATGAACGAGTATGGAGCATTGGTGGAATGATACTGACAGGGGAAACTGAAGTACTGGGAGAAAAACATTATACAGCGTCGGTGGTAGATGAATGAATGAGTATGGAGCATTGGTGGAATGGTACTGACAGGGGAACTGAAGTAATGGGAGAGAAACACTATACAGCATCGGTGGTAGGTGAATGAATGAGTATGGAGCATTGGTGGAATGATACTGACAGGGGAAACTGAAGTACTGGGAGAAAAACATTATACAGCGTCGATGGTAATGAATGAATGAGTATGGAGCATTGGTGGAATGATACTGACAGGGGAAACTGAAGTACTGGGAGAAAAACATTATACAGCGTCGGTGGTAGATGAATGAATGAGTATGGAGCATTGGTGGAATGATACTGACAGGGGAAACTGAAGTACTGGGAGAAAAACATTATACAGCGTCGGTGGTAGATGAATGAATGAGTATGGAGCACTGGTGGAATGATACTGACAGGGGAAACTGAAGTACTGGGAGAAAAACATTATACAGCGTCGGTGGTAGATGAATGAATGAGTATGGAGCACTGGTGGAATGATACTAACGGGGGAAACTGAAGTACTAGGAGAAAAACATTATACAGCGTCGGTGGTAGACGAATGAACGAGTATGGAGCATTGGTGGAATGCTACTGACAGGGGAAACTGAAGTACTGGGAGAAAAGCATTATACAGCGTCGGTAGTAGATGAATGAATGAGTGTGGAGCATTGATGGAATGCTACTGACAGGGAAAACCCGAAGTACAGGGAGAAAAACCTATACCAGTGCCACTTCATACACGACAAATCCCACACGGACTCGCCCGCGACTGAACGCACTGACCGCCTAAGCCATGGCACGGCCTGATTCATATTTTGCCCATCATGGACAGATGAGCAGACTTTCGTTCCAACTCTTACCCCCTAAAAATTACAGCAGCATGTTCCTTCGAAACGTCGGTACTTATCCGATAGACTACACGGCACAACAACCCAAGAGACAGTGAAGTTAATTTCACCGCCATGAAACCTAAAATGACACAAGACCCCTTATTTTTGACAGGCGCTGTGTATATGGCGCGCACCCTGCCGATTAATGCGCTTTATAAACCATTATTTGCTCCTCAAATCAGGAATGCGGCCAGCCGTCGTAATACTGCATAGTAACTGTTTATGTAACACACCAGCCTACGTGGAATGAGGACTTTTAAGAGCAAAGAAGCGGTGAAGCGTGAAGGTTTTGTGTGTGTGTCCGCGGCCCCCGCCCCGCCGCGGCGGCCACAATTAATGGTCGTGACCCGTCCACATTGTAGAAATAAGTCGCTAATATGTGTGACAGCCAGAACACTCTCCCCCCCCCCCTCTTTAAACCTTCTTTTCACTTTTCACTGCCATCTACTTTTCATCAACTTGTCACCAACAACAAGTCACACAAAGCAACGCAACCTGCGAGCTAGCGGTCTTTATTAACCTTTTAAAGCCTAGCGGTAACTTTACGTACCGCCAGGTTTAACATTAAAAAATTCTACGTGGTGCCCACATTGCGTTTATGTGTTTTGTACGGATCTCAGAACAAACAGCAACTTTTGCCTTATAAAACATTAAGAGACTGGTTTTTATAACCGAAGTGGAAAGTGTTTACAGCGCGGTACGCACAGAGTCCTTATATAAAACAGATACGCTTCGTCTTTAAACGGTTAAGAGACTGGCTTTTATAACCGAAGTGGAGAGTGTTTACAGCGCGGTACGCACTGAGTCCTTATATAAAACATATACGCTTCGTCTTTAAAGGGTGAATTCACGCCGATTGTCTTTAAAGTAAAAAAACCCGATGACTCGATCAGAATACACGACAGGCAACTCACCTACATTGTGGACTGCGTCTGTGGGTCAGTGATTATTACCTACCTCATATAACGCTGTTTGTTTGTTTGTTTGTTTGTAAGTGAAATTACCGTCACATTTCGTTCACACGGTTACGATAGGGCTTGGGTTGTGATCCGGAGCGCCACACTTTCTTTCCACGGAGAAAAAAAAAACTCTCAAACCGTACCTATGCTTCGGTCGGCATTTCAGCGTCGTACGTTGCCGATTAACATGAAGCTGTCTCTTTACTACGAAATATTCAAATTCACAACGTGAACAGTCAGTGAAACTGTGACTTCACATTGCACCTATACGGCTGTAACATACACGCACCAACGGATGAACCACGGACTTGTCGCTTGAAGTTACAGTTAAGACACTCCGTGGATCACCGCGTGAATATGACGGGGCCGTTTCTAGTTAAGTATATAAGAATGACGAAGCATCTTTTCCAGGGCGACATACGTTAGCATCGAAGGCCGCACTTTTCTCCTGGACGTACATGGAACTACATTTACCGCTGTACCGTGAAACTGTCGGGCATTCTGAAAGTAAAGAACGCCTTGGTAAAGGTCTGTGTTTACACTGTGGAGTACACTATCTGCAGTTTTGTTAAAAAATAAAGCAGTCAAAAGGACGCAAACTTGAACAAAGTGACACTGAGGCTGATATGTGGGCGCTAATGGTCTGGTCCCTTCCTTACAGCACAGCCAGGAATACCAGGGAACAACAGGGCAAATTATGCCAGCCAGCCGCGTGTGTCTCAATTTGTCGCCCCGTATTGCCGGCATATCCGTATAGTGTTACTTGTCGCTTGTGTCTAGCGGGCGGAATTTTTATTGGGTCATTCACGATTCCTCTGGGAGTCACTCCGCATTCAGGAAGCAGAAAAAACGTCCGGGCCGCGTTATGAGGAGGCACTGCTTACAGATTGCAGTTCCTCAGCTGTCAGCTCGCACCCTTTAGCTGTTCATCTGTATTTCTACTTTACTGCTTGGCACGTATCATGGTCTGCCATCTTGATCCTTCAGGAAGTCTTCCTGGATGCAGGCGCAGACCATTTTTCTTGGACAAAAGCGATCAAGAATTTCTAAACTGCCATTACACGTGTTTTTAGTAGTCAGAGTCGGTACTAGTTATGAACAATACCGGAATGTGACAGCAGGCGCTTAGTATTCTGCAGGGCCGTGCAGTCGCTACACAAAAGCTCCGACTCTGACTCCTCGATTTTTAAAACTCCGACTCTGACTCCTCGATTTTTAAAACTCCGACTCCGACTCCTTCGTAAAAGCTCAATATGTATTAATAGTGGTAAACATATGAGACGTTTCGTCACCACCACGTGAATCATCAGGCTACTGTTTAGACTTATAGCCCATATTTAAGTATAAGTCTAATGGTTACTGTAGCTATCAGGGTTCTGCAGTTGGAGTGTCTAGTTAAGGTTTTAGACTGAGGTCGGAGTCGGAGTCGGTACATTTTTACCGACTCTGACTCCGACTCCACCTAAAATTCCTTCCGACTCCGACTCCACAGCCCCGGTATTCTATCGCTATGTATATCTGCCAGTAGTCAGAGTTGGGAATAGTTACAAGTGGGTCCAGAAGATGGCACGAAACGCTTCGTATTCTGCCGACGGTCAGATATTTAAATAACCTCCAAGCACCGTGTTCCCTAGCATATCGAGGGCTGCATAAACTGGACGGCATCACTGGTCTGCCCGTCAGAATAATCGGTTGTGTCAGCACGCTGCAGCCACCCAGAAGCACGTTTCGCAGCGTGGCACCAGCACCTCTGCCTCTCCCGCTGTGCCATGCCCCCGCTACATTACTTACTGTGTCGTCCGTGTCCAGGAGATTCGGACGGAACCATCTTCATTGTCAAGTTTATTATTTGAATACGGCAGGGGTGCCCAATATCCGCCGATACTGTCACAGCAGTCTCGACTCGCTGGCTAGTGGCGGTTTCGATTCGCGCCTGAGTCACGCTCGGCTCTTACGCGTTTGTTGGACAACACGAAACACTCACACCACAATACCTGTCCTTCCAACCAATCACATTCACCAAAAAAAGCACACACAACAGTACTACAAACTATACATAAGTTTTATGTACACCTACATGTTTCGGCGCCAAGGCGCCATCCTCAGGGAGTCTCAAATACAAACGAGTGCAAGAACCAATCCATAAACGTGGAAGTACAACGCCAAGCACTAAGATATTTAAAATATTAAAATTATAAAACATAAAAAGGCAGCCATAAAATCACAGCGCCGCTGACAGTATGTTATTACAATTCCAACAATGCACGGAATGAATCACACCAAACCTGTCCTTCCACATGTTTAAATCCGACAACAGCCAGACGGATTATGACCCTTTAAAGAATCAATTTATACTGACTCATAAATAACGATTCAGTTCGTACCGCGCAGTAAACACAGACTCCGTTATAGCAACCAAATCACCTTGACGTGCGACATCACACTGTGTTTCGTACGCTAGCAGCTGTTTAACATAAACAGTTTCATGGGGGAACAATGTCTCTAGCTCTGCAACAGGAACAGCCACATGTTTCGACCCCACCAAGTCACCACCAGGGTCTTATACAAAGACAGTATGTAAAAGAAGGTTACTAATTTTGATAATGGCTAATTATGGCCGAAACATGTAGTCACTATTCATACTAGGTAATAAAAATAACTTTACATTGTACTTATTAACCTATTGCGTATGGAAACCGGACTGTAGGTTTGTTTATCCAGACAGTTCGTATATACGATACGGCCAGGAGCGGGGTGCGCCAATGCATCGATTTTACCAACAGAGCGAACGGTGACAGGACTGCTGCCACCTGTACGCCAAGTCTTGTGGCGAGTACGGATAAAATACGAGCGCCGCATCGCCCGTGGAAGACGCCACAACAATGCAGAATGCCGCGTCGCTGCGCTCGTTAAGTAGCTGCTTGTACCTGTTAAGAAGTTGTGAACCTGTGAACAGGTGCCTCTGAAAATGCAACACTGAGCGGTGAAAAGTCGAGAAGAATGAGATGGGCGGGACATGTAGCTTGTATGGGGGGAAAGCAGAGGTGCATACAGGATTTTGGTGGGGAGACCTGAGGGAAGGCGACCACTTGGGAGACCCAGGCGTACATGGGGAGGATAATATTAAAATTGATGTTCAAGAAGTGGGATGGAGGCATGGACTGGATTTAGCTGGCTCAGGATAGGGACAGGTGGCGGGCTTTTGTGAATGCGGTAATGAACCTCCGGGTTCCATAAAATGTGGGGAATTTCTTGACTAGCTGAGTAACTGTTAGCTTCTCAAGAAGGTCTCTGTTCCACGGAGTTAGTTAGTTAGTTAGTTAGTTAGTTAGTTAGTTAGTTAGTCAGTCAGTTAGTTGGTTAGTTAGTTAGTTAGTCAGTCAGTCAGTCAGTTTGTTTGTTAGTGTGGTGGAAAGAAACAGAATAAAACGGAAAGCTGTCCCCGCCCAAGCCACAAAGCCATACAGGGGGAGTAGAGATATAGGTCCACTCATTTTTAGTCTCGGCGCTAGATAGTGATAAGTGGTCAGCATCACGCTCCGACCCATTTATCCCCGGCAAAGAACTGCGATGATCACTGAATAGCCGGGTATGGACGTTCTGGGGAAAGGATAAGAAATACGTGAAACTGTTGCTGATAAAACGGGCATCACTGGAAAAACAAGGAGAGGTGTAATGTGCAACACGCAGTGCGGAGAATTACGCTGTTTGAACCGGACTTCGCGCAGGACAAACTCTTGCTGTAATTTCGGAAGTTTTTCTTTTTTAATGATATGTGTTGGAGCCGCGACCTGCTGACTTGACAGTAGCGAAAGGAAGGAGAGGCACACATTTGGCCTGCAGATGCACAGGTCTGGCACAGTGAAATACTGACGGAAGTCACAAGGTGGCCGTCTGCTGCAGATCCTATAGGTACGCTCAGCATTCCTGAGGGCCCATTCATAATTCATTATTGAGATGACTTCGCCAGTTCAAAAAAAAAGGCACAGTATGTGGTGCGAATGTCATTATTTGTGCGCCGTTTCCAAGTTAATGATGTCAAACACAGTTTGTTACTTGATCCGCAGAACTTGGCCGTCCTTCCGCCGCATGAAGACACAGACACTATGAGTCGGTCGGTCCCACCAGGTGTACAAAAATTTCAGCAGCACACTGCTTGATTGTTAGACAGAGCCTGGTGACGGTTGGCTTCCGTTTTCTTCAGACATTTAAAAGGAGTAACTCATTCTGAAGAATAATGGCTTATCAATTTGACGCCATCCAGCCACTTGTGTATACAGAACTGCCTAAATAACACTACGTGTTCCGTCTGGCACAGCTTCTGCTGAGTGTATTTGGACAGTTTAGATTTATTGCTTATTTTTGTATAATTTTGAAACAGATGCTGTTCTAAACATTATTTGTTGAAATGCACATTCGCGTTACACTTTAAAACCTTGCATTTTAAGTTTTTATATTTATTTATTTGACTTTATCAACCAATTTGAAGTTATCCATCCCATTATGTATACAGAATTACACAAATAACACTACGCATTCCGTCTGAAGGTACATGCAGTGTTATTTGTCTAATGCTAGCACATGCCTAAAACGACATCTGGTCTCAAGTTTGCGTGCAAAGTCAAATTTCCTATCAGAAAAAGCTTCCTCACCCACACAGCTTTTGTTATTAGTCTGAATCGCAGGTAATGCAAGCTTAGCCTGCAGTCCACATCAAGCGCCATTTAGCTCACGAGTTAGCCTGCTGGTCTTGTGCACAGTTGGTCACTGGTTCGAACCCCCCCCCCCGTCAGAATTCCGTTACTGCCTGCAATTGTATGCTGCAAACTCTATACTACTACTGCTACTACTACTACTACTACTACTACTACTACTACTACTGTCCCAGTGCCATTCTGCCCACCACAAATCCCGCATGGACTGGCCTGGGATCGAACTCGGCCCTCCGGGGTGAGAAGCGGGGGACTAAATACGTAAGTCATGGCGTGGCCTGCATCGGGTTCGCGATTATGAAGTTCATCATCGAATAGAACGGAACAAAAACAAGCGTCTTGCACACAAAAAGGCAACTAAAATTACACAATGAGAAACAACCTTTTTGTGGAAAGATATCCTAATAACCCTGCAACCTGCAGTACCAACACAGACCTACGAATTCACACGAGTTTTGGTCAAATTCAGGTCGAATTAGAACAGAAGAACACGGTGCCAGGCCGGCCTACGCGATGGGACGAGGACTGCTATTAATGCTGTGAAGGCGTCACGATATGGGGCGGGCGACGTCATAATTCATCATTAAAACAACACGTCGAAGTCTTAAAAAGTGTCTTCCCCCCTCTCCCCTGATGATGTATGGAAATCCATCACCCTAAAGAAAATGTTTGTACGAGCATGTGTACGCGGAGGGAGGGTGTGTGACCGCGGGGTGTCGCAGGGGTGCTAATTTGTTCCGGTGGGAGGAGAAGCACGGCTCACATCATTAAACTTGTCCCTCCTGCTCGTCTTCCCTTGTTAAAAACTTTGCACACTGGATCGCGTAACGCTACGCGCTCTCCGCGGAACCATTAGAGTTTCCTCGAGCCAGTCAATACGGTAACTGCCAGGATTTATGACGAGCTGGTTGGGTCCTGCGACGCCAAAACCGACAGACAAGACAGGCGAGCCGAACGTCTCTGCGAGATGTTAGGTTCTCACAGCGGTATCCCTGAATAACCAAGCCTTCTGGTACGTCACGCTTTGTCGATGGGCGAGTAGTTCCCGACGTTTCGGACGGTCGTACTGCCTTCGAAAAGTCCAGAATGAGTCGCCCAAAGACAGTGGTACTGGTGCTGGTGTTTACACCATTTTTTTAGGGAAGCTAGACACTACAAAAACGACTCACTAATATCTTCCACAGACGTTCATTTCCGACACATCGTGCTCCTGTTCGTAACTACTACCGCATGTCACAGCCGATATACTGCAGGCACACACAACGAGTGCGTAGCCAGCAGTCAGTGCCCACGTACCAAACAACCTTTGTCGAAAGTCAGCACCGGGTGACATATGAATGGAGCTTCCAACCTACAACATCGACTTCTCTTCACACGTTACCTAAGACAACAGACTCGCTTCGTTACAGAACGTACAGTTCTTACGCATGTTCGTCTTACATTCCATTAACAATATTTAGCACCAAAATTTACACACCTGTCTTACTACAGGCCAACACCTTACGGCACCCGCTTCTGTTAAGGTATTCCATACCATATTGACACTTTCACTTACGCCAGGATTAGCGTAATTATATTTAAAGACCCAGTCCGTACCGCGCAGTAAACACACTCCGTCTCGGTTATAAAAACCAGTCAGTTAATGCTGTATAGGGAAATAATCGCTGTTTGCTCTGAGATCCACACAAAACACATAAACACACTGTGTGGGCAGAACGTAGAATTCGTGAATATTAAACCTGGTGGTACATATACTAACCGCTGGGCTTTAAAGGGTTAAGCTCGTGTACTGTCCCGGTGTCTATTAATTTTAGGATAGCAAGGGTTAAGTAGACACTATATACATATATATATATACACACATATATATATATAAATGGACATAGGCTAACTTTGGGGGGTGGAACGGGGACAAATGCCCCTCACTATTTTTTCTACCTAAGAATAGTTTTTCGGCTACCGAGATGAAGAGCGGCAAATAAGAAACAAAAGTATTTTCAAAATGATTACGTGGGTGGTGTAAAGACAGAAAAAGAAACGAAAACTGCGTTTGATGGTGCACAGAGCAGAGGCATCTCGGTTCGTAACACCCTCGGTCCGCTTGGGGGGGCCCGGCGGAGAGTCGCGGCCTCCGGTTACGCCTGGTTATATGGAGCCACGAGGGCCTTGCGTCGGACCTGTTGACTGCCCGAGCTACACGGCTATCGCAGTGCCAGCTTACGCGTACTTAGACCGCACATGTTTAGGAATTCCGACGCGCCCCTGTAACAGCGTCACATCCACCAGCAGCTTGTTGTAGGAAATTTCCGGCAGGCTCCGTGCAGCCGCCAGATTAAATTGCACAAACACGTTGTTTGTTAGATAACGTCTGTTTCTGACGAGTTCATTGAACCCGAAATTTGCCGCTCACAGCAGAAAAGCGAAGACAGAACTTCCGAAATGACTGACACATTCAAAACCGTCCCTTGATCACTTTCAGATGTCTTTATATTGTGACGTCGTTCGCACGATAAGAAGTGCGTCTAATTTCATCTCCGGGCGTCGTACCACCAGCGGCCGATCTCAAAGCCGCGTAATGTGCTAAGGTAAAGGAAGTGTCTGGATACACCCAGCTACCAGCATTGTCCGCACTGTATTGTTCTGTTAAAGCACGGCTATGATGAACAAAACAGCATGCGAGCGACTGCACTTTGTTCCAACCCAAACCACCCACGACCACAGCCATCCAAGTCCGGACCCGCGCATAATTTACTAAGTGATGTCTCTTCATTACCCTCACCGTTCCGAGCAAGACGGGCCTACGTCTCAGGTAGTATCAAGGCAGAGTAACACCGTCTTTCGGCATGTGACATCGCACGGCGTGGTAGATATCTACACACGTTTCGGAGAAACCTACTGTCTCCACCCACCGGGTAGGTCGTACTTTATCAAGGCTGCGCCGTAAACTGGAAGTGCATTTATATAACGAATCGGAACGCCATTCATGAAGAAATTAAGAGCAGACTGAAGTCGGGGAATGCTTGCTATCATTCAGTGCAGAATCTTTTGTCTTACAGGTTGCTATCCAAAAACACAAAGATTAGGGTATACAGAACTGTAGTTTTACCTGTTGTTTTGTATGGGTGTGAAACTTGGTCTCTCACACTGAGGGAGGAACAAAGGCTGAGGGTGTTCGAGAATAGGGTGCTGAGGAGTATATTTGGGCCTCAGAGGGACGAGGCGACAGGGGAGTGGAGAAGACTACATGACGAGGAACTTAATGATCTGTACTCATCACCAAATATTATCCGGGTGATCAAAATCAAGAAGAATGAGATGGGCGGGGCATGTAGCACGTATGGGAGAAAAGAGAGGTGCATACAGGATTTTGGTGGGGAGACCTGAGGGAAGGCGACCACTTGGGAGACCCAGGCGTACATGGGGTGGATAATACTAAATGGATCTTCAAGAAGTGGGATGGGGGCATGGACTGGATTGAGCTGGCTTAGGATAGGGACAGGTGGCGGGCTTTTGTGAATGCGGTAATGAACCTCCGGGTTCCACAAAATGAGGGTAATTTCTTGACCAGCTGAGAAACTGTTAGCTTCTCAAGAAGGCCTCTGCTCCATGGAGTTAGTTAGTCAGTTTAGTTAAGTTATGTCGAGGTCAGTTGGGCATCAACCATTTTTTGTCCTTTTCCTAGTAATGGAGCACCGGTGGAATGAAACTGACAGGGGAAAACCGAAGAACTCGGGGAAAAACCTGTCCCAGTGTCACCACAAATCCCACATGGACTGACCCGGGATCGAACCCGGGCCTCCGCGGTGGGAGGCCGGCGGCCAACCGCCTGAGCCATGGCACGGCCTTGGGCATCAGTCATGCCTCGTATTAAAAAGTTTGTGGGATTGAAATTGGGGCCCGCGGACCACCTATCCTGACGGAATATTTCTGTGGTTAAGCCCAGTACCTCCCCCAGATTATACCACGACATGCTCGCTCCACACCTGTTCGCATCCACCATTCCATCACTGGAAGGCACTTAGCCGTGAAGAAACACGCTTACATTCAGCGACTGACTGACCACGTGTTAAGCCGTGTTCCCAGGACTGGCGTATTTGACAAATACGCCCATAACTGTAAAATGTCCAATCAGCCAAGTGAACACCTGTCGTACTGTTTCCGCGTCTGGTTCACTTGTCAAAGACGCGCAGTCAGGTACAGTTGACAAACATTTGCCTAATCAATGCGACTGTGTTTCTACGACTTGCGCAGGCCAGTGTGACAACTCGACATACTGCATCATACTGACTGCTTACGTACAAGTCACCCGTCTGCTTGTCAAGTATAGACGGGTCGAGGGAACGCAACAAGTCTCGACCTGATAAGTAAACAAACGCTGACGATTCCTTTGACTTGTGTCACATTTACAGACAGTCAAACACCGACAAGCGCCCAATATGTATACAAGTGCACCGTTCCTACGACGCGGCAAATATCCACATGTGACAAAGGTGTGTCGAATACACCCATCGTGGGAACGCGGATTACAGAACAGGTTACACCCCAGTGAATTGGATGACATAGTTACTGCGATGGTTCAGTGGAACGGGACGGGCAGAATGGGAAAATAATGAAACAATTACGTGAAACTGCAACGTGGCTTGGCACACAGCTCGTGACTTAGGCACGTAGTTGCCGCAATAATATTAAAATTCCATTACACAATTTTATTCTTAAAACCCATGTCCGCTCTTCACGCAGACGTTTTGGCGGGGACGGCCGTCGAAGCATTCGCCGCTAGTCCGATTTGCTGTGAGTCGGTGTCCACGCGATTTAGTTCAGTGTACTGCATTTAACACTGCGTTTTTACTCACCACATTTAAAGAAGGTAGGTGTACTGTTGATGGTTTCTTTCGGCTCGAAGACACACACCATGCCTAGCAAACACGCTGTTCTTTGCTCAGCACAGTTTTGCAAGTTAAGGGAGCTGGTGAGAAGCACCTGCGCGTAGCAGTCACTAAAAATAATGCCTGCAAATCATAAGGCATCGCAACACAAGATGTGCCCTATGCACGTCGGTGTAAGGGAGTTCTTGTTGCGAAGAAAAGACGCAGCTGTAATGACAAACCATACCAAATCGCGGTCGAAGTCAGCACTTAAGGCAATCTTGCTGTGAACAAGCAGGTGTCTGCCAGTACAGTGATGCACAGGCACTGATTAACATTAGCGATAATGCACACGGAACATCTTCCCAGTTCTTTTGCACCAGCAAGTTCATTCCTTTCTCTCCAACGTCCTCTTTTATCTTAGTGTCTCCCCCTTTTATATTCGCTTCTGTTGTTTTCACGAGTGTTCTCTTCGCCATTGTTTCCTATTCATGGATGTGCCTTGTTAGGGCCACCACACCTTCTTTGTCTTCTCATTTTTCTTCTTCTGCTTCAACCTTCTAGTCCATTCAGTATTCCGAACCACCACACATTCCTAAATCGAGCAAAATGGACTACGCAGTAACGCTTCTGTCTTTTAATTCGGTACGTGTCCATTTCGGTACGTGTCCATTTCGAATCACTGCCCAGATAAACACCGTCCTCACAAGAGGTTTCGTGGTTCTCCTCAGTTTCGTCGGCACGTTATGAAAATGTGGGAGCCGACTTGTTGCATGCGGACGGACAGACAGACAGACAGACAGACAGACATGACAAAGCTAATAGTCGCTTTTCGCAAATTTGCGAACGCGCTTACAAACAAATTGCAAATGATGCGCAAGGAAGCTGTTGCGGCCTAGGTTAAGGTAGCATCCTGAAATATCTTACTAACAGGTCTGAGGAAAGCCACGAAACAGTTGTCTGAGCAGCTGATCTCCGGGCCACGATTTGGGCCCCAAGTCCTGCCAAACATAAAACACGACGACGCTACGTACCCGACACTGACGTTCTGTGTGGCTGGTTACAGAGCAAATGCTACAACATGTTTAAATTACCCGTCAGCACGGTGCGTAGAGACAAATAATACAAAAGAAGTATAAAACGATGCTACAAAGTTCCTGTTGTCATGTAATAAACAAGACGCACATCACAATGCAAGCAAAATTGTGTTTCCTGTTATGCTACACTAAACAGGCAGCACGCGGTAGCGCAGTTGGTTGAGGCACCGCGCAACAAACCGGAAGGTCGCTGGTTCGATTCTCGGTGGTGTCATTGACGTAATCCTTCCGGCCGCACTATGGCCCTGGGGTCGACTCAACCTCTAACAGAAATGAGTACCAGGAATATTTCCTGGGGGGTAAAAGCGGCCGATGCGTAGGCTGACAACCTTACCACCTTCATGTGCCGACTGTCTAGAAATCTGGGAGCCTCAACCTCCTGGAACCCTAACGGCCTGTCCAGGCCTGTAACGGGCCTGCGTTACCTTTTACCTTTGCTTCACTAAAGAGCTTACACCCGGACGACCATCATGGCCCTTTACGGGCGCCTCTCTGTGGCACGCCTGCCGTCTCGTCTTAATTTACTCCACTGCAGGGCATGTTACGCATGTATATCACGATCACGTGCTCCGTGAGTGAGTGCACTGCCCAGTGGCTGCCGAACACAGATTTGTGTGTGACAAAGCGAGGCACGGAAAGGCTAGGCTTACAGAATCATCAGTGTGCAACAAGGAATACACAAAACTGCATTTAAAAATGTGAAACTAGTGTACTCCAAGCTGGAGTACAACAGCCTATTCTGCTTGCCAGAATTGCTCCAGCAGGAAGCTGCAGGACCGAGTACAACATACACATGTCCGACCATCTCTGGCTGTCTGTCCGTCTGTCTACAGCTTGCCCACGCCTCGCTGCCTCCGTCTGTCAAGTCTCTTTTCCTTGCCCGAAACAGCGCGAAAGAAGAGACGGTATTGCCTACAGTCATCTGACACCCAAGATGAACGTCACTCAACAAGAGTCTAAAAACGTTTTATTTTGGTCGCGTTTCCAAGAACTCGTGTGCGTTGTTTGCACCAACTGAGTTACATGAATGCACACAAAGGCGGTCGTTGATTCGCAAGCTTCAAACCATTGTTGCCATGGAAAAGCAATAAGTGTTACATATTCTGTGTGTGTGTCTGTAGCCTTAGTTATCCAGCACGCAAAGCGCATGCGCCGTATTATATTGTCATCTGTGGCCTGTCCGGCTGTACCATATTTTTCCACATTATCTCATAAACGGCACGATTTTCGGGAAAACGTTACTGAACATAAACTATGTATTGATTTCTCTACCAGTCTTGTCTGAAACATCTCTCATTTTAAGAATAATTGAGCGAGATATAAATGCACACAGGTCTTCATGTGAAGTACCCGTTATTCTTGTCAGATTTTAATGCAACGTGAATTTTCTCAACAGAGTTTTAAAAAATCGTCAAATCTCAAATTTAATGAAAATACGTCCAGTGGCAGCCGAGTTGTTAAAAGCCGACGGACGGATGGACATGACGAAACTAACAGTCGCTTTTCGCAATTTTGGTAAACGCGCCTAAAACGCTGGGTGGGGGGGGGGCAGGGGTGGAGGAGTACGTTCCACAGTGTACAATGTTCTCGAATCGCAGACCCCTGGTAGAGACAAACTGCTTTACAGGGTTAATACGCACAAAAATGCATTAAACTGACAGACCCGTGGGCAGAGGCTAAGGGCTGGATAAATGACGAATCGCAGTTCTATTAACCTTTTAAAGCCTAGCGGTAACTTTACGTACCACCAGGTTTAACATTAAAAAATTCTACGTGGTGCCCACATTGCGTTTATGTGTTTTGTACGGATCTCAGAACAAACAGCAACTTTTGCCTTATAAAACATTAAGAGACTGGTTTTTATAACCGAAGTGGAGAGTGTTTACAGCGCGGTACGCACTGAGTCCTTATATGAAACAGATACGCTTCGTCTTTAAAGGGTTAATGGCAAGGACAAAGTGCGTCAATAGTCTCCACAGCATCCAGACCGGCTCTGGAATCCGAACCCCTTTCAGGAGGTACCGTGCAAACTTCACTCGGCGGTAAGGCGGTCGGAACGTGACGCTGACCACTGACCCCCACCTAGCACCAAGTTAAGAATGCATGGAGCTATACCTACACTCCCAGTACTCCTTAGTTGCGTGCACCGGATCAACGTTACGTCGCCTCCCGAGGCAGTTTTGCGACCAGCACCACATTCCGGTGAGTTGGCTGTGGGGACTAGCACTGCTGCGCTGCACACGCTGACGGTGCTGTGACAGCTCTCTGCTGACTGCAGAGTTCGTGAACTATAGCGCGTGTGGGCCCTGCTGGAAACTTAACCTTCTTACTCTGCCTCGGCGAGCTCGCTGGCTGTCCGCCTCTCCTCGCTGGGTTTTTATTATTTTTAAAAGAAATCTCCATACAGTCACGTTAAATATCAACAGGAGTATTCTTACGTGCTGCAGGTTAGTCGCAGACTGTCTCACAACCCGCGGAAATCCTAATGGGAAGTTCTTTCAATTATCAGCATTACTGCTACTGAACTTGGAGCATAAAATTCATACACGAAACGTCTGTGCAGTTGCCTACAGAACCACACATCGCCAAAAATCCCAAACTGCAGTAACATGAACAGTTCTGGAAAGAATCTGCGGGAATATGCAGTATCCCTCTAAAGCCCAGTGGTTACTGTACGTACCGCCAGGTTTAACATTCACAAATTCTACGTTCTGCCCACACAGTGTATTTATGTGTTCTGCGCGCATCTCAGAACAAACAGCGATTATTTCCCTATACAGCATTAACTGACTGGTTTTTATAACCGAGACGGAGTGTCTTTACTGCGCGGTACGGACTGAATATTTTAATATAATTCAGGTTAATCTTCGTTTTAAAGGGTTATGCAGAGCTGCTACTGAAAGTAAAATATGGATTTTTTCGGCAAACGTGGTTACAGCAACACCAACACGCATACACGCAAAGATAGACGGTTAACAGGCAGAGCAGAAACCTGGCCTGTCCAGTAAAAAGACAACACGAACAATCGTGCAACCGAACCCTGGCCTCCCCGGTATGTGGCGCGCGACTAATCGCCTCCTGCAAAGCGTCACACTTCTGACATGTTATCGCATCTTGTTATTTACACCGGTGTTGAATGCCGCCCTAAGCAACTACAGGCTGCAGCTCGCTTCTTCAGAATCAGTTCATCAGCCAGTAAATAAATTCTCGGAATGTTACCGGACCGGAAGGATCATTACCGCGTTTACAATAGCCTGAAATTCGTCCGTATCTCACGCCAGCTGAACCCCATCCTATTCCTTTAACATCAACTATAATATCGTCCTCCAATCTACACCTTGGTACCCCAAAATGGTTTCTTTCCCTCGGGTTTTACAACCAAAACCCCGAAGGGCAATATATTTCTGTTCTCTCTCCTCTCATGCGTGCCACATTCTTCGCCCATCTTACCGTAACAACACACTTTGCTATATAACGAACAATTTATGGCCTAAATACTCTCAACTAACCGCGAACTGTCACAAAGCCAAACAGACAGCTCACACCATTTTACGTCTGCTGTCTGCAGGTCAGTGTTACAAGCGACAAAACACACGTCATTTCTACAGGATTGTGCACGGACTTCCCAGGAAACCAGTTTTACACGATCAGAGTATCCGTGCATTACACGTGGTTGCATCTGTCAACTTCCGACAGATTTCAACTCGAGGAGTTTAATGTTGCTTGTCCGCTGTTTGCATCTCGTGTCCTCTCACGCAACACACGCGGACTGTACGCGCAGCGAACAGTTGTTCAGCAAGAGGTTAATTAAAGCAAACACTACAACTCACTTGGTTGCCCGCCACAAAGCCTTTCGCGCCCGATGTACCTGCACCACGCATATCGCGGATTGCTACAGTTGCTGCACCCTCCTTGCTATTTGACGTGCACACGAATTGCGTTTGGAAGTTCAGTTCACGTCTCACAGAAAACACAATGCATTATCACAAACAACGTGTTAACAGCGTACAGAGAAACTTCTGTTCATTTTGAGAGTCACATGTATTGCCGTCTTTTTTTACGAAGGGGGGGGGGGGGAGAAAGAAACGACAAAAGAAAAAATGAAAAAGAATGCCTCATGTCGATCCCACGTCCGTCCTTCCGTTTGACTTGGTTATCAACGACTAAACCGTTTAATTAGAGATGCTGACTAAATGCAGTCAAAACACAACATACTCAGTTCACACATCGGCTACATGTTTCGACCAACCATTGTCACCATCCGGCAGGCCACAGGAAAGAAGCCCGCTGTACTGGGCCTGAGCTTGCAGTGCCGTGTGTACGTCATTACACAGAAACATGCACACACCAAAGGAGGATAGCCTCGGGAATAAAAATGGTAAAAATCGCAAATGTGTACATTTTAAAAATTTTTTAAAAGATTGGAGTAAAGAAAATACAGTATTGCTAAATTTAAAACCGCTTTCGGGCTTTCACGAAATTCCATAGAGCAGTTCTTTAGAAGAGCTGTGGACGCGGCGTGTTTCGCCAAAGCCGGCTCAGCGAGTGCCACGCTGCACCTGAGGTACCAAGTTGGCTCAGCGAGTGCCACGCTGCATCTGAGGTACCAAGTTGGCTCAGCGAGTGCCACGCTGCACCTGAGGTACCAAGTTGGCTCAGCGAGTGCCACGCTGCACCTGAGGTACCAAGTTGGCTCAGCGAGTGCCACGCTGCACCTGAGGTACCAAGTTGGCTCAGCGAGTGCCACGCTGCATCTGAGGTACCAAGTTGGCTCAGCGAGTGCCACGCTGCACCTGAGGTACCAAATGGCTCAGCGAGTGCCACGCTGCACCTGAGGTACCAAACGGTGCAGCGAGTGCCACGCTGCGCCTGAGGTACCAAACGGTGCAGCGAGTGCCACGCTGCACCTGAGGTACCAAGCTGGCTCAGCGAGTGCCACGCTGCACCTGAGGTACCAAATGGCTCAGCGAGTGCCGCGCTGCACCTGAGGTACCAAATGGTTTCCTGCTTGTAAGTGTGGTGCTTCTTGAGTGATCCTGTGGGAAGTCGGTACCGAGTATCTCCACGTAACGGCATTACGCTATTTACGGGCTTTGTAAAAGTCGGGTGTGCTGAAAGACACACTTTACTTAGACAACATTTTTCTTGCACTTTCTACCTATTTCTTCGATTTACATACAATTCGGTACAGAAGATATCCATAGCCGTGTTAAGTGGGTCCCTGTCACCACGGCACGGCGCGTCATCAGCTTACGGATGGAGGAACGGCCTCCAGTTATGGAGGGTAGCTGCGAATACACTGAACAAGCAGTCGCGGACAGCAGACAAGGGATGGTCCTCCAGCTTTGGGGTCGGGCGAGGTGCTAACAACCCCTCACCGTAAAAAATATGACGTTACAAAACATACGGACAAGCCTTGGACCTGGACCGATTCTTTGGTACGACCCCAGCTACGGGCGGTAATGAACCTCCGGGTTCCATAAAACGCGGGGAATTTCTTGACTAGCTGAGAAACTGTTAGCTTCTCAAGAAGGCCTCTGCTCCATGGAGTTAGTTAGTTAGTTAGTTAGTTAGATCTCCACAAAGACTGAGTGTGAGTTTTGTGACAAGCAGGGCAGTGAAGGCCGTACTTTTCTTATGGCCATAAATGACATTTCATTTACGTGTCTACTGCGACACCACACGGTTTTTAAACCTAAAGATGCCCTTCGCAATGTCTGTGTGGGGCTAGAGTGTCACGGAGTGCACCAGTTGCAATCGCGTTGTTTTAAGGCGAGTGGTTCTTGCAGCAACCACCGCCTTTAAAGGGTTAAAACAGGCCACAACCCTGGCCTTTCACACCTCATCTGACTTCAAGTGACCTCAAAAGTTCACACAATTTGTAAAAACTGCCGACTAACTAGACCGAACAAAACAATTTCCCTGAACGCCGCGGTGCGACGGCCAGAAGTCCTGCTTTGTGTTCGTGAGTTCCAAGGTTCGTTGCCTGGCTGTCGTCACGCATGTTTCTTCGCGGCTTTCAGCAGAAACTTCAGGCAAATTCCAGGATAATACCTCACTGAAGTAAATCTGAGGTCTCATTCTGCAGCAACGTGGCGAGTCAGGCTCCACTCTCAGTGTTTCTACCAGTAATTTAGTTGTGAACACATTTTACACATTTTAACGAACTTCATCCACTTGCGTTGTTAATATTTTTTCCAACGGCGAAACAGACTCTAGCCGGCCAGCGCCTCTTCGTTATCGAGGCTTCACGATCCCACTCAGACACACTACACTCCGTAGGAATCCTCTGGAAAAGTGATCAGCCCGACGCAGAGACCTATACCTGACAACACACAACATTCACAAGAGACGAACATGCCCCCGGCTGGAATCGAACCCGCAATCCCAGGAAGCGAACGGCCGCAAACCAATTACTTAGACGGCGCGGCCACTGGGATCGGCCTTTGTTGTTAATAGTACAAAATTATATCCTCAGGTTCACACTTGTAAACCTGAGAATGACCAGAAATAGGTCGAAACATGCAGCAGGATATAATAAATATAATCTAGTTGTATTTGAACAGATATTGACTTAATTTTTGTACATACCCTACTTGCTTATTTGTAAAAGAAAATGTGCCTTTAGGAACATAACAGACACATAATCACATGTCAATCGTGACAAAAACAAGACAGCAGACACAGAGAACCCTCGACTGCATTTGTGCCAAATATAACCTTCAACCCTGTGGACGTTTAGAAATCACATGTAAATATCCTAATTGTGTTGTTTAACGACGTTGTCAATTGCTGGGACAATACACCAAGGCCTTGTTTTAAGCCATAATGGTGTACCTGAAAAAGTGGGCGTAAATCATGAATCATACTACAAGAAAAAAAAGACTTAAATAAACGGAAATATACCAGCCACAGAACGTTAAAGCGAAAATGAGATGGCGTGATTTAAGAAGTGGTGTAAATTAGTAAGCGGCGTTAAAGCGAAAACGCATAATCCCAACGGACATGAGACAAGGGCTGGGTGTATAGCGTCCGTGACAGATGAACGAATGTGTATGGAACACTGGTGGAATGATAATCACGCGGAGGGAAAAACAAAGTGCCGGGAGAAAACCCCGTTCAGTGCCACTTTGTCCACTACATATCCCATATGGACTGGCGTGGAACTGAACCCGGGCCTCTGCGGTTAAGACGCCGGCTACTAACCGCCTCAGCCATGACAGGACTCCCAAAAATCTCACAAAATTAACTCTCAGAGACTGAGGTTTTGCAACATTTCTACAGCAGCAAAATCACATTCCCAGCCGGACGCCCTGCTGATGCGCCTGGCGACAGGCAATCTGTGAGCCCGTGAAGCAGAGCCTCTCAGGAGAAGCAATTCTCACCACTGAACGTTCGAGTGTTGACACGTAATGAAACGGAGCGCTTATTAAGTCCGTGTAGTGGAAAGACGATTCCTTGAGAAATGCCTCGCCTGTCTGCCTACACTGTGGCCCATAATACACTTCACTTGTGACAATGCGTAGATCGTGTTACAAAAATTATGTTTGGCCGATCCAGCCAGCGCCACAACTTCACGCACAAACTAACTCCACAGAGCAGAGCCCTCTGGAGAAACTATTACTTCCTCAGTCAAGAAACCGCCCACATTTTATAAAACCCGGAGGTTTATTACTGTGTTCACAACTCGCCACTTGTCCATTTGCTCAGTCAGATTACTCCAGCCAATGTCCTTCCATCCTATTTACGTATTTAGGATACATTTTAATATTACCCTGTTTTCTACACTCAGGCTTTCAAAATGGTCTCTTTCATTCAGGTTCCCCCCCAAAACCTATCTCGCCCTCATGCATGCTACACGTCCCACCCATCTCCCTTGATTTGATAACCTTCAAAATATTTGTTGGGCAGTATAATTAGCTACCAGCTGGTTTTACACTTAGAATTAAAATGTATTCCTTTGTAGCTGGTTTGTTATTCCTAATTATTCAGAAGGTATCAACCCTTTAAACACGAACTGTGTTGGTTTTTATATAAGGACTGAGCGCGTACCGCGCAGTAAACACACTCCGTCTCAGTTACAAAACCAGTCAGTTAATACTGTATAGGCAAATAATCGGTGTTTGTTCTGAGAGCCACACAAAACACATAAATACACTGTGTGGGCAGAACGTAGAATTATATTTAAAGATTCAGTTCGTACCACGCAGTAAACACACTCCGTCTCGGTTATAAAAACCAGTCAGTTAATGCTGTATAGGGAAATAATCGCTGTTTTTCTGAGATCCACACAAAACACATAAATACACTGTGTGGGCAGAACGTAGAATTGTTTAAAGATTCAGTCCGTGCCGCGCAGTAAACACACTCCGTCTCGGTTATAAAAACCAGTCAGTTAATGCTGTATAGGGAAATAATCGCTGTTTGTTCTGAGATCCACACAAAACACATAAATACACTGTGTGGGCAGAACGTAGAATTGTTTAACGACTCAGTCCGTACCGCGCAGTAAACACACTCCGTCTCGGTTATAAAAACCAGTCAGTTAATGCTGTATAAGGAAATAATCGCTGTTTGTTCTGAGATCCACACAAAACACATAAATACACTGTGTGGGCAGAACGCAGGATTTGTGAATGTTAAATCTGGCGGTACGCAGAGTTACCGCTAGGCTTTAAAAGGCTAAAGGAAGATTTTGACCATAAAATGATAGGCCTATTTTCCATAGGCCTCACGGACAGCATGCGACGTAATTTCTTTTTTGTTTTTGTCGGTGCTTATTAAATCATCTGTTTCTATCCAACAAGGATGAGGCACCAAACAATTCCAAACTCACAGCGACCTCGTAAATGGTCTCGCTATCCTATATCCTTCGACGGCATTTTGTATTATCCACGACTTTCCTGTGCAAGGTATCGCTGTCGCTTTGCGCAGCATTTCATACAAAACAGTTCACCCAACTGTCGCGAGTCAAGTCTCTGGAAGAATCCTTACAGAGCCTCCCACTTCTGTAGGAGACTTTCATCGCACGTACAGTGTGCAGAAGTCCAGTAATGAGATCTCCGCTCTTCTGGGATGTTACACAGCGTAGATTGGTACTTACTTACCGACGTTTCGGCACAAGCTATCGTTCCCCTCTCGGTAACAAACTATCAATCTACGCTGCATAAAATCCCAGAAGCGCAGAGATAATTTGCACCTCGGCGGAACCCTGAAATCATGCACAAATCAACGAATCTTCTTCTTCTTCTCCTTCTTCTTCTTTGGCATACTACGGCCCTTACAGTTTAACCAGTGCCTGCTTCAGAATGATAACCCATACGGATCTGTCTTCTGCTTTCTTCCTCCATCTGTTGACACCCACCGATTTCAGATCATTCTCATTACAGTCCAGCCACCTTCATTTTGGTCTTCCTGCTTTCCTTCTTCCATCTGGTTTCCCCACAAACACTTTCTTTACAGTCCTACCATCAGACCTTCTTACTAGACGACCAGCCCATTCTAGTCTTCTTACATTTACTCCTGTTACAACATTTGGCTTTCTGTACACAACTTGCAGTTCGTCATTAGTTCGGATTCTCCAGCCATTTCTATCTCTTACCGGGCACGCATTTTCATCATTTAACTGATTTGTTACATCAGCTTATTTTTATTTATAAGCCGTGTCCGTGGTCGTGTGACGCTTGCAGTCAGTAGGTTGGTATCACTGTAACAACCCCTGTGATGTGGAACTTAGGAAACGTGCTGTGTGTGTGTGTGTGTGTGCAAGGGAACTTGATCCGTGTTTCAATTATCTACTTTAATGTGATTTTCTGACGAACAAATTGAATAGCGCCTCCTTCAGTCGCTGTGCTCTGTAATACCTCGCCAGCCAGCCAGCCAGCCAGCCAGCGAGCGAGTGAGCGACATAATTCCTTTTCTTGGAGATCCCAGCAGCCGCGGGCAGAATAACACAGTGTTTTGTTCTCCGCGAAACGCTAAATTGGAAATCTTACTACGTTAAAACCGTGCAGCGGGCAAATAACTGGAGCCGCGGAACTGCGAACAGACTGGCTCCGTAGAACGAACAGGGCGCTGGAATCCGTCAACACAGATTCTCTCTGTTTTTACATCACAAATAATTACTACATGTTTCGACCTTGTTCATTACATCATCATCAATTTCGTCGATATGAAACCACACAGGAAATGAAAATATACTCGAACTCGGTTATAACGTCCTGAAGGGGACTGAATATTTAGTGTCGTTATAAACGAGTGTTGTTGTAAGCGAGTAGTATAATGTTATGGTTAACAGTGAGGAATTAATTGGTACCGCAAAATGTGTGACTCCACAGGCGAGGTGTAGCATAGCCCGATGTCGTTATAACCGAGGCTGAGTGCATATATATGTATTTTTAATTGTATTATCCAAGACGCTGAGACCCTGTCCCTTTTACAGTATCAAACACAAACACTAAACACAAATATACCAATACACACATACACACACACACACACACACACATATATATATACTGCCGTAACCACGGCCCCACAAATTTTTCGAAAGTCTAGGAGGCACCTCAAAATTCTAGGCGCGAGAACGGTAATATATAGCGAGTTCCACACTGCGGACCCACACATATTAGGCGCCATCGTAAAAAATGTCGCCTGGGCGACCTGGCGCGATACAGTAAATAAACAAACCTTCACATATATATTTACATACATCAGTTTTATTGTTCCAAGTTCTATACTGCACAAATGCCAGGCGCCAGGTCGTTGGGGCGCCTAACATTTGTGGGTCCGCAGTATGAATCTTCTTGCTTCATGTCACCCTTCGGGCACCTAGAATTTTGAGTTGGCTTTTAGATTTATGGAAAATTTCCGGACCACTGTATATATATGTATATGTATACATATACACACAAAGGGGTCACTATATACATTTATATACATGTGTATACGACCCCATCAATACTACAACAGCATTTACATATTCCTGTCTCCGAATATTCTAAAATTTTCGGTTACGCCTATATACGACAAATTTATCGTAAACACAATTTGTACTTAAGGACTAAGTTTCTTCAAAGAAACATACGCAACAGAAATACAGGTGCCCTGTTCAGGTCAACTTTCTTCCTGCACATTTCGACCCTTAGAGATTTTATGCTGTCTCGAAACTTAGTGAAAACCTAGCACCCAGCGACGCGACGCCGCATGCCAGAGGGCGGAGACCTCAAATATACCGCTGCGAAAGCCTATACGACTCGCACGGCGCTCCGTTACTGCATTTCGCGCAATGTGCAGCAGCAAACGCACTTGGCCCTTCAGCTCACTACAGCAGCCGTACAATGCTACTGCAGCAGCGTGAGGGAGATACACTGGGTGAGAGTGTCTGAGGAGAACAAGTGCTTGGACATGAGAAAGAGGAGGTAATAAGAGGACGGACACTCTCGAGGTGTCAAAGTGCACAGTGTGAAACACAACAGGACCACCCATATTTAGCGATTTAGCTCTTTAAAACCCAGTGGTTACTATACGAACCGCCAGGTTTAACATTCACAAATTCTACGTTCTGCCCACACAGTGTATTTATGTGTTTTGTGTGGATCTCAGAACAAACAGCGATTATTTCCCTATACAGCATTAAATGACTGGTTT
Organism: Coptotermes formosanus; assembly: GCA_013340265.1. Lineage (NCBI taxonomy): Eukaryota > Metazoa > Arthropoda > Insecta > Blattodea > Rhinotermitidae > Coptotermes > Coptotermes formosanus. The sequence continues at coordinate 207,303 of BLKM01000837.1, read as the reverse complement.
TTATAACCGAGACGGAATGTGTTTACTGCGCGGTACGGACTGAGTCTTTAAACAATTCTACGTTCTGCCCACACAGTATATTTATGTGTTTTGTGTGGATCTCAGAACAAACAGCGATTATTTCCCTATACAGCATTAACTGACTGGTTTTTATAACCGAGATGGAGTGTGTTTACTGCACGGTACGGACTGAATCTTTAAACAATTCTACGTTCTGCCCACACAGTGTATTTATGTGTTTTGTGTGGATCTGAGAACAAACAGCGATTATTTCCCTACACAGCATTAACTTACTGGTTTTTATAACCGAGACGGAAGTGTGTTTACTGCGCGGTACGGACTGAGTTTTTAACAATTCTACGTTCTGCCCACACAGTGTATTTATGTGTTTTGTGTGGATCTCAGAACAAACAGCGATTATTTCTCTATACAGCATTAACTGACTGGTTTTTATAACCGAGACGGAGTGTGTTTACTGCGCGGTACGGAATGAGTCTTTATATACAATTCAGGTTAAACGTAGTCTTTGCAGAGTTAAATAATGACACTAAATATATCAATACAGCTGGTTCAGTACAAATCAGCCAATAAATGCTCAAACCATGATTTCCAGTCTCAGATGTACGCGAAAAACTTGGACATCCCTGACAGATTACAGACGTGCAGTAAGAATAACACATTACACGTACACTATACATGCTCTGATCCAATTCGCGGCCTTACCCATGAGACAAAACACTCCAAATTAACTGCACTCAAGGGAGGACAGGCCTCAGCATAAGGCACTGTCACCTACCAATTAAATTCAGACGCCCATGCCGTCCGATCCCCACCGAATCCATTAATAGAATACATACGCCAGAGGGAACTCTACAAACCTCAGCCCCTGTGCAACAAGCATGCATTAATGACACATGATGAACGAAAAAGCGGCTTATTCGCTCTACTGAAATATGATGGCATGTCGTGGGTTCTAGCAAGACGCTGAAGTACCAACGACACACTCTTCAGTGTGTCTCATCTAACGCGGTGTGTCTGCCCGTCCGACTGCGTGTCTGTCTGTCTACCTACCTATCTGCCTGCCTGCCTGTCTGTCTGTCTGTCTACCTGCCTGCCTGCCTATCTACCTACCTATCTGCCTGCCTGTCCATCCATCCATCCATCCATCCACCCACCCACCCACCTATCTATCTATCTATCTATCTATCTATCTACCTATCTATCTATCTATCTGTCTGTCTGTCTGTCTGTCTGTCTAGCCATCCATCTATCTACCTACCTATCCATCCATCCATCCATCCACCCATCCTTTCGGTTTTTCTCTTCCGTCCCCACTAACTTTGCTGTGTCTAGGTTGAAATAAACTTTACGTCCCTCCCACCTCGCCATATTTGTAACAGAACTTGGCCTTTACGCAAGCAGGCGGACACTGCTTTCCCCAAATACTCTATTTTCTCGATTTCCTTCGCTGACATTCACGTCGAAGCCCTGCCACTCGCGAGGTAAGTTACCAGGCATGGACAAGCCTGCTGGCCCACGCGCCCCCGGCATCCCTCGCTTAGATTTCTTATTGCGGCGGTATGCGAAGTGTCGTGTTGCAGAACATCTGTGGACGAGAAGCGAACGGCTGGTGTAAGCACAACCGAAACTATCCAAAGTGTGGCGAAAAGAATGTAGACCAGTACACGGGCAGAACTGCACTATCGACTGCATGTGGTCAGGGACTTTACGTGTTCCCATGTTGGGGTGCGCCAAGGCACACATACATGTCTTGAGTTAGGGAATGATTTGGAAAAGACTGCATATTTCTGTTTTGGTTACCAAGTAACACGTTTAAAAAACACAAACAGAGCTTTTGTGGACACCTGTTTGAGAGGTGTAGGCCATGCCCAGTGGTTCATACACGTACAGATAAGAATTCGCCGAACTGTGTTGAGTCTTCGCATTGCAGGAGCAGTCAAAACAGCCCCCGGTAATGGCAATACTTCAAACAAACACGACTGATTAGCATATTATCGCTCGTTATTCTACGAACCCACAACATCGGGCTGACTAAAGGAGAGCGTCACATTCAAGGTTAGGCCCTCAACGATACATGTAAATAGCTCGTATTCACATGTCCGGTCATCAAGGTACGGTTGCTGGCACAGTGGGGCCACGCACGCAAATGCTAGGCAATGATTGCAATCTCGCCGACGCCAGGGAAAGAGTTCATATTAAAATTTGTACGTTCTGCCCACACAGTGCTTTTATGTGTTCTGTGTGGATCTCAGAACAAACAGCGATTGTTTCCCTATACAGCATTAACTGGCTGGTTTTTATAACCGAGACGGAATGTGTTTACTGCGGGCTACGGGTGAGTCTTTAAATACAATTGAGTGTAACGTTAGTCCCTAAAGAGCCAAGTGTGTATTGCACAATCACTAGCAGACTTGCATAACTATCTATCAGGCTCTGACGTCCTCTCACTGCAACCTTTAGTTACGTAACACGAAAGCAAAAACGAATTACAGTCCTCTTATCCGAGCTTAAGAAAAAATAATTAATTTCTGTTGTGTAAAACGGGTGTTATTATTTGAAGCGAAGTGCCCACCCCTTCGAGGGCTGCATCCGTGCAGTACACAGCCCAGGCTTCTAGTACACTCGTTATCACCATGGCAACGGCAGCATCCCGTCCCATCCCATCTCAACCCACCAAGTGAATCAGCCTGCCAGCACCTGACACCGGGCAACACTGGCTCAAGGAACAATCTGCAGTGAAGTGTGCCATCGCTGCACTGAGGATGGCGGACTGTCTGGTCCCATGGTTCGCCAACACCTATGCAGATCACCACACCGACTAACTAACTAACTAACTAACTAACTAACTAACTAACTAACTATTTACGACTGTCGCAATAAACCACGCAACTCTTCCAAGCAAATGCTGGCTCACTGCCTCGACAGGGAACGCTTCCTTCCAGATCCTTTCCAATTCACTACACATGTTATTCGCCTCAGCACATCATGTCAAGAAATTCGCGTCTACACATTCCACCACGTGATTTTCTCGTGAATGTGCAGACGAAAATGTGAGCTGATCAAATTCCTACCGACGCATACGTTCCGCGCAAAATGCGGAAAACCTGACTGTAATGTGTGTTCCCACAATCGCATTTCCGGGGAAATTATGCACAGATTAGAATTTTATTACGGGAAATCGATATGTAATACAGGGAAACAGATCTTCCAGAACTGCGGCGGCCACCTCAAAATTCTATGCACCAGGAGGGTGACTTGAAGCTAGTTCCATACCGATGACCCACCGTACAAAATTCTGTCGTTCGGGTGACATGGAGCCTGGAATTTGTGCACCCCTGTAACAATATTAAAGTGTATATATATATATCAATGAAGCTGTGTAGAACTGGGCTGGAGTCAGTTACAGGCAGGATTCAGCAGTCAGCTGCTGTGAACAGGGTTATCAATTTTGATGTTCCACAGCAGCGGAGACATTTACCCGACTGTCAGCTGTCCTGCAACATGCTGATTAGCTGTAACAGCTCGGATTAGATAGCGTCCAATGACAGAACGAGTAAGGACTTCAGAGTCAGTGGCAGGCTTATCTAACGGACTGAATAAAACCAGGAAAACTTCAGTCACGATGGGCGGTCCCCACGCTGAGATTTGAACCGTGCCCTGCGAAACACGGAGTAGCAATGTTCCCCGCCCGACCGCCACGTTCGGTTCGTCATTGTGGCTGTGCAAACCTGCGATAAACGGTACGTGTTCTTGGCAACGGAACGCACTGTCATGGGGAGGGGGGCACTGAATTCCTTCGTGTTGTCCGACACATGACCCCGCGCCAGTCTGTCTGCAGGTGATATCCTTCGACTTCTTTTAAACGCCTCAATGACGTATTTTGTGCGTGCCATCGTCTTGCGTTGCATTACCTTGTCACCAGGGCTCGAAAGGTAAAAAAGTGTCTCTATAGGCCCATGCATGAATCTAGATTTAGCCCCTTAAACACTAGGATTAACCTGAGTTTTACTGGCTCAGTCCGTACCGCGCAGTAAACACACTCCGTCTCGGTTATAAAAACCAGTCAGTTAATGCTGTATAGGGAAATAATCGCTGTTTGTTCTGAGATCCACACAAAACACATAAATATACTGTGTGGGCAGAACGTAGAATTGTTTAAAGACTCAGTCCGTACCGCGCAGTAAACACACTCCGTCTCGGTTATAAAAACCAGCCAGTTAATGCTGTATAGGGAAATAATCGCTGTTTGTTCTGAGATCCACACAAAGCACATAAACACACTGTGTGGGCAGAACGTAGAATTTGTGAATGTTAAACCTGGCGGTAGATAAAGTAACCACTGGGCTTTAGAGGGTTAACAACAATTCTACCGCACACCACTGGCGGCTCCTGAGGCTTTATGGTAGAGCTGAGGCCAGGATCATTATATAATTAATCACAACGAGTTATTGCAGCGTCTGTTTCAGCACAGCCATTCAGCCACCCACGTTTAGCGCGTATAGCAGCGTTACATTTTCTCACATAAGTTTGTTTCCCGCTCGATGAGTGAGGAAGAACTACATCATGTGTTGCAGGACCTAAATTCTTTAACTCAGTCTTCGCGGCGAGAGTTAAATCGGAAAATTTGATTCCCTGCAAATATTCACACTGTTCTCCCTCATGCTTACCTTAAAATTGCAACCGCTAAAGTTAAAATGTTTTAAATATGGCTCTGAAAACAGGTCGGTAAAAATGGTTATCAAAATGATGGCGTTCGAAAAGTTACGCAAGGCAAACAGATACACGAAGTCCCTGAAACAGGCCCTAGCTGTGCTGTTATTCCTAACGAAAACTTTCATGCATATACTTAGTTTAATTTTTCTCAAAATTTCTGGGACGGCTACAGCCCTTATGGACAAACAGCCCCTGCTGCACCCAAAATCAACCGCCCTGATTTTGTTTTAACATACTGCACCGCTATAGGTTGCTTGTTGCTTTCAGCTAACTCAAAACAGCAGAGCCCTTCTTGAAAAGCTACTAGTTCCTCAGCTGGTCAAGACATTCTCTGTATTGTATGGAACTCTGAAGTTCATTACCGTATTCACAACAGCCCTGCCCACTTGTTTCTATCCTAAGCCAATTAATTCTGTCCACCCCATCCTACACACTCCTTTACGATCCATTTTAATATTATCTTCCAATCCACCTCTATGTCTTCGGAGCGGTCCCGTTCCTGCACGGTTCCCAACTAAAACCCTGTACGCATTTCTCTTGTCTTTCATACGTGCCACACGACCCACCCATCTATTTCTCACTGCTCCACCCACAGTATTCAGTGCGTAGGTGCGAGCTGAGTCGGTCGGTCCTGTGTTCGCTTTCCATGTAGCCCCACTGCAGCTTACATGGCGCTGGTGTGCTGATCCAGAGGGCCATATTGACGGGTTCTGCTGATTACAACAGCGCCTTGTGGCAGACAATCCCACCACACAGCCGCTGGCTGTCTGCGGTACCCCGACTGTCCCTGTCTGTCCCTTCCACCTCTCACAAGACACGACCAGCACGTACTTACCGCACGCACACAATTTTACAACCTAATCTGTCCCTGTGAAGGCGTATGGAGTGTTAGAGATTACCTCCACGCATTCCCAGCTTTCACACCGATGAAAGTAAGGGGACAGATTCACATCCCGGGCGCATTATCGCCGGAGAAACAGCCCCCGGCATCCACCGGATAGCGGGCTGGGTTCTACCGACAACCGGTCTGACTACGACTGGCCAGCCAGGAATTGAACCCCGATTCTCCGGCCCTCCAGCCGTAATCAAGTCACTATACCGACTGAGCTACAGTGCCGGACAAAAATAAAAGTCGGGCCGCGCAGTCAGCGTCACTGACAGCAGGCAAAAGCTGTTGCATGGTTGCGCAGTACGACAGGTGAGACATATGCCACTTGTCCACCAAGTGAGGAGTTTTGCGATGAGGGCTCGGGTGTGTTACCTGATCCGTCGACAGCCCCCAGCACCCCCATCCCTCCGCTAGCTATATCAGCATGGGGGCGGGGCGATCAAGAACAGCAACAACGACGTAAGTCGCTTGTCGAAGTTCAATCAACAACAGAGACAACCGAAAGAATGAATTACACGCAGATCGGCCAAGGGCAGATTTTCAAACTCCAGCACTTTCTTCGTTCGCACCCACATACGATGGCATTAAACCTTTAAAGCCGGTGGTTACTTTATGTACCACCAGGTTTAACATTCACAAATTCTACGTTCTACCCACATAGGGTATTTATGTGTTTTGTGTGGATCTCAGAACAAACAGCGATTATTTCCCTATACAGCATTAACTGACTGGTTTTTATAACCGAGACGGAGTGTGTTTACTGCGCGGTACGGACTGAATATATATAATTGAGGTTGAGTCTAAATGGTGAATACCTATCATCCATCTCCTTTAGCACGTGTGAACTTTAATGACACTGGCACACATATTTCAGACTTACAAGATATCCCTCTGTGTCTCACTAACAAAGTCACATAATCTGCTTCCTGTTCCATCTGTTAGCATCGGCGGTACAATTACTGCCACGTGTAACTATCACATTAACCCTTTAAAGACGAAGCGTATCTGTTTTATATAAGGACTCAGTGCGTACCGCGCTGTAAACACTCTCCACTTCGGTTATAAAAACCAATCTCTTAATGTTTTATAAAGCAAAAGTTGCTGTTTGTTCTGAGATCCGTACAAAACACATAAACGCAATGTGGGCACCACGTAGAATTTTTTCATGTTAAACCTGGTGGTACATAAAGTTACCGCTAGGCTTTAAAAGGTTAAAACTGTGCAGCAACATGTTTTAAGAACACGACGTACCGACTCAATTAAATACACGGATCTCCAAATTAAATGACAAACACGCGAAGTTGTCCCTGCTCGCGCCATGAAGACACGAAGGGGGGAAGCGGTATAGTTCCACTGACCCATAACCTCGGTAGCAGATGAGTTTCAGTGGTCAGCTGCACACCCCGGCCGCTTTAACCTCGAGAAATAACCCTGGTACCCTCAGAAAAGGTGAGCGGGTGGGCTTCAGAGGCGGTGTGGACGTTTCGGAGGAGAAACAAGTTTCGCTTACCCTGCAGGGGATCGAACACCCAGATTGTCCAGCCCACAGCGCAGTTATAATACCGACGACGCCATTCCAGCCAACAAGGGCAACCATAATGAAAAATGTAAAGAACGCCGTTCCAAGATTTGTGTACATCACGCGGTGCGTCGTCTGCCGTCGGCCATGATCTCATAGCCGCAGCTTCAATCACAAAGTATGATTCTTGCGATCTCTGGTCTCATATTCGCAGGCATATGCCCTATTTACCGCCCCATTCATGAACATGGTTACTGTTTCTTCTATGCACTCGTTGCATCAACGTCTCTTCATCACTAACACAGGGAAGCTGCCGACATGTGTGTGAATTCAGTCGTCACACAGCAGCGCCAACTGACGGACGGCATGAGCAAACAGTCAACACAAAAAGCATGCTCAGCAAGTTCAAAAATAACAGGTCAACAAGGTAAGGACAGCCGTCATTGGGTATATACCCGCGACTACTAGGCAGATGGGCCCAAAAACTGATACATTTCGATATCCAATGTCCCTCACCTCTCAATCCTATCAATTTCGCTGAACTTCCATTTTCTCGCGCAATTAGCTACGTACAGGCAGTCGTCATTGAATTCCGCCACCGAACAACGTTACTTCTCTTTAACGTTCACAGATCTCTGTGACCACCTTTTCGATTACCGTTGCCAGCACTCGGATTAACGTTGTTCCCGTTGGCAGCTGGCGGAATCTTCATCGGCCAGACTGGTAGGTAATTTAATTTATTGATATGGGAAGGAATGCTCAGTTACACGTTGCGATTCTGAGGACCGTAACCCATCGTTAAACGAGGTCCTACCGTAATATCTGAAGTTAAGGGACGGCGTTAATCATCGTAACATCTCACAAACATTTTATATTGCATTTCTGTACCCCACTATGCTTACCACGTACTGTCAATAGCACCCAGTAATATAACGAACGAAGCGTTGTTGGTTATATCAAAAGCTAATCAAAAACACATCCTTATTAACCCTTTTCATCACAGCGTTCAATTTAACAATATTAAGAAATGCATTTCCTACCACACAGAAAACACTCCGCGTCTCGGTTAGGAAGATCGGTCGGTCAACGCCACACAGGGAAAGAACATCTTTTTATTGTGAGAATCATACAAAAACGGTAAGTACAAGGAGTGAGCAAAAGCCATACATTTCAAATGCAAATGTTTAGGCCCTGCTCACACTACAGGTTCGCTCGCGGTCAGGGCAGTTGTGCTGTGCCTGGGTTCGTGACCGTACCGTGCCTTGACCGTGACTGCTACTGCTGCTGTGCACACTGCTGTTAGAACACAGTCAAGAATATGTGACCGGCTGTTGACTGGAACGTGAGTGTTCCTATAGTGTCTATCGGGACTGTAACGGGCGGTACATATAGATATCAGTGTGCTTTAATGTAGGGGTGCAGAAATGACGGGCGCCAAGTTGACCGGGCAAGTACACCGTGGAGCGTAATATTTGTGGGTAACTTGCTTCATATCACCCTTCTGGCGCCTAGAATTTTGAGATGGCTCCTAGATTTTTGGAAAATGTGTGTACCCTACTATGAGGGACTGAGCCACCCAAAGATTTACCAGGTCACTGACACGGCAAACTCTTTATTGGCAGACCATGTAAGAGAAGAGCTGAAGACCTGCTCAAATTAAGTAGGCATCAACTAAAAGTGACAGTTGCGGTCCTCACGGGACATGCTTCTGTGAGGAGGCACCTGCATATTATGGGCCTGTTTGATGGGGATCCATCCTGCAGATTCTGCAGGATGGAGACTGAAACAGTGCAGCAAATTATTTGTTGCTGCGAGGCGTTGGCTCGGCAGCGCTATAATGTCTTTGGGAAACCGTTTGCTGAACCGAGAGATATAAGCACAGCGTCAGTAAGGGACCTTTGCCTCTTTATACGGGGCATAGGGTTACTGAACCTGTGCTGAACGGAGTGTTTAGGGCTGCACAATAAGCCTAAGGCTGAGGTGCATCCGGGGCATCTGCTGACGGGCCCTACAGAAGAAGAAGAAGAAGGAGCAGGAGGAGGAGGAGAAGGAGAAGACGAAGAAGGAGGAGGAGAAGGAGGAGGAGGAGAAGAAGGAGGAGAAGGGGACGAAGAAGGAGGAGGAGGAGAAGAGGGAGGAGGAGGAGACGAAGAAGACGAAGAGGAAGGAGGAGGAGGAGAAGGAGAAGAAGAAGAAAAAAGGAGGAGGAGGAGAAGGAGGAGACGAAGAAGACGAAGGAGGAGGAGGAGAAGAAGAAGGAGGAGGAGGATGAGAAGGAGGAGGAGACGAAGAAGACGAAGAGGAAGGAGGAGGAGAAGGAGGAGACGAAGGAGGAGGAGGAGGAGACGAAGAAGAAGGAGGAGGAGGAGGAGGAGGAGAAGAAGACGGCACAGCTCCTCCAACCGAGACACAATTCTTCGCCGTATGAACCGTCTGTTTGAACGCGGCCATGTGTGAGAAGGCGCCTTCCGAGACTCCCGCTGAAGCACCAGTAATGCCCTAATGGCTGACGCCACGCCATGTTTTATGACAGACACCCTTTGTATGACTGCACGATTGGACCCGATGCAGTAAACCCCGCCCAGGACTTCCGTTGCTATGGATATATCGACAGCCTTTTTTACAGATCGAAACCCCGACGTCAGCCAAAGAAAACACAGGGCAAAAGACGAGGAATTTAGATGCTATGAACTTAGCACACATGCAAATTACTGCATACTGACGTCCTGCGCCGTGTAGCTGGCTGGACAGGAGCTGCGAGCTCTCCATATTAACGGTTCCTCCGAAACGTTGGTACCCATCCACCAAACTGCACGGTGTCTTATCCCAGAAGACAGCAGACCCTAATATAGCGGATCCCATTTGTCCCTATTTTCCCACGACAGTCCCGGTTTTATGGGTTTTTTGAAGAGCTGTGTGCCGGTGTCCCGCAAAATTCGGCTCGGAACGCCAAATGTCCAGGGGTTTTCCAAGTTATAAGAATTCGACATGCGTACGAAAATTTTGGCTTTCCACCGGTGGGACAAAACATCTGTAGGAGTCGGACAGCCATCAACCGGCTGCTAACAGGCGCGAATAGGACAGGGGAGAGAAGATGTGTAGATTGGTGCTTACAGAGTGTGGACTGGCACTGCGAAGGATGGGGAATGGGCATTTAAAGAAAAATCACTAACAGATTCAGTCCGCACCGCGCAGTAAACACACTCCGTCTCGGTTATAAAAACCAGTCAGTTAATGCTGTATACGGAAATAATCGCTGTTTGTTCTGAGATCCACACAAAACACATAAACACACTGTGTGGGCAGAACGTAGAATTGTTTAAAGATTCAGTCCGTACCGCGCAGTAAACACTCCATCTCGGTTATAAAAACCAGTCAGTTAATGCTGTATAGGGAAATAATCGCTGTTTGTTCTGAGATCCACAAAAAACACACAAACACACTGTGTGGGCAGAACGTAGAATTCGTGAATGTTAAACCTGGTGGTACATATAGTAACCACTGGGCTTTAAAGAGTTAAGCCCAGAATTTCCAAAATTTGAATCTCTGCCTTCCTTGCAACTGGCCACCGTGAGAAGAAAGGACTGGTTTAGAGGCCTGCACACACCACGAACAGCTGTACTGCGCCAGGCATAAGCAAAATGCTGCAGTGCCAGTACATGTGTCCGGGATTATGGTCATGTAAACTGACAACCGGTAATGCGTTAATATGCTTTTTTCTCCCCCCAAATCGTAACTTTTAATACCTACGGCTTACAATTCATCTCAATTCAATTCTCTGCAATAATCCCGTTTAATGCTCCACTGCACAGCGCAAAGAAATGCAATACGACGCGCGCCAAAGTCTACAGGGTTCCCACAAAGCTGCCACTGTCGCTACACTAAGGCAGCGTAAAGCAAACCCACGGACGCTAGCGATTATGACTCCCTAACTGTACAACTCTCTAACGTCTGAAGCACTCCTCTTCAGACGTCTGGCCTATGCCACCGAACCCAAAACCCTTGCCGTCAAGCGCGTTCCCACGACGTGCGCCTCCTAGAAGGAGGCAGGTAAAAATCGTCATATTGTTTCCACCTGTCTACCTGTTTCCATATCCACCTACTAGGCTGCAGAGCGTCACATCTCAGTACACTGCAGTCTTAATGCAGGCATAATAGTTTCAGACCCAGTGAGGGGATAGGAATGTTCAGAAGTTATATTTTTGAGGGTAAGCGTCTGTTGACTTCACCCCGACTACCAAGAGTGTACTGTATTGATGTCCCCACATATTACACGTGATTAACACGTTTGCCTGAATCAGATACACCATAAATACCTGCGGCAAGTCTCACAGTAGCACAGCAAATTCTTGGTGCAATGTGTATTGCCAGCACCATATAGAAGGGCTACAGGTCAAACCACTTGAAGGAAGATGGTGAGATATGAAGCAGCAAACAGTTTACCTCTGCCCCTTTACCTCATATTACTGGATTTAACATTCTTACAAGAGAACAGACACAAAACTTCTGCAGACTCACAAGCCCATGAAGATGTAGACCAAACCTGAGTATCTACCATTCCCACACATAACTGCAACTACACGCTGGATGCACAACACTGCATTACCGGGTGGAAACTAACTTTTGGTTACACATCTTATTTTTATGTGTATACTGTCAGTAATGGTGTAATGTACAATTTACATGTGAATATATATTTGTAAATGTTGCAAGCATTAACTACCACCTGCAGGTTTTTCATAAAAATCACCTTGATAATGGCATAAAAGCTGACACATGTCAGAGGTAAAGTAACACAATTTAGTCATCACCGCAATTTTGTGTGCACCAAGTTGGCTCATATATACTGATATAACTGACAGTGTGTACACAGTTGAACATGCAACCTTTTAAGACTTCATCATGTGATATTGCTGGCTGATAAAGTAAAAAAGAATAAGATGGGCACGAAACACAGGAAATGAGAGGCGAATACAATATCCTAGCTGCAACGGCAGGGGCCAGATGTCAGTCCCAACAATTGGTCACAAATCTTAGTCCTGCAGACACATGTCACAGTGCTAACAATTGTGTTCTGCATCTGTTCTATGGCAACGCATATACTTAAGCATAGTTTGGTATCTCTAGTTCAGCAATGAATAAACATGCTTCCCTGGCAGATTGCTATCAAAACATCAGCACTTTTAGTGAATAACCCACCAGTCTCTGTTTTTTGACAGTGCACCACTAGCCACATTGGAGCACTCATCACTACTATGAACAGATGACAGGATAATATTAAAATATAACCTGGAGGAACACAGTCTGGATGAAACTCATTCAGGTTTGATGTATACAGCCGGGTTTTGTGAACACACATGTAAACATGTGTGTTTATGAAAGCACAGACTCTTTGACCAAATTAATCACTTTTCCTAGGAAGGTTGTGTTACATGGGTCAACAGGTTAGGTTATGTCACATCTAACTTATTTGAAGAATAATTTACAATTTTGTTGTCATTTGGATTCACTCTAAGTGAACCATGAGGACCCACCAGTACTGTTTCAAACACACTATCCTTACTTCCTTGTAATATACACTGGTCCTATAACTGAGATCATGTGTCTCCTAGTACCACACTGGGACATGCAACAGATAAGACACAAATGTGTTTAAAGTAGGGCTTTACCCACTCATAACATGGCAGCTATTATATGCAGCTCCTGCTTCAACAGTCAACAATTCTGCACTGTGCACTCATCACATATTTCAATGTTTCATACAATTCCCAGAATAAGCAGCAATTACTTCCATCAACAGCATTAAACTAAATTGTCTAAGAAACAGTATGTTTTCTATAATGATAGAACCAACCATATATGTATTATTTACGTAAAACACAAACTCTCACACTTGCAGCATGTTGAATCTAGTTTGACATTGTGTAGCAGTGGCAATGCCCAAACATACAATGACAATTCCGCACCAGACTCAACTGTATCATGGGCAAAATGATGCAAACCACGAACAGAACCTGATGTTCACACCATAATATTACAGAAACTTGTACAACAATACAGGATTCAGCAAGAACAAGTAAATACTTCAGTCAATGCACCAGTAAAGCAGAAACCGAAACATATGCATGAAACAAAGTAAAATTCTGTGAGTGATTAAGTCAGCCACAAAGATGTAACTTTTACAACCTGTAACTCAAGTCACATGCTATGTCTTACCGCTTCTGCTCCTGTGTCCTCTCTCCATTTCTGTTTGCCCAAGAACTCTACTTTCTCCTTCTCTAAATCTTCTGGTGTCACATCCCACCGACGCTTCCTCTTCTGACATTTATGGGAAGGAAATGGTGAACTGTCACACCGTGGCGCCATGTTATCTCTTGTCATTCCCACACACAAGTCACCCTGATTACATACACATTTATTAAAATGCCACTTAAATTAATTTTCGACCGATATTGCACATAAAGAAATCTCCACATTTACTGTGATGTCCTTGTGCGTTTGTGACATTTTTATCTCAAATTTATAACCACAAAAGGACACGCATGTGAACGACTGTAAGGTTAGGTTACACTGAACTTGTTGATTCAAGTTACTTTGCTAAATGTCACTCTAGTTTCGCTGACAGTGAGGCACACATCTGTAGAGTAATATACTTTCGGTGTGAAACTCCCTGAAAACAATCAGTTGAAATAAACAAATAACCTTATCGCATGAACACGCTACGTACTCCATATGTCCAGCCATAACTTAAACTATATAGTGTAGAGGGAAGCACGATCTTCACAGCAGTTGGCGACATCTCTTACGGAACATACAAACCTCTAAACACTCCCCCACCTGTGTCAGCAAAAAATTTCAATTAACCTTTTAAAGCCTGGCGGTAACTTCACACACGACCAGGTTTAGCATTAAAAAATTCTATGTGGTGCCCACATTGCGTTTATGTGTTTTGTACGGATCTCAGAACAAACAGCAACTTTTGCCTTATAAAACATTAAGATATTGGTTTTTATAACCGAAGTGGAGAGTGTTTACAACGCGGTACGCACTGAGTTGTTATATAAAACAGATACGCTTCGTCTTTAAAGGGTTAATGTTTGATATGTGAGAACTGATGGGTCAGGTACAGTTTGGAGCCCGTCGTAAGGTACATCTTAGGGAAAAGGGTCAAGGGACTATAACGAGAATAATTTAGCTATATTTTCTCATATAAGTCACACAACGTATAAGACAGGATGAAACCAGTAACATGTTTCTACTGATTAAGCAATCATCAGGCCTTTAACTCGATAAAGGCCTGATAACAGGTTGTTCCAAAACTTCAGTAATAAACAAACATTCTATGCTGTATAAAATCCTAAAAGAGTGCAGATCTCATGTACACAGTGGCAGAAGCCTGAAATCACGCACTGCGGTGTTCCCATTCCATCAAGGCAACCAAGCAAAAATATGTGATGAAACTGGCAATGAAAACTGCTGCCACATCCCAGTATGTACTTGTGGGATGTTACAAGGCTTATGTTGGTTGCTTATTCACAACAAGAAACCACTGAATATGCTGTCCTTCATTTGATCATAAGTTCAACCCTTTCCTCTCTCAGTCGACTATTATAAAGACTGCAATGTGAGATAATTTTCATGTTTTTTGTATAACACCTTAAAGAGCTGTGGTTGGTAAGGAAACAGGCGACTACAAATTTTTCAAAAGTACTTTAAAATCTGTCATCCAACATGGCCATATGTTGGTCTCTAGAATGTACAGGCAAATGGCATAACATGGCATATGCTGGTCTCTGTATGTTAATGTGGCAGCATTTTAAATGTCCATGCTAAGCCAGAAAAACTCAGTTATGACATACAGTTGAAACTCAAGCCATTTCCTAAAGGCTAATCTGACACTACTCATTGTATTTTTGCCATTATATAATAAAACAGTTTGATACGCATTACTACTTGGCAAACATACAGTCAGAAACCTTTGGGAAGGTGGATCTGTAGAGGTACACAATAATTACACCAGGTTAAAAAAGAATCATTAAAAATGGCTCACTGTGCAACTAAATTCCCTGCCACATAAAACACACAGCTCAATTTATTAACAACTTAATATTCGAAAACACAAGCAGCAATATACTGTGGAACATCCTTTAATGTCCCCTAACCTTTTAAAGCCTAGCGGTAACTTTACGTACCACCAGGTTTAACATTAAAAAATTCTACGTGGTACCCACATTGCGTTTATGTGTTTTGTACGGATATCAGAACAAACAGCAACTTTTGCCTTATAAAACATTAAGAGATTGGTTTTTATAACCAAAGTGGAGAGTGTTTACAGCGCGGTATGCACCGAGTCCTTATATAAAACAGATACACTCGTCTTTAAAGGGTTAATTTAACATTCAATTTCATTGATGTCATGTGAATAATTTTAGTGTCAGATTCCTCTGTTTATTGTTAAAATACATTGCACCAGAAAGAAACCTTAAGTGAGAGTCTCAGCGTACTTGAATTGGAAATAAAGGAATATGAAGATTAATGAGGGCCCGAAAATAATAAAGAACATGTTTGTTTTTCTTAGTTTTTATTTATTTATTTATTTACATCCATTTTTAATTTTTGACATCATTAGTGTGTACATTTATACATTATTCACTGCTTCAGGTTGGCAGAGTGTGTTATGGCACATCAATATTCGGACACTAATATACTGTAATGCCAATCACTCTCCAAGCTGACCAGCTTTCTTGAATTCGGCCAGATGTAGGCTAACGCTCTGTAATATTTGTCTAGCATCTGATTCTAACCCTGTTACAGGATTTTCACCACCGATGCCCAGCACTCGTCCACATTCTCTAATGAAGTACTCCAAATCTGCTTTGTCATTGCCAGTGTCTCCGCCACTAAGGCACTTGTTTGCTAACTGTGCTAGGCGAGCTCTCTCTGAGCTGAAGGCCTCATCCAAGTCAAAGAGCTCCAAACTGGGTGGAGGCAACTCACGAAAAGAAGGTGGAAATACCTGCAAGGATATTACAATACATAGAACAATACCATATTTCCTTGGGTATAAAACAATAATTTTTTACCTAAGTCATCAACATAAAAACTGCGGGGTCACCTTAAAATTGTGTACAAAGTTAAGCATCTTCTAGCTAGGCACTTCCCTGAAAACTGAAGGCTCTGAAGACAAGTTGGCAGAACACCGAAGTGACCAGAACATATTTTTGTACATGTTTGATGTTCTGTGGCTATCAACTGTTCACTCCTTACCATGAGGCTTTTCACTCCACACACACACACAGCTAATTTCTTGAAATTTCTGCCTGTTCTTCCAAAGTGAAAATGCTGTTTAAATATTCACAAATATAAAATGACTAATATTGGAGACCATTTGATGATTCTTCTTGTACATACAGAATAATATTTATATAATACTTACTATCACCCATAGTTCCATCCATCCTATGGCACTACAGCTCATAGTCAAGCCTCGGCCTCCCATTTTCTTGGGTTTCATTACAATTATGTTTTACAATGTGGGGTTATTAGCCTCATGCTCAACCCCCGGCAATACTGGAGGGCTGATGGGTTGCTTCTTTGTCTGGCTTCTCCCCACCAACCTGCCTGGCAAGGGAGGCCCTACCAGTAGCAAGCCACTGCTGTATAGCTTGGTTGATCATTGAAGCACGCAAGGCACAACACCTCATCAAGGTCTTGCAACCCCTAGCTGGGGGACTTACTGTCATAATGGCTTAAATTTTCAAAACAAAGAAAATTTCCAGACGAAAATTCCTGCATTCTATTTCCTCTTTTCTGCTCATTTTGGCCTGTGCGACCCAAAAATGTTTTTTGTGGTCTGGTATATGACGTCAGAGACTATTTTGGAAAGGGAAAAGTATACAAGCACTTCTGATTTCCATTTCCAGTGCAGTCATGTGCCATATCTTTTATACAAGTAAAACAAAAAAACCTTACTAACATAACAACAGTAAATAGTGTTGCAGTACACAATTACCGCTGCTTGCAGAGGTGGTAAAGGCGTTTCAAACTGTGGAGTGATGAGGCGTAAGGGCTCATGCTTCACATTTAGGTCCTCATAAGCTTGGATAGCAGCTGGAACACACCCTGTGTTGATGGAGAATAAGCGCTGGTTAAACAGCTTTGTGTAATCTGTAGGAATCTCATCAGATGACTCCTGAAGACACACCCTTGGCCTCTCTGCCAGTTTGGCTGTATCAGGTACCATGATATAATCTGATATCTGACAGAAAGCAGTTACTTATTTCACTGACATTACAAAAGGGATGGGAAGTGTGGAAAATTGGAAAATACTAAAACAAGAAACACATATAATATAAATACACACACACATACATAATATACATCTGAATAACAGTTAACACATATAAAATTTGTTAAAACTGAAGAGAGATTATTCAAAGGATACTTGCAAGAAGTTACACAAAACAGATATAATAACAAATAGCTGCCTATGGTTGTATGTTACTATGAGTTTGCCTCTTGTTCAATATGGGCATGAAACTTGGCCTCACACATTCAGGGAAGAACACAGGCTGAGAGTGCTTGAGAATAGGGTGCTGAGGAAGATATCGGGAACCAAGAGGGAGAACATAATGGAATGATAGAGAAAAATGCACACTGAAGAGTGTCATAATTTGTAAGAGGGAGAAGAGAAATGCATAAAGGGCTTTGGAGTGGAAACTGACTGAAAGAGACCTAGGCATAGACTTGAGGATAATATCACCATCAAGCTTAAGGAAACAGGATGGGAGGGTGCTGACTGGATTCTTGTGGCTCAAGACAGAGGCCTGACGAAGGCTCATGTGAACACAGTAACAAAATTTTGAATTTCATAAAATGCAAGGGATTTCTTGACTAGCCTTGTTCTACGGAGTTAGTCATATGACTGTACATCATGTATTTCAGTTTACCTCAGGATCATCTGCATCTATCTGGTTAAGTTTGATGTCAGATGATGTCAAGAGTCTCAACAACATGTCCCTCAATGTGTCATTGTCCTCTTTGTCAATGTAGTTGTCAGCAAATATATGAGCTGAACCCAGTACTGCCAGTTTACCACCAGGAGAGCCTGAGGCTTTTGTGTGGGTATACAGAGCACAGACTGGACGATTCAGTGGAAATGCCACACTGCCTGTTGATAACAGTGCCACAGCTGGTCGAGCAACATTCAGTGTAGCTCCATATGGATACACAAATCTGAGGGCTCTGAAAACAAATGTACATTTTCAGAAACAGACAACAAAATAAACACATAAAAACAGCTGCTTACAGTAAGTTATATCTGGATTAGTCAACTCCACTGCACTATTTATTTTTAACTGTCAATAAAAAAAATCAAAAGTTAGACTTCAAATTAACATCACCTTAAACTCGGTAGCATCGGTTCCTTCAGGATAACTGCTGTACCCCTAACTCAAAGTCCATTACCATCTTTACAGGACCGTATTCTGAGCCAGATCAGTCCTTGAAAACTATTTAAGACACAGTTCATATTATCCTCCTACTTACTCATATATGTTCCCTTTACATTTACGAAACACGATTTTGTAAGCACATCCCGCTGTCTCCTCTATGGTCCACCTTCCTTGAATTTCTTTGCCTTCTCATTATGTCCTCCTTCTCAGGGCCAAACATTCTCCTCATACCCTGCCATCAAAAACCCTAAATCTGGCCCCAATCTATGACCTGCTGTTACATTCCACACAATGAGTGTGTGTACTATGACCTAATGACCTAATATGTGTGATCTTGGTTAATTACAAGCAAACATTAGGAGTTTTTCTTATCTATTGATACATATCATGTCACTGTAGGCTTACAGGGAACTTCATTACAAACATGAGTAAGTGTTACTTTCTTCTTGAATTACCCTGTATATCTGTGTCTTACAATGCTGTTTATACCTTATTTTTTTGTGCACCCCTGTGACTGTGAAGCCAAAAAATGGTGACCATGGGATCATACTTGTTTATCAGGTAGTTCCATACAGAGCCACAGCATGCAGGTGAATCTCAGATGAAAGCTTGTGGCAGGTAGTGTAAGGTTCCGCTAATCACTCTGTTCTTGCTCTTACATTAATGGTGAATGCAATAATTAAGAAACAAAATTTGTATACATAAGTTAAATATGGAAGATTTATAATATTAAAAACCAACATTTGTATCTTAAATACCTGTTGTTTTAAGTGTGTGTGAAACTTGGTCACTCCACCACTGCGGAAACCTCAAATCTCGCATCTATATATTTGCGTGAATTAGTCCCTGTAGCATTTAGATGCCACTGTTGAGCACACAAACTGACACAACTATGGCTCAGGCAGCAGCAAATTGTCAATATTAATGTAATGAACTCACTGGCTGTTATTGTGGTCATACTGGTCACTTGCAGAATATTTTCCAGATGCTAAGGCAATTGCTCTGTTAAGGATCCCATTGGCAACCAGACACTCTTTGGGATGAAAATATTTGTAGTAATGAGTTCGTACCACACAATCTGGTGAGAAATGTATAACATGTGAAGCAGACACAACTTTGTAGTGGTGCCCATACACTAAGACCATACAATACAAACAACATACATGCAATGAAAATTGTACCAGCATTTAACTTCATTTATGCTTCGTAGACTGAACAAGAACATAAGCATGGCAACGGAAACTAAATTCCTGTCTTCTAACAAATCAGTGAAATCCATATGGCTACATTTTCAAAGAATGTTTCACATACATATGTCCGCAAAACATACTGAACAGTTTATGGAATGTAAGGTTTGAGATTCTCATGCCAGTTCCACTCATTCTTAACCTCTAACCTAGGTGGAGGTGATTGGTCAACATCATGCCTCAGCTGCTTTACCTCCAGGAAAGCACCTCAGTACCCATCGAATAGGAGGCTGGGTGAACCCTGGGGCTGGTCTGGACAATATGCAGATGAGAAAGATCTCTTACTCTGCCAAGATTTGAACCCCGGATTGTCCAGGCTGTATCCTAGTCACTATACAGACTCAGCTATAAAACATCCTGGTCAAGTAGCTTGTACAGCAGCTAAACACTTAAAAAGTGCACAAGAATGTTCATGACCAGTGTCAGTACACAGTGTCACGCTCTGAATTAATCTAATACTAGAATAAAAAGATATTAACAAACTGCTTGCTGGAAATGGTGAATTCATCCTTTTTTGCTGCAAATAAATATCTGAGGTGCTCTGAAAATGATGAGAATTTACATGGATCAGTACCATTCATGATCTTGGGCATTGACTTCATGAGATTCTGGCACCTAAACATACACTGTACATCAAGTGTGGTTGAGTTTGGAGCAAAAGGGTTAATAATGCCTGATAACTAATATGTGGCCAAAAAATGAAACGATAATTCCAGTAACGTATGAATGCATTTCAGTAAACTGCAGATGAAACTGTTCATTAATACAAGACACATTAAAATGTTTAGTTCCGAAATAGAAACAAATACTGGCTACTAAGTACTGGTAATCAGTAACCAGTACATGCTAACACAGTTTAATGACTTGATAAATATTAAATATAGCAACTTAGTGCAGTATATTTTTATCAGTGTATTTAAACTATCTCCCAGAATAGAATTTTGTTCTTCTGGGATACGACAATGGAACACTGGGTAATTTCAACGGAACATAGTGTGTTATCTTCAAGGCGCAATAGGTCCTAGAAGAATGCAGTCTTCTAGGACCTACTGAACCTAAAAGATGAAGAATCCAATTACCCAGTGACACAACACCATATTCCAAAAGAATGGAATCCCCAGCCACACTGCTGCAAAAACATCAAAACTTGCAGAACCTCCCACAAGATGTTCAGTTGTCACTGATACATGACAAAGAGATGGCAAGCAAGTGATATACAGAGCTTGATAGAAGCTGTGATGGTTATTGAATATAATAAGTCTAAGTACACAGTAGACAATGCAACAATTTGAACTAGAACTCCATATTTACCAGTGTTGATCATAATGCCATATTCTTCCAGTAAAAAGTTCATATTTGTCTGATAGTTCTTCTCACCCCCTTCTCCAAGCAGAACCAAAATACTTCCACCAGAATCAAGGTACCCTTTCATACAGTTAAATTCATTTTCTGTAAATTTTTCTCTTGGTCCAGGAATAACAAATAACTTTACACCTGAGAGTACATCATGACTGATGTCATCTTTATTCCTGAAAATAAAATGTTTCAAATCAGACAATGTCAGTATCAATGACACCAGTGAAGAATGTACTACTCCATGAACAACTATAAGATATATCCATTCCACAAATGGGCTACTGTTCCTTTATGAACAAAAACGAAATCATAAAAAGTGTACTTTTACTTCATGAATTTCAGTACAGTTAACACCTAGTATTTGGTTGCATTTAAAGTGAACTGCCATGGAACACCAGACAACGGACTATATAAAATTCATGTTTATATTGAGAAGGAAGAAGAAGCACTTGATTTATGAAGAAAACACTTTACACTCTCTTGCAGGCAATACATAGACTACGAACTACTGTAGTGATGACACAGCCCTGACACTGGCAGGTCAGAAACAGGTGCTGTGTATCTCCCACACTCTTGCAGGAAATACGTGAACAACCAACCAACCAACCAACCAACCAACCAACCAACCAACCAACCAACCAATGAAGGAGGGAACCAAACTCATTGTTATGTGTACAGAGCTCTGGGAATATCTCATCACCATGAACCATTGCATGTGTGCTAATATATTTCTGGTGTTAAGAGAAAGAAGGATAACTAAAACCTGGTCAAGATGACAGAAGTCAATCATGAAATTATCTCAGGTGTCAAGCATTCACACACTGACCCTGAAGATGAAAGTCCCTTTGCTACTCAAAATGCCACAAACCACTTGCCCAGTGACACAGTGTACCATGTCACAAAACTTGAATCTTCAGCAGCACTCCTGTGACAACCTCAAACCCCAGAAGTTGTTCCTTTAACTGCAAGTAGGTTATCTTAACCCCACAAGCTTCCTGAGGTATGAATGGGCTTAGAAACCAATATGACTGTCATAAGGTGATGTTGATACACACCGTCTTGAGCTCCACGGTGAGACAAACAGGAATACCATGATCATAGTGGGCATTTGACTCTCCTGTGGCCTTCTCAGCACTAACTGAGGCAACTTGATAAATAAACTTGCCCCCCCCCCCCCTTCACATTCACACTCTATTACCTAATAAGAGCTTTGAACAAACATCATTGTAATAAGAAGATTATTTTCTTCTCAGGGTGTCATGTATTTAGTCTGGTACTGTGATGATGGAGGCAGGAGGTTCCTCCGAAACGTCGATACATATCTGCCACATTACAAGGTATCACATCTCGGGAAGGCAGTAACCTTAAAAAACCTGCCATGAGAACCGCAAATCACTTTACCCGCAGAACACCACAACAGACCCAACCAACATAGGTCAGCCTACTTGTCAATGAAGTGAATTCACTCAAACCTTCGGCACAATTCCATTTCATGTCCCTGGATGGCTATAATTTCCACAACTCTAATACTGCATGACTTCAGAACAGGATGAGTCAAATTGACGTGTTGTCACCCCTCCCTAAACATTTTGCAAACAAAAGTCCCCAATCACACTAATAAACTATGACCCTGGAAACACGATACAGGACTATTCTGCAACAACGTTCATTCTTTCCTATTGGCACATGAACAATATTCAAGCGTACGAATGTGGGCATGGGGTTACGAAAAGGCTACTGCAGCTACTTACGTCTGTATTTTCCAGCTTCCTTTCAATTTTCGATGCACAGTTTTGTAATTTTCATTGATTTTAAAAAGTTCATTTTTTGATGAATTAAATAAGATAGTATTGCCTTTTTCTTTGGAGTCTGTCAAATCCTGCAAAGAAATTAGTCTCTACAGAAGGCACAGTCTATGGAGAGTTGTATTAGTGAATTTATAAACGCGAAAAATATATCTTGAAACAATTATAAATTCTGGTAATAACAAGATTGGTATCACATTGAAAGATCTGAAATAGAGCAAAAAACACAAACTTGTTTACCTCAACGGGCGCCATCTTTCATCACACTCCGAGCTATTGGCATTCCACAGCTCAAGTCATCAGTGACACATTCACCAGTGATACCAACAGATTCCTTATCAGCTGTGAAGTGGTGTAAAAATTGACACTTGAAATCACGGATGATTAAAGTGCAAATATCTTGTACGGTGTTACTGTTATTAAGAGCGGTGACAGAACTGTACCTGTAAAATATTTTTGTATCGTAAAGAGATGAATATATTATTCACCTATTCATATAACAGTACACAAAGCACCATTGTGTTTACACGACTGTGAAAAGTTTCCTGCAGCGTACAAGCTCGTCGATTGTAAACGCCTGTAGGTGTGTCGGGGATTTGTTCGGTACGTCGCAATATGTCGGTGCTTTCCTCTCAAGGTAAGAAACGAAAGTGGCTATATTAATAACGATTTTGACCTGAAATGCCTGTAATAATTTTTATTGACACCGTTTATTTGATGTGGTTAAGACTTTTTATTTATAGACAATTCATACAATTTTGGATTATGAAAAGTTCTCGAAGTATATTCAGTTGAACTCGCCGAGAGAAGAGAAAATGATTGTGTTCTGAGTATGGTGTTGAATCCGTGGTTATCATTAGTGCATTACCTTTCGTGCCGATAGAGGAATATATTATAGTGTGCTTTCTAGCTTCTTGAAGTAGTTCATGTGGTAAGAGCGCTTTTTCATGACAAATTTGTAAACAAATTATTTATAGAAAACAGGGATTACGTATAAACCCATAACATGAAAATGACATTGATTTTGTTTACAGATTCCAACAGACCAGAACTCTATGAAGAGGTTAAGTTGTTCAGGAATGCACGGGAAAGAGAAAAGTAAGCTTCATTGTTTTAGTATAATGACTAATTTTCTGATGAACTAATGTATCATAGTTATGTGCATTTTGGTACTGTTACCAAACCGTTTTCAACACATTATTCACAAAGGGAGAGTTGTGTGTGTGAGGAAAGGAGTGTTCAAGAGAGAACTGTACCTCAGTTTGTGCCCTGCTGTTGGTGAGTCATCTAAAGAGACCATCTTGGAAGTACATCATGCACATAGTTTGTCACAGCATGTGACACATCCATTACCAGCCTCAGCTGCTGCCAACTTACGCACACATATACAAACCAAAACCTGTCTTGTAGTTCACTGGGAGTAATGGAAGGCTCATTGTGAAAGTTGTACAGAAAGGCATTATAACACACACAAATTCGATGTGTGTGTTGTGTTGCCACACTGTGTATTCTCCGTCATGCATGAAGTTTCTGCCCTTCTGGTTCTGTGACATACCTGGTGTATACCGATGTAAATCATGATACCAATATTGGCATTAAAGAATCGGGATCAGGAATGGCATTTAGCATATGTTGCAGGAGCATGGAGGGGAAGGTACTTCTGGCTGCATAGTTTTAGTAACGTGCATGTAACGAATTCTGATTTTGTTCCTCACATGTTTCTTTTTCTCAGGTACGATAATATGGCCGACTTATATGCAGTCATTAACACACTACAGAATTTGGAAAAAGCTTACATCAGGGACTGTGTGACACCTAAAGAATACACAGCAGCATGTTCAAAACTCCTTGTGCAGTATAAGGCAGCTTTCAACCAAGTTCAGGGAGATGAGTTTCCAACTGTAGAAGCTTTTGTGAAGAAGTACAGAGTAAATATACTGAGAATTATGTACTATATCTATACATCCTGTTGTTCATAATAAGTCTTGAGTTGCAACGTGGAAAGTTAATCAGTGTTGCACATGTGATGCATATACAGTTGAATTCTGTTATAACGTCATGAAAGGGGCTGAATATTTAGTATCGTCATAAACAAGTGTTGTTCTAACTGAGTAGTATAATCTAACAGTTAACAGTGAGGTATTAATTGATACCACGGAACATATGGCTCTGTAGGCAAGGTTCGCATAAACCGATGTCGTTATAACTGGGTTCGACTGTACTTTGTATTTTTAAAGAATACGTAAAGTGCTCGTTGACTGATGATGTTTGTCCCTGCATATATGTATCCATGTTCACTGTAAGGAACTGTAATAATTCAGCTTCATGTTTCTGCATAGTTGGATTGCCCAGCTGCTCTAGAACGAATAAAGGAGGATAGACCAATTACAATTAAGGATGACAAAGGGAACACCAGCAAGTGTATAGCTGATATCGTGTCTGTAAGTGTACAGTACTGTTTGTTTAGACTGTCTTACTTCTGCCAGTTTTTCTTTAGTCTTTTTATAACACATTTTCTGACCTCTGAGCTTATTCATGTGGATTAGATGGGTGGAACCCGCTGGATGTCTGGGGGGGAAGAGACGCATACAGGGTTTTGGTGGGGAAACCTGAAGGAAAGAAACAACTTGGAAGATTTAGGCCTTAGATGGCAGGATAATGTCAAAATGGATCTTCAAGATGTAGGATGGGAGGGTGTCATTGGATTAATCTACCTCAGGATAGGGACTAGTGCTAGGCTTTTGTGAACACGAAGATCTGCGCTCTTCTGGGGTGTCACGTGGTATCCAGTGGTAATCCTTTACCGACATTTCGGGACAACGTATCGGTCCCATCTTCAGGGGTCAAGAAGCCAATTCTTCATTTGACTTCTTGACCCTTGAAGATGGGACCCATACATTGTCCTGAAATGTCAGTAAAGGATTGCCACTGGACGCTGCATAACACCCCAGAAGAGCACAGATCTGACCAACATTGCAGTGGAAGCCTGAAATCACGGATTTTTGTGAATACATTAGTGAAAATTCAGGTTCCATATGTGGGAAATTTCTTGACTAGCTGTAGAACTGTCAGCTTTTCTAGAATGACTCCACTCCATGTAGTTACTTATGAGCTCTGATAGTAATTTTCTCTGCCAACAGCTGTTTATCACAATCATGGACAAGTTGCGACTAGAGATAAAGGCGATGGACGAACTGCACCCAGACTTGAGAGATCTTATGGATACAATGAACAGACTCAGTCTTCTGCCATCGGATTTTGAAGGCAAACAGAAAGTGTCTGATTGGCTTACTACTCTGTCAGGAATGCAAGCGTCTGATGAACTTTCGGAGACGCAGGTGCGACAGTTAATATTTGACCTCGAGTCGTCGTATAATGCATTCAACAAGTTACTACACCATACTTAATACTACATCGTACTGCAGCATGCTTAATAATGTGAAACTGTGCGAAGTGTTCGCTCAGTAGGTCACTTTTTTTTCAGTTGCCTGTTCAAAAGAGCAGAGTAGTGATGTCATATGATGTCACCACGCACTTCCCTTGTTTTCTGATTTCATGAATTCTGCAGTTTAATATTTCATACTGTGTATAGGAATTAGACATATTGTGGTACTTGTTTTAGTTATAATGCAAAGCAAAAAATGTGTTATTCTTTCTATAAATATGATGATTGTATACAGCTAATGTGTTAAGTCTTGTGGTCTGTCATTTGTTCTGGTTCATCAATTTTGTGTTCAATATTTTACGTTATCTTGCCGTAGGCATGCCAGAATCTACACAGTGCCATGTATTTGTATGTAGCTGCAGTGTGCAGAATGTCATGTAGCACACAGACAGAGCAGGTTGGCTGAAATGGAATATTTATTTCATTTGAGAGGCTCCTGGTTTGAATCATGATGAGGATGTTGACCTAAACTGAGCAATCAGAAGTTAAATACACCATAAAATAAAGTCTTAGACAAAAGCATGACTTTCCTAGAGACAGGCTTTCAGGGATCACTAGTTTCTATTACAGGTTGAATATCCCTTATCTGAAATTCCAAAATCCGAAAACCTCCAAAATCCAAAATTTTTGTGTGCTGACATGAACACAATGCTGTACAGATGTAGATACTTGTAAATAAATTCAGTGCTCAGTTTGAGGTTGTAATTAAATTCAATGCTTAGTTTGTTTTTATACCCTAAATAAAACCTGTATGTTCATAAGCTGTGTATGAAACATAAATGATTTTGCATTTAGATTTGGTTCCCATCCCCAAGCTGTCTCATTATAATATGCAAGTATTCCAAAATCCAAAAAAATCCGAAGTCGGAGACATCTCTGGTCCCAAGCATTTCGGATGAGGGATGCTGAACCTATATAACTGAAATGGGCAAGTCATGGGAGCCCCACCCAGTGAACTAAAAACACACTTGGGTGGTTGCAAAGGCTGCAGAACCTGTGGTAGAAGTTTATATACCACTTCGCACGGCAGCAAGTTAACTCAAATGGCTTGTCTTGCTTTGGAGTCCATTGTGATTTGCACCTCTACATTTGATGTTGCGGATCTCCCAGAGGAAGCAGCTGATGACATATCGGCTTCTAAAACACCTGGGAGGCAGTAAACACTGTGCTGTATATTTTGCTCTTTGCAGTGTTCTGTAAATACTGTATGTTCAGTTTTTTGTTGTAGTTTTCCCATCATGGCCCACATGAAAATAGCATTTTTGAAGCCACCATTCGATCTATTGGCAAAACCAGTGTATCGGCACACCCTATGCCCCAGTCATGTTGGAAAAATTAAATGTGAGTATGGCTGTTTATTAATGCGGGTTAAACAATAGTAGCTTTAATAAGAGAAACAAGTAAGAATAAGACAGACAGTACCGGCCCTGTGCAAACTGAGTAGAGCACAACCCTGTAACCATGGAAGCTGGTAACCACAGCAATGAAGTGTGGCACATTTCAAGGTTGTGACTTACAATGTATTGTGTGTAAGGAGATGTGCATGGGGAAGTACGTTGAACACAGTTGTGTACTGTGTGTAAATCGTGTAGTTGGAAGGCAAAGTCCTGGACTGAGGAGAAACCAAAGTTTGTTCTGCTGTATAATGTGTGCAGAATTAAGGGCAATCAGAGTGTCACAAAGGATGCAGGGCTGAAGCTAAAAGTGTCATGTGGAAGGAAGTCTTTACATACTGTATTTTGAACAGAATGAACTGTACACACATACAGTGTAATATAAAGCATTAAAACAGTTTATATGTGGGAATTTAAAATAAATGTACAATGTTATTTTTGCTCTGTATACAGACATTTTATTTCAACATGCAGAATCGTTTGTTAATTTCTCTTTTCCTGATCACAGTGTCTTTCATTTTGGGCAGTGCTGCCTTGCTGTTAGGCCCTGCCCCATATTTTTTCAAGTATTAATGTTTCCATAAGACCATATTCCATTGTTTTCAGTATTTTGGGTTTTACAATATTGTTTGGTTGCAGGGTGTATCCAGCCTGTATCCTAGTCACTATATTGACTGAGCTGTTTCAGCTTACGAAGTTTGACACAAATGTTGATGTATTCAGTATAAAGTCTTTTGTGGTCACGTGTTTTCAGGGACAAAAACTTCCTGTTTATGACTTTCTACATTCTTCGGGGCCTTTGACGCAGTCTGTTCAGTTGTCCGTTCAGTTTCCATTTCAGTTAAGGAATCAAAACATACGTGTAAACAGAAAAACGGAAGAACCGAACTGAAACAGATACGTGGCTTCATGGGTCAGCCAGAGGTTGTCATATCAGTTGTCTGTTAAATGACCGTGTAAACAGACGTGTCTGTTCATGCCTCGTTTGAATAGAGACTCGCGTAGAATACATGTTAATGATGTCAAAAGGTCACTATTATTACTGGTTTTATTGAAATGTATCGCAGTTTCCATTCTTGTGGAAGAAGACTGACCCACGCTGTCACAATACAGTTAAAAGAGAAAATGCTTACAAGATTTTGTTAGAAAAGTATAATGAGTATGATCCAAATGCGACAAAACAAAGTGTCTTAAGGAAAATCAACAGTTTATGTTCTGTGTACAGCAAAGAATATAAAACAGGAGCACAGTGGTGTGGGGACTGACAGTATCTACAGTTGTGTTGTTGTTTTCTTCATTTCTTTTAGTAAATTCACGTGAGATTGTGACTCTTTTGAGATATCAGCGTTCACTCCCTTTGGCTCCTTTTTTCCTTCGCTTTGTTAATGTTAAACCACGGCAAGTGAAATAAGCATTTCTGCATATGTTTCACTCTGAATTTTGCTAAGCACAAATGAGAACTGGCCAGAATTGTGTAAATACACTGCTCTTTCCAAATGGAACTGATCTGAGACTGAAACGAGAACTGAACGGACAACTGAACTGTCTTTGTCAAACGCCCCGTAGGCAGACTTAACAGTAGTATGTGGGTTTGAACCCAGAAATGCTGGTGCACTTTCCCGTCTCCAGTGGCCCCTAAAGGCATGTTTTCGTGCGTTTATAATGAAACTTGTAAAAAAAGTGCCTCTTAGCTTAGCCATTTTTGTCTGGGCACACAAACCCGAGTGGCGGGAGGGGGACTATAGGGCAGCAGCACCCCAAATCAAATTTAAAACATTGTACACACGATGATACAAACGTTTACGTGTTTTACCCTTCAGCTAAAAAATCAGCTGATGACTGCTACATTGGAATTTTGTATGCTACAGGCTGGAGAGTCCGGGGATCGTATCCCGGTGGAAGCCAGATTTTCCGTACCCATGCAGACGGACCCTGGGGACCGCACAGTCTCCTGTGGAATGGGTACCGAGTCTCTTTCCCGGGGATAAAGCGGCCGGGGCGTGGCGTTGACCACCTATCCCCATTTAGCGCCAAGGCCAAAGAAAGAGTAGAGCTATGCCTCCACCTCCCCTCTGGGCCTTCACGGCCTGTTCGAGGGTGAACTTTACCTGTACCATTTACAAATAAAGTAATTAGGAAATCTTAGATGAACTTTAAAAATAAGATCAGATCAGATCTGGTGGTTTAAATCAGGTGAGTGAGTCATGGACTGTTTGTATGTACATACACGCAAATGCAATTGCACGCAGTGTTGTTACAGTAACATGACGTCATTTTTGTACCATAATTTTTAAAATCAAACATACGCAAATTATACATAGTCTTAGGGTAAGCCCTCTGTCCCCAGTAATGAAAAACTTGCTGCGCGCCTGTCTGTCCGCATTTTAGAACTCTAGATTCGCTGGTCAGATTTTCATGGAAGCTGGTGCTGGGGAGTTATAAATAAAATTTGTTAGCGAATAGAAGCGAAAAATGTTTCCAACGAATGTACACAAAAAAGAAACACGCTTTAACATACTTCCATACGTGCAGCGGCTTCGAGATTAACAAAAAAAGTGACGTTTATGCTGTCTAGAAACGACAATTTTTACGCTATGTGTAGTTTTCCTAAATTGTTGATCCTGTGGTGACACTGAGCCAGTCCACCGCCGATGTCAAAGCAATGATCGCGGCTTGCCCGCTTCACGGAATGAGGAAGTGAGATGATGAAGTGGAGGGACACTTCAGTGGACGCACGTGGAGCAGAGTGCGTGTATCCGTCTTGCACTTACCACGTGTGGTGGCGCAGTATTTCATAGGGGGCTAACTCTTTCCAGAGAGTCATTTCAGGGACACCGATAATGTCTGAATTCTTCCAGTAATTTCCGGCCATCCGTGGAACGCTGAAGTTCGCCACGGTGTTCACAACAACCAGACACTGACCCCAGTCTTCCTGCTGAACAAGGCAGTACACTCCGATGTACTGTTTCTCAGTCTGATGGCGCACAGTCCTCCTCAAGAAGCCACTGGTCTTACCAGCTAGTCTAGAAGCCCCCTCCATTCCGTGGAAGGCGAAGTTTCATTGCTGTGTCCACAAGAGCCCGCCACCTGTCCCTATCCTGGTCCTGGTGACTGCAGACAAAGTCTCAAAGAATCCGTTCAAGTCCGACGCCTTGTGTAATATTTCGTAACTTGTTGATTTTTAAGGTAAGGTATTGTGAACCCCCAGCCTAATTCCCAAGTTGGACGGCCACCCCTTACTGGCTGTCCGCGCTATCGCGGTTTCCCTTCGCACCTGTAAGCCGTCTGCTTCTTCCGCGACACGAGGCCTCGTCATGTCGTGGTGACAGGGACCGACTTAACACACGTTCGTCCATCGTCATGCGTTATAATACTGTTTTCCCCACTCTGCTTCACATGTTTTTACTCTCTAACCACATAGAAGAGCTGTCACTGCAAGCGCGACATTCAGTTACCACCGCTTGATGTACCCTGCAGGTACGTCCCAAAATGTTGCCATTTTTTAAACTGCACGTTGTCATAATATTACGCCTCTAAAGCCCAGTGGTTACTTTACGTACCGTCGGTTCAGCACTAAAAAATTCTGCGTACCTGGTGAAATGTGATGATTGTACATGACGTGCGATGTCACGGAAAAGGTATGTACCTGTTGATTTGAAAATTTAGGAGGAACTTCCCCGCGCACGAGTATATTGTGCTGCCATCTATTGTCATTTCAAATTAACAATGTACAAGGCGAATTTTTGAAAGTTGCTTTGGAATTTTTCGCCCAAAGAGTATAGATTCTGCACGAAAGCTTAGCACCGAAATTGTCGGGGGAGTAAGGAAGATGTACGAATCCCCTCACCATAAGACGCACGACTGCTGGTCGTAATTGGAATCGCGCACCTCCGTTACTGCACTGGTAGCTCGGTCGGTACACACAATCACGGTTTTATCGGCAGCGCCTTTTCTGCAAATACAGCTATTATAAGTAACACACGCCCTCCCCGTTGCAAAGAACATTTCTACTTAGGAGGAAAAATTGCTGTCTATTCTAAGGCCGCATTCCCACTACTGGTATATTCAACAAACCATAGTCACTTGTGGATATTTGTCAGGTCGTAGGAACGGTGCACTTGTGCAGATGTTGGGTGTTTGTCCGTCTTCGACTGTCGGTAAATGTGACACAAGTCAAACGAATCACCAGCGTTTGTTTACTTATCGAGGTAAGACTTGTTGTTGCGTTCCCACGACTCTTGTATGCTTGAAAATCAGACGAGTGTCCTGTAGGTGGACGAAGGGCTCACCCAAGGGGGGGGGGCTGCCGGGCTCCTTCCCGCCCAAACCACCCAGAAACGAAATTTAAAAAGCACAGATTTTGTAGATGTTATGATGTCAAACGTGTTACGTGATTTTGCCTTCAGTCAAAATCAGCCACTGAAATCGGCTGATGACCAGCACATTAGAATTTTGAAAAATAAATTAATAACATTAAAAAAAAAGATACGACACTGTTACTGAGTCACGGAACGTCTAGTTATATTCGTATGTATACAAATGCAGTTGCAGACAGCGTTATGTTGTGCTTACAGCATGGTTTTTGTAACATAATTTTTAAAATCAAATATAAATTATTTATAGCCTGAGGGTCAGCCCTCCCCCCCCAAATGAAGAATTCTGTGTTCGCACCTGACGTGGACAGTCACTATGATGGACTGCGTCGAGGCAACAAATGCACCATGTGTGGGAACAGTACGACAATTACGCATTTCGTTGTTTGCACGATGCACAATTACTGGGGCATATGTCAAATACACCAGTCGTGGGAAAACGGCTTCAGAATAATTAAAAAATTCATAACTGCACCGTGTGGACAGAACTCACAGACTCTTCAACTTAAAAAAGAATGGAGCACATGCAGTAACCACTGTTCTTTAAAGTGTTAACTTCGGACGGTGTTTGTTGACTGTAACTGAAGTCGCCACTGAGAAGCGTAAGGAGGCCCGGTCACTGACATGACATAAACACAATGGCCTTCCTTCTGTCTCCACCCACAGCTCGTTGTTTCAATTCCCGACTACTTAGCACTACGCACTTGTCGGCACTCACTGGAAATTTGCATAGCCAACCGTGAGAATCGGCCTCCTTGAGAGGCGCTCACAACAGCACGCAGCCGCCACTCGGCCGTACATTAATCGCAGGTTTATGAACTTTTTAAATCCCAGTGGTAAATATATACACCACCCACTGCGACATTAACCCCTATCACAGCCCAGTGGTTTCTTTACGTACCGCTGGGTTTAACATTACAGCATTACAGCAGGTTAAAGCATTAACTGGCTGGTTTTTATAACCGAGACGGAGTGTGTTTCCTGCGCGGTACGGACTGGATCTTTTAATATAATTCTACGTTTTGCCCACACAGTGTATTTATGTGTTTTGTGTGGATCTCAGAACAAACAGCGATTATTTTCCTATACAGCATTAACTGACTGGTTTTTATAAATGAGACGGAGTGTGTTTACTGCGCGGTACGGACTGAGTATATATAATTCTACGTTCTGCCCACACAGTGTGTTTATGTGTTTTGTGTGGATCTCAGAACAAACAGCGATTATTTTCCTATACAGCATTAACTGGCTGGTTTTTATAACCGAGACGGAGTGTGTTTACTGCGCGGTACGGACTGAATCTTTAAACAATTCTACGTTCTGCCCGCACAGTGTATTTATGTGTTTTGTGTGGATCTCAGAACAAACAGCGATTATTTCCCTATACAGCATTAACTGACTGGTTTTTATAACCGAGACGGAGTGTGTTTACTGCGCGGTACGGACTAGCTCCTCACATATAAAACAGATATGCTTCGTCTTTAAAGAGTTAAGAAACTCCGCATTTAGACCACGCAGTGTGTTTACGTTTCCTTGATTCTCAGAAGAAACAAGTATTATTTTGCTATACAGCGTTAAAATGTTTGCTGAATAAAGTAGAGGTGGAATGTGTTCTGTTTTGACGTAGGATATTTATCTTCAGCTGGAAGTCCGACTAATTTTGGCATCCCAACTGTTAGTGGCACTACATCACTAAATCCGTGGACTAACACTCACTTAAGAACACTGTGTATTGCTCTCAGCTGTCTACCTGAGAATATAAACACTAAACGTGCATAAATATAATGCTTGTTTGTTTGTCACATGAACGGAAGGCAATGCATTGTGTTTGATAACCGGATACAGAGGTCAGTTTTTGGAAACGGAAGACAGCAAGCGATAGGAGAGTGGGCAATACTGCACGCTGTTTATGTAATCAGATTGACGACAGCAGGATGGGCAGATAGCGTAGAGGACACCGAAGGTAGATCAGAAATGTTTGCGAAATATTGGTCTCATAATATGAATGGAAGAGACATCTTGGAAGACTTAGGAATAGATGGCAGGATGTTAATTTAATGATCTAGCACAAGGGCGGATAATGCCTAGCGAAGAAGCACGTAAAGGTGTTCTTTTGCGTGCTGTGATGAAGATCAGACCCAGTTACGGGAAGGAAGTTAGAAATGCATTTATATTCAATAGCGAACTTTGTTGAAATGAGACCGCACGGTAAGTTAGGGTAAGGTGGCAGTGCTCTGTCTTCATTTGAAGAGCAAAGTCACAAGGCACCTGATACAAGAAACTCTTTTAGAAATGAGTCGTATCAAGAATCCGAAATAATTTTGAATTACAGTAAATTACAGACCAGGAGGAAAAGAAACCCTAGGGGATTATTTGTTGTAAAGGTGGTAACAGGCTTTGGTCATAACCGGAACTCGAAAATCGCACTGATGAGTACTGCATTACATTCTGGAATTCCAGTGGTCCGAGTTACTAGGAAATATAAACTTTAAATGCAGCAAATAAAATACAAAAACACTCTTCATGTAAAAGTCATTCACTGTTCTTAATTCTACAAAATATTTTCTCTGAAAGACAGCTAAATGAAGTTCAAATCCGAATCAATGACGTAGTTTTATAAGACTGAAGCCTAGGACATTTCTGTTTTACTGGCCGAGGAGAAATTAAACGCAGTGAAAGGGGATGAGGAGAGTGACGTGTTAATTGCTGCTACAGACGTCTCCCCCCACCCCTTCTGCCCATTACGACCCCATTCCTTTGCTACCGCACTTCCGAGATGAGATGTGAATGCCAGAGAGGAATTCCTATAAACGAGATATCTTAAGCATAACCACTAATTCCAGACAGTCGTGTCGTATGACTACCTAAAACGCTGCAAGTCCTGCATTAAAGGTCTGAAGACACATTTAGCACAGGAGTTGAAAAATGGCGGCTGTTACTTCCCTGTGCCTGTCCGTAGTTAAAAAAACTTTGCAAATAGTATTCTGTATGACGTAGTACGCGGAGTTCAGCAAGGCGTTCTTTACCTTCTAAACGTCGTACAGTTTTGCGGTGCGCGTGTGAACGTAATTTCATTTACGTTAGTAAGAAAAGTATGGTCTTCCCTGCGCGGATTTTCACGAAAATCCCAACTGATCGAGAGATTTATTATACCGAATTTAATCAGACTCAGATAACAAACGTGGCAAGTATGGGCTCGCAATCATTTACGACCCTAAGTGACGTATGATCTTCACTGCGCGATTTCCATGAAAACCCAGAGTCACTCATTAAATTTTTGTGGAAATTTTCTGTACCCATTTTTTCAAATTTGGAAGAAAATTGTAGAAAATGTGGACAAAATTGCATATTCACCTGTAAGTAAAATATAAGTTTCCCTCTCGTAATTTTCACGAAACGCGTAGGCCTAATAGCGTATCGGCATGACGTCGAAACCTCCTGTACGGAGTTGCGCGTAAATCTACCAAAATAAGTGGAGATTATGCGCAAAACTTTATTTACGCCACAGAGAAAACTGTGGCCTTCACTGCCCGGATTTTCACAAACCCTTTATTTGTTCAACGACATAATATGGAAATCTATTTTATCGACTTGGCCGAAGTGAACACAGAGCTGCCGTGTCTATAACAACATTCACGTATTATTAACTCTCCTCATAAAACTATTAATAGCATGGAACGTGCTTTGTATTCCAGTGCTCGTTCACATTTATTATTCTGTTGTGAAGGCGACGTTATTTGCGTGCAGTTGGGCCTTACTGTGCCTTCAATATGAACAAGATCACATTAACAAAATTGGCACCAAGGTCATAATATGCGACTAAATTTCAGTGGTACAAAATACAAACACAGCAAAAACGATGACGGCACAAGGATCTTTCGAAACGTCGGGACATACTTGCCTAGCGGTACAACGTCACATCCCCGAAGACCTGAACCCACAGCAACACTGCTGTGAGCGCCCCATGTCTTGCAATTTGGGCCCCATTACGAAATAAAGTCAAACGTACAAACACAGACACTTCCATCCTCCGAAGCCGTAACCTGGGTTGAACAGGGCTGAAGAATTTAACTCGAGACGTAATTTGGAAACAAAAACGTAAATTTGATATGGAAGAAGTAAAGAATAATGGGAGAGAGTCTCAGTCTTCACTTCTGAATGTATTTTGTGGAAAGCACGCAGAAGAAAGGCGATACTTTGTATTTACCATTTTATGGAAAATGGCAAAAAGGGTACTAACTTAGCCCCTTTGGACACAGTGGTTGTTATATGTACCACGTGCTTCAATATTAATAAAATTCTGTATTTTTTACGCTGATTTTGTTTACGTGTTTCCTACGTCACGCCAAGCGCGCGTTTAATACAGCAGTTACAGATTAGTGTCTGGAATGGTGAAGATTATCTGTTATGGGGCAAGAACGGCCCTTTCGGTGCCACTTGTATCGGCTTCAGCTTTGGAAGTGTTTAACACTGATATAAGGCAAGCAATGTGTACAGCCAAAGCTTCGAAAAAAATACCTGTACTCAAAACGAGGGAAATATCGAATATCGCATGCCATTAACCGCTTATAAAGCCCAGTGGTTACTGTATGTACCGCCAGGTTTAACATTCACAAATTCTACGTTCTGCCCACACAGTGTGTTTATGTGTTTTGTGTGGATCTCGGAACAAACAGCGATTATTTCCCTATATAGCATTAACTGACTGGTTTTTATAACCGAGACGGAGTGTGTTTACTGCGCAGTACGGACTGAGTCTTTAAACAATTCTACGTTCTGCCCACACAGTGTGTTTATGTGTTTTGTGTGGATCTCAGAACAAACAGCGATTATTTCCCTATACAGCATTAACTGGCTGGTTTTTACAACCGAGACGGAGTGTGTTTACTGCGCGGTACGAGCTGAATCTTTATATAATTTAGGTGAATTAAGACACGAAATTTAGTAGCTATATTTTCCAGAAGGACGAGCAGGCACTGCTTGTACGTGACTTGTTTATTTCTCGTTAAGCACCCACACTTCACTCACGTATAGCAAAGTGGGTACTACTTGGAAGTTAAATTTTACCCTGTCGACGCCACCAAGGCACACATGTGGATGCATATTTATACTCGTACATAATGTTGGCACGAGGTGGATGTGAGTGGTCAGATTCATGCCCCGGCCGCTTTATCCTGTGGAAGAAGCTCCGATTCTCATTCAATATGTGGCCCGGTGGGTCGCAGAACCAGTCTCGACCATTTGCGGAACAGAAAAACGTCTTAAACCTGCCGCTATTCGAACCCCGGACCGTCCAGCCTGTAGCCTAGACACTATAGTGACTGAGGTATACGGGCTCCACAGAGCAAGGCCGGTACAGCCGTAGCTGTATGCAGCTTAACCCGTGTTTCTCTTCTAGCATGTCTTACTAAGACTCGTTTAACTTTCTCGCACATCGCCTAATGACAGTGCAGTTCAGCGTGGAAGTATTTGCTATAGCTGTAGCTTACATGACGTCCTAAGCAGGGGACATATTGGAACTGTCCAACAGAGGGGCCCTGATACTCTTACAGGTGATTTGCCCCAGAAAGCCACCCATCTAATTTAACTCGCAGAGTTTTCCACAACCTGCAGACAGTATCACAGGACAGATTTATTTACACGTGACAAGGGCTTCGATGTGTTTTTATCGAAGCAGATCGAGAATTCACAAACAAATGAGGGCCTAAATGATACGACTCAGTGCTGGTTGGCCACAAGAACTTTTATTACCCCTGTCCTTGCTCTTCACGACCCTGAAGAAGCAAGAAGACACAGGACACTGCGAGTCTGAAGACGATACGACGAAGCGACAATGAGATGGAAAGTCAAGCCGCCGCCAAGTCAATATTTATTCTTGGCTTCACAGATTCTACAGTGGCACAGCGTTCTGTTCCTTTCAGAATGCTGCATGCTGCGATTACACCTGCTCTACGTTTAGAACATCCCGCGGGTTTACGCTTGGCTCACTCTATAATACGTATCTACGTGTGCCTAAGCAACATAGGAACCAGCCAACCTTATAAGTAATGTACAAGTTTAGATTTACGTGGTCATAAGTGTTAATTTATCTCTGTTGTTTATTGAACGACGCTGTCAACAGCTCACGTTATATACCTTAGAAATAGGCTACATTCATAAATTATTATTTGGGAGCTTATTTGAAGGCCAGACATGCCCGTTGTCTGACCAATTACAGATATGTTTCTTGTTTCGAACAGTCGCACACAACTCGCATTTCAAGTCAAATTAAGCTGCGTGTTTGAGCTTGAATAACCCATCTTCACGCCTATAAATACACAATTAAAAAGAAAAACTGCAAACAGTTAACAAAACCGATATGTTTCTCTCTTCTGCCCAGTTCGGTACACATGCACCGCGCATCTCGTCTCTTTTATGTGTTCACTCGGACAATATCTGGTGAGTAGTACAGGTCGTGAAGCTCCTTACTGTGCAGTTTTCTCCAGTCTCGTCTTACTTCTTCCTTCTTAGCCCCAAATATCTTCCTCAGCACCCTATTCCCCAACTCGTTACGTCTCTTTGCTTCCTTAACGTCACAGATCCGTACAAAATCCTTGTAAACAGTATTTAAAAATTCAGTTTGAACGTCGCGTTGTCCGTGTCCATTACACGGAACAGGCAGGAAATATTCCTGCGTGTCGCACGCATAAGAAACACGTTAATGCACTGGGTGGGAAAAATGCAGACTTTTTAAATATTATCAGGCTGACGTTTCCTACAGCATGTAAACGAAGTAGTGCATCATCTTGTTACAGTAACAGTGAAATAATTACAAAGTACACGGAACACTTTAAATCCCAGTTGTCACTTTATGTACAACCAGACTGAACGTTACTCTCTGCTCCCAAAGAATATTCATACACTCTAAATGTATCTCAACATTAACAGCGACTATTCCCCTATACAGCATTAACTGACTGGTTTTTATAACCGAGACGGAGTGTGTTTACTGCGCGGTACGGATTGAATGTTTAACTACAATACAGGCTAGTTGTCTGCTATAAATTTTCAATGAATATAGATACACAAACAGTGTGCCTGAGTTACAAACGCATGACCCAATAAATCCCTCAACTTACATCTCTATAAAAGTCATATTATTGGATCCGGGTAATAAAAGAGAACGCATAAATTTGTATCGTATGCTCGTTCATGCAGCGCGGTAATTGGAATGCCTCAAATTCCCTTCTCTACCCGTATCGCACTCACACAGCCTTATTAAGTTTCCGCTGCGTTCCGGTTGGCAGCCATGGCTGGGCCTGCTTCGTTTTGTATTAAAGGATAGGACCTTTAGCAACATGGCGGTCATGGACACCGTGTTGACGCGACTGACTTGATTGGAGGAATTAGGTAGTTGGCAACAAGCACGTAGGCACTGTTCTTACAGAAGGACCGCGGAGATTTGCTTACATGCACTGCGCAGGCGCTATTGTGTTAGGATCATTCATGGCACTTTCATGGTCATCAGCATGGC
This sequence comes from Coptotermes formosanus, assembly GCA_013340265.1. NCBI lineage: Eukaryota > Metazoa > Arthropoda > Insecta > Blattodea > Rhinotermitidae > Coptotermes > Coptotermes formosanus. The sequence continues at coordinate 167,575 of BLKM01000837.1, read as the reverse complement.
CATGAAACATGTGGCTGTCAACCACAATTTCGTGTCACTTCTCAACAATAAACTGTGATTATTAAAAGAGTTTAAAAATGCCCACATTTCTGTCAAAGGCACAGAATATCTTATCATCACCATCATCATCATCCGTCAGGAGTTAGGCCTTAATAGACTTTTAAAAGGTTTTAACGACGGTGTATAATATAGAGTGGTGATGGATTTAAGGACTTTATCCATCGTCCGAAGAGTAGAGTATTGAAATCACAACGTTTCGGAAGCTGGCTCTGCTTCCGTCCGCAGGCGAATGGAGGGGGAGAAGAGAAGAACGCCTACTCTGTGGGGCCCCTTAGACAGAACTAGCCTCCAACACTGGACCTTCTCCCCCTCCATTCACCTGAGGACGGAAGCAGAGCCAGCTTCCGAAACGTCGTGATTTTAATATTTTAATATTTCACTCTTCAGACGATGGACAAAGTCCATAAACCCATCACCACTTAATAGACGTGTTTCGACCTCGTCTAATAGTGTCTTCGAAGGTCTTCCAAGTCGCCTTCCTCCGTTTGGTCTGTAATTCGCATTAGTTCTGGTCACCCTGCTGCTGTTCGTTCTTGTTACATGTTCTGAGATCCATACAAAGGGCACAAACACACTGTGTGGGCAGAACGTAGGATTCGTGAATGTTACATGTTGCTGCCAGTTTCGCTTGTAACTTCTTAGTTTCTCGTCAATTGGTTTTACTTTCAGCTCTTCAAAAATTTCTTCATTCCTTTCGTGGTCAAAAAGTGTCTGTCCTGCTGTTCTTCTAAAAATCTCATCTCAGCTGATGTCAGTCGGTTTTTATCCTTTTTGTCTGAGGGTCCAAATTTTACTTCCATGTAGAAGAATGTGGAGTGCCAGTGTGTTACTTGTCCTCGAGCTTAATTAACCATTTAAAGACGCAGCGTATCTGTTTTATATAAGGACTCAGTGCGTACCGCGCTGTAAACACTCTCCATTTCGGTTAAAAAAACCAGTCTCTTAATGTTTTATAAGGCAAAAGTTGCTGTTTGTTCTGAGATCCGTACAAAACACATAAACGCAATGTGGGCACCACGTAGAATTTTTTAATGTTAAACCAGGTTTTATGTAAAGTTACCGCTAGGCTTTAAAAGGTTAAATACCACGCTGGGGACAAGCAGGTGCGGCTCCACGCAACTTCAACATCTGAAATATATGGTTAGTAAACTGTTAGACTGAGGGTCCGGGCGCTTTTTCCTCGGCGAAAAAGCCATGAAACCAACTTGACAGGAAGCTGGTTGAGTCTTAACCTGGGGGAAAAGAAAAAACCTGCTGCCCTGTCGGGATAAGAAGTCATAGTGCAGTCAGCAAGATGGCTGAGCTGCCAAGGCTGTTCCTTCCTATGGAATCTTTTCATGCATTCAAGTCACTGGCGTATAAAAAGATGGAGATAATAGTATAAAAGTACACGGTGTTCTAAATTTAAATGATAAAATAAAAAGAAATAGACATAAAATGGTTTTACACACAGAGTAGATAAACAAGCATATCGCACAGGGAGACGGACGGTATATTTTACTAGAGGAAGATAAATTGGAAGACCAAGGAACAGATGATAAGAACAAATTTGTAGTTCGACAAGTTTCAGAGCCTACTAGACACCTAGTAACGAATGCTGTGCTGATAAGGTTTCCTAGAAGTTGAATGAATACATGCGCATTTCATATTAACATGTAAGTTGCAAAACCTTATTATGTATCTGTTCTGCCAAAATATAAATTTTCTTGTGTGTGTTAGGAAAAGGACTGTGCCACCTGCACCCCATCCTGCTATGGTGCATGTGCTGCTGCTGCTCCCTGCTGGGCACCTCAGTTAATAAACACGTGACTAGCTAACTGACTAAACAGAGAACCGTCCTTCCTGAGAAGCTAACAATTCCGCAGTTAGTCAAGAAATTCCCCGCACTTTGTGGAAGCCGCATGTTCGTCACCGTGTTCACAAGATTCCACCATGCGTCCACCTGTGCCCAATCAATGCAGTCCACACCCCCAACCTCGTTCTTGAAGATCTACTTCAATATTATTATCTCATCTACTCGTTGGTTTTCCAAGTTGCCTTCTTCCTTCCAAAATTACCTAAAAAATCGTAGTAATCGAGGGGTACTGCACTGTTTCGTATTCGGAATGTTCTGGGTTCGAATCTCGGCCCCGATACCGGGTATCCTGACTGACAGTCTTCGGGGATTTACTCAGTCACTCCAGGAAACTGTCGGAGTGCACCCTAAAGTTACTGTAACCATACCCCGATATCACTATAACCACACCGTCAAACTGCTGCTAAACACAGGATTTAAGTGTTCATAGCTCTATCGCTCTTGGGATTTTGTTGTTGGTAGCATTGCTTATAGAAATGTTGTCGGTTCCAGTTGGCGGGATTAGTTGTCAAGATGGCGTCTTACAACTCAGTTAATATATATAAACAGAAGGCTTCGTAGCTTTCAGCGAATTGAGAATTTCATGGCCATTTAGTAAAACTGCCTAAAGAAGCCTTTATGTTACGAAGCTACCTTCGCGTGTCCATAAAGCTTCGGCACTCGGTAAACTGCCTACTCAAATGTAACGTTAGCATTCCAGAGTGCGCCTACAGGAGACATAAATCTGGATGAAATGGCGCGCCATTAGCAGAACTTAGATTTCCTTTCTTTATGGTGGGATTACGAAATGTTCAACACTTAATGTAATAAAGGGCGGAAGTACCGGTGGACTTATATCTTTAAGAGGTACAGGGGGATGGAGGTAAAACTCCACAGATGCTCAGTCACGGCAAAGATCTATCCCTTTTGTAATACTTACACATTTTCTTCACAGGTGTTAATTCTAAAGTACAACGCTCCAAAGTCTAACATTAACATGAATTTTATATAAAGTCTAACATTAACATGTATTATATATAAAGATTCAGTCCGTACCGCGCAGTAAACAAACTCCATCTCGGTTATAAAAACCAGTCAGTTAATGCTGTATAGGGAAATAATCGCTGTTTGTTCTGAGATCCACATAAAACACATAAATACACTGTGTGGGCAGAACGTAGAATTGTTTAAAGACTCAGTCCGTACCGCGCAGTAAACATTCCGTCTCGGTTATAAAAACCAGCCAGTTAATGCTCTATAGGGAAATAATCGCTGTTTGTTCTGAGATCCACACAAAACACATAAATACACTGTGTGGGCAGAACGTAGAATTTGTGAATGTTAAACCTGGCGGTACGTACAGTAACCACTGGGCTTTGGAGGGTTAAGTGAAGGAGTCAAATGACACAGAAAAACTGAAATAGAGTCAACACGGCGTGCTATCCCCCAGGAGGGTTTTTCGACTGTGTCACCTCTGTGGGTACCTAAGGGTGTCAAGTAAGCGGGGCTTGTCGTTGGAGTCACACCCTGCGCTGCTGCAGCAGTTTAGCGGGGCTAGGCCTTCCGCGACTGGATTCATGTGGGTCAGGATAGGGACAAGTAGCGGGCTGTTGTGAACACGGTAATGAAACTTGGTGTTCCATAAAACGTGGTTCAATCATAGTTCAAAGAGGAGAATTCAGCACAACGTGACACTGTTCTTATGTAAGGATACATAGACCACACGCCATGTTGGTTATTCAGGATGTTTGGGGTTTAGTCATGGAGGCTATCGTCCTTAGATTTGTCTTTGTATAGTCGAGAAAGACTTGCCATTGTCGCAATGAAATAAACGTTTCTCGCAGCCTCTCCGTCCTTAAAAATTTAAAATATTGTGAAATTTCCATCGCTGTTTGTAGTGGCAAGGCTTATGGGGAAGGACAGCCGTTGGTGCCCTGTCACGGCAGTGGTGAAAGGTGCTGAACTGTGCGAAAAATACGTAATGAAACAAAATAGAAAAAGAGGATAAAAGATAAAAGTGAAAGTAATGATAAGCCACGGAGGAGTGCAGGAGGGTAGATCTGCCTTCGTGTGTGTTGGGTTAGGTTTGCTGGGGCCTTCCGTGGTAAAACAGATACGGAGAGAAGAAAATAAAAAACAAAAGAAGTGTAAGTGAAAGAGGTGAGTTACTGCTTTGTATCTTGTCGCTAACTAACTAACTAACTAACTAACTAACTAACTAACTAACTAACTAACTAACTAACTAACTAACTGACTGACTGACTGACTGACTGACTGACTGACTGATTGATTGACTGACTGATTGACTGACTAACTGACTAACTAACTAACTAACTAACTAACTAACTAACTGACTGACTGACTGACTGACTGATTGACTGACTGATTGACTGGCTGACTGACTGACTGACTGACTAACTAACTAACTAAATAACTAACTAACTAACTAACTAACTAACTAACTCCATGAAGCAGAGGACTTCTTGAGAAGCTAACAGTTTCTCAGCTAGTCAAGAAACTCCCCGCATTTTATGGAACCCGGAGGTTCATTACCGCATTCACAAGAGCCCGCCACCCGTTCCTATCCTGAGCCAGCTCAGTCCAGTCCATGCTCCATCCCACTTCTTGAAGATCCATTTTAATATTATACTCCCATCTATGCCTGGGTCTCCGAAGTGGTCGCCTTCACGCAGATCTCCCCACCAAAATCCTGTATGCACCTTTCTTTTCCCACATACGTGCTACATGCCCCGCCCATCTCATTCTTCTCGATTTGATTACCCGAATAATATTTGGTGATGAGTACAGGTCATTAAGTTCCTCGTTATGTAGTCTTCTCCACTGCCCTGTCGCCTCGTCCCTCTTAGGCCCAAATATCCTCCTCAGCACCCTATTGTCGAACACCCTCAGTGTTTGTTCCTCCCTCAGTGTGAGAGACCAAGTTTCACACCCATACGAAACAAAATCTTATTGCTAGTAATTTTCACTGCTGAATATTTTTGAATAGCAGAACGAAAATGACGATGTTTTATAAAAATGTCGTATTTTTTCAGGTATTTGTTTCTCGCTGCTTAACAATCAGAACCAAATTCCAACATTTTGTTCAGTAATTTCGGAAAAGCAGAAGAAACTTTTCCAAAATACAAATCACAGTTGGTACCAGTAGAGCCAGATTGCTCAGTGCTCAATCCACATCGATACCGAACATTTGCCCACAATTTCGTATGAACTAATTCATCGATAGCAATTGGCATTCAAAATACAGATCGGAGCCCGGGATAGCTCGGTCAGTGTAGGGGCTGGACAACGGGATTGATGATCCGGTGTTCGAATGCGCGCACGCTGAGACAGATTTTTCTTTCCTCCAAATCGTCCAGACCGGGTCTGGGGCCCATACAGCGTTTTTTCAATGCGTTTCGCAGTTCTTTCCCCCGGGGGGTACCGTGGCCAGGGCATGAAATTGACCACATCCCATCTACTGCCGAGGTTAAGAATGACTGGAGCTATATATCTACTCCCCCTATACGCCTTTATAGCTTCGACAGAGACAATTTTATTTGCACCTGCGAGATAAACAATTTCGATGTACGAAAAAGGAGAAAAACAGCTGTCGGTTGCTCTGCCGGTGTGTGCGAACTGTGCTTGTAACGGAGCCTGTGGCGCCACAATATCTGTGTGTTTTGGCGGAGCCCTGAGCGGTGTATTGGTTCCCGTTCGAGTGGGAATGTTCACCTTGCAGCCAGAGCAATTCAAGTCTCGCAATAAACACGCGCAGGAATTTTTGATACGCGAACAATTTTCACGTAGACCCTTGGCGTACTGAAAATTCCATAAGGAGACTTTCGACTGAAGACGACGAAAAATGTCATTAATAACTTGCAAAGATAGTTCAATATTCCTACACTGCAGTATATCGGACAGCATATGATTCCCGTGTGAGGAAGTAACAGGAGAATGGAGAAAAATTCTTAATGAGGAGCTCCATGATTTGTGGTGCTCACCAAATACTATTCGGGTAATCAAATCAAGGAGGGTAAAATGGGTAGGGCAGCGGAGAAATACGTCAGCGGTATGGTGAGGAAACCTGCAGAAAAAGATAATTTGGAAGACATAGGCGTAGAAGGGATGGCACAAGTAAAATTAATTTTAAAGGAACATGTTTGAAGTTTGTGGAGTGGATTAATTTCGCTCAGGATGGGGAAAAATGGATTGCATTAACTTTTTAAAGCCTAGCGGTTACTTTATGTACCGCCAGGTTAAACACTCACAAATTCTACGTTCTGCCCACACAGTGTGTTTATGTGTTTTGTGTGGATCTCGGAACAAACAGCGATTATTTCCCTATACAGCATTAACTGGCTGGTTTTTATAACCGAGACGGAGTGTGTTTACTGCGCGGTACGGACTGGGTCTTTAAACAATTCTACGTTCTACCCACACAGTGTATATATGTGTTTTGTGTGGATCTCAGAACAAACAGCGATTATTTCCCTATACAGCATTAACTGGCTGGTTTTTATAACCGAGAGGGAGAGTGTTTACTGCGCGGTACGTAATGGCTCTTTATATAAAACAGATTACGTCTCGCCCTTAAAGGTTTAATTTGGCTCAGGAGAGGCACAAGTGGCGGACTGCTGTGAGTACCGTAATGAACTGTGGAACCGAAAAATTCGGAGGACTAGACGCTTTCTAAGAAGGGCTCTGGGCTCTGGGCTGTGCAGTCAGCTGTTTATGGCTCCGCGTGTGTTATTTTCAGTTCTGAATTTCTCTACTCAGCCGTTATCCTCAGCACCCATTGTGCTGAGGATAACGGCTTAGGATGCCTGCTTCTTAATTGGGAGGTCGCGCGTGTGAAATGCTAACTAATGCTCCTGCCCTCCGGGTGTTTACACATAGCCGTGAAGGGTCTGATGAAAATCACGAAGACCTTCAATCGAATTTCTCATAACTACGTGGCTCGCCATGTAGCAGCAGCAGCAGCAGCAGCAGTAGTAGTAGTAGTAGTAGTAGTTGTTGTTGTTGTTGTTGCTGTTGTTGACAGCCTAGGTATTTCAGTAAGTATAGTGAGATTGGACGATCCGGGGTTCGAATCCCGCCAGGGTCTAGAGGTTCATCTATTCTCCGAAACGTCCATTGCAGCTGTGGGGCCCACCAAGCCCCTAACTGAAGAGGTACCTTTTGTCTTTTGCCGGCAGTGAAGTTACCGGGCCTTAAATTGACCGCTCTTCTATACTCATTGCCGTGATCAGAGACCAGGGCCGTATTTAAACGTGGGGTGGCCACCCCTGTGCTACCCGTGTTATACTGTATCGTGTGTAGCAGCAGTGTTTACAAGAAAAAAGTGTAAAACAGTCAACGTGAATTAATGATGATCATGTGGATGAGGATGATAATTGTCATTATTTTTTCTTGTGGTTTCCATTATTTACAAACGTGTTTGTTTTTAGCAAGCCGCTAAGCTGTAGCCTGTCCAGTTTATACGTAAATCCGGCCCTGGTGGAACTTCACTGCCACTCGCCTTAATGGCGTGCACAGGGACAACTCTGTTGGAAATAACTCCAACAGAGTGCTTCTTGAGAAGCTAACAGTTTCTCAGCTAGTCAAGAAATTCCCCGCATTTTATGGAACCCAAAGGTTCATTACCTCATTTACTAGAGACCGCTACCTGTCCCTACCCTAAGCCAGCTCAGTCCAGTCCATGCCCCATCCTACTTCTTGAATATCCATTTTAATATTATCCTCCCATCTACGCCTGGGTCTCCCAAGTGGTTCCTTCCCTCAGGTCTCCCGACCAAAATCCTGTATGCACCTCGACAGTATTATTATTATTATTATTATTATTATAGTTATTATTATGGCGTTTTTCTTTTATGTGTTTGTGTACTGATACGTCAGCCTCATGCCGTCAGTACCACTCAACCGATGCATCATATTCACGTAACACCGACGCTGTATAACCTTAGCAAACGACAGCGTCGTTAAACATCACATAAAACCCCCATCGCACTCTGCCTCGGATGAAATACAACCCGCGTGCGAGATCTGAAGCACTTTGCGTGTTTACTCGGCATATGATCTAACTTCCGGTGGACAAGACACTTGCTTTAAGTGACCCTGATGACTGGCTAGTTAGTTTCGGGAATCGATCTTCTGTCCGGCGACAAGAGGAGCCGCACTGTCCGTCAGCGGACATCTGATGCGTCGCCTCGTCGCACAACCGTTGCGCGCCATGCGGATCGCATTGCTCGTTCATCACGGTCCAGCGCTGAAGCAGTTCAGCGACGTCGCCGCAGAAGCCACGCGAGGCGCGACAAAACGAGCGGTGCCAGACAGTCAGGCGGTCAGTAGCGCTACAGTGGCATCGCAGGCAGCACGCATCGGGCGGCAGTGCTAGCTACGTGTATGGAGACGGCCGGCGGCGAGTTCTAACAACACGCACAGCCCCTTGTAAGCGAGTGCCGCAGCTGGGGGCGACTCACAGCTTTACCACTGACGTTTCGAAAGTTAGTTAATCAATTACTGAATAAGTTTGCCCCGTAAAAGGGTGTACAAATCTTCGCATGTTAGGGTGTAGGCTATAAACATTAGCAGCAACACGTGTAATTAGTGGCCAGAAAACGTTAAAAAGAACGCTGGTGTTTCGCTGAAAAAAAATGCGAAAAATACCATGTTAAGAGTTGTAGCATCTCGATACTACATTTTTATGTTTCTATTCTAATTTCAAACCAATTATGATATATATAACAATTTTTGGAAAACAAATCCTTTAATATTATTTAAATTCTGAGGTTCACTTGCTTAGTTCTGTGAAAAAGGTAGCACAGTCTGTAGGAGAAACCGTCAATCATGGCGCTGTGACACGCAGCCTATACAATATGTTCAGTACAATGCAGACGAGGCAAACACGCATATGTGTGATACAGTGTAGATACGTAAGACTTAATGCTGCTTTAAGGAGAAATTAAAAAAAAAGACTTCATTACGTATAAATTAACAAAAAAGCAAATGAGTAATGAAGTAGAGATAAGTGTTAAAACAATATCAGCTCCAGTACTTTATCTATGGTGTGCCTACTCTCTATTCCCATTATCACAGGGTACTGACCGCCATAGAATCAAGCCTTACGTATCCAACACTGCTTCGTCCTGCAGAATCTACCGATTTTAACAAAGCCTTAGTAATGAGCGCTGGAACATATTCTACTGACGTCACACTTTTAGGAACGTTTATTCGTTGCTGAGTAACAGAGAACAGTAGCAGATTTTAAATTTATGACGTATTCACCGAAACACTGTGCTGACGGTGTATTGTTTATGAGGAGGTCTAAAGTACGCGATTTGTCTCTAACATCCTCACCGATGGTAATCGACGCCATGGAGCTGTCTCGTAGAAATGTCGGGCGACACGCAGGGGAACAAAAGCTGCAATGGTCTTGCTCCTTTCTGAAATACGTACGTATGTAGCTTGCTTCTTGTCAAGTGACCCATCTGAAAGGTTAACTGGGCTGGATCGCTCCACCGGCGGTTTATTAGTTCCTCCTTTCACGACGCAAATGTATTTAATGAACGATAAACATGTAATGATGGGTCGTGGATGTTAAAGAGGGTTTATTCTGCATATAATCTGTTTCAAAAGATTTTCACAGAATCAGCAAAGAGAGAATTTAAACTACATTGATTGTGTATGGAAGGTGAGAAGGGTAATGCCAGACAATACGTAACTAGACATTTCAATTGGAAGTAACTTTTCACTGCCAGTTTAAAAAGGTGTGAATAATGAATAAACAATTACGCGAAAAGTTTCAACTTTGGACAGGTTCTGAAGAACCAAAAACTTATCAAATGGCTTATATACGGGAATAAATTTCCGGTGAAAAAAAATGAATGGAGCCTTGCGAGAGAGAAGCGGGTTGCAGATACCAATAAGTTGCGGGAGCCCGTAATATTAAGGCGACGATCGTGCTGGAATGGAGTTGGCATTGTTCCGCGCGCCACAGCAAGAACAGGAATGTGGAGGGGCGGTCCTGCACAACAGTCCTGCAGAGGAGACCGTCACCAGCGCCACAGCCACCATGACTTCCTGTCCTCAGCAGCAGAACCTGGTACTGGATGACGGATACGGATCATCAAACAGTTCTCCGCATAGCTCAGGTACTGTGCAAATTTGTGGGCTGTCTCTAATGTGCATGCGACTGTCATGGGCTGCATAATGTCAAATGTGAACAGCGGAGCGGCACCGTAACCGGAAAATAACGTCTTAAGTAAGTATCGGGCACTGAACCCTGACTCGCATAAAAATAATTTTCATAGGAAAGAAAAAATAAATTCTGATGTGCTGATTCCAAATTCGGGCACAAAACTTTTGCATAGAAGAAAATTAACTAAGTAACCAACCAACTACATGGAGCACAGTCTTTTCGAGAAGCTAACAGTTCCTCAGCTAGTCAAGAAATTCCCCACAATTTATGAAACCTGAAAGTTCATTACTGTGTTAGAAGGGCCCGCCACTTGTCCCTATGCTGAGCCAGATCAATCCAGTCCACACTTCCCCGTCTTATTTCTTGAAGATCCATTTTAATATTATCTTCTCATTTATGCTTAACTCTTCTAAGTGGCCTCGTTCCCTCAGGTTTCCTCACCAAAGCCTATATGGACCTCTCCTGTCCCCCATACGTGCCACATGCCCCGCCCATCTCATTATTCTTGATTTGATCACCCGAATAATATTTAGTGCAGAGCAGAAATCGAGATGCTGCTCTTCTTACAATGGTCTCCACGCCCCACTTACACCTTCCCACTTATTTCCTACTACAGTATTTACCTGTTTAAGTGTCACATATTGTGTGGTGTTGTCGTGTTTAAGTGTGTCGTGTCGTGCAATGTTGCCATGTTTGTCATACACTGTGCAGTGTCTTCACGTTTAAGAAGTAAGCCTGTTGAGGTACGTGACAACATCATAGTGTAAGTGTATTTATACTCATAGTTTCAATGCTGGACTTTAATATAAACAAAATAGTACAACAAATTCGACGCTTCACTTGAGAAGACGTCAGTACAAATAATTAATCTGCGTAATATTTATGCAAGGGCAAACAAACCTTGCTTTGGAAACACAAAGATATTAATATCAGTTGAAAATTAAATACAGAAGGATGGGACTTGCTGCTGCTGTAACGTACAGCATGCTGTGTGTTGCTGTTGTAACAGAACATGCCGTGTGTTGCTGCTGTAACTTACAGCATGCTGTGTGTTGCTGTTGTAACAGAACATGCCGCGTGTTGCTGCTGTAACATACAGCATGCTGTGTGTTGCTGTTGTAACATACAGCATGCTGTGTGTTGCTGCTCTAACATACAGCATGCTGTGTGAACAGCGGATTTGATAAGTATTTAATAAATTCCAAGTAAAGAAATGAATCCTTTTTAATGCCACTTTTAAATATACCAATGATTTATGTAAAAAGAGTGCGAAGTGTTATAAAATAGTAAACAAAAATTTAACCATAATTCGTTACAACATTTAAGCTACAATAGGACGAATTTGAATAAATTTATAAAATTGTTTTATGGTTTAAGGATGGGACAACATTCCGTGCAATGGCAGTTGTAACTATATACAGATAGCGTCTTTACATATTTTTGAAAGTCCGTTGGTGATATCGTCCGGTCAAAAGTGTACTAGTTTTATAAAAAGCAAAATTTATTGTTCTTGTAATGACAATAGCTGCGTTAGACTGCGTTCTCTGTTACAACAGCAATTTACGAAACGCAGTGGAATACCGTCCATTGACACTGGATGGCCGATGTGTTTCTGCAGCGCTGCAAAAATTTCTTAACGTAGGTGCAGGTAGAAAAGTCGCCTTAAGAAGCTTATAGTTGCTTACCTGGTCAATAAATTCCCTATATTTTACGGAACCCGCAATTGCATTACCGTATTTACAAGAGCCCGAGACTTTTCCAAATCCTAAGCCAGATTAATCCACTCACCTCCCTTCCATTATATTTATTACCGTCCATTTTAATAATATTCTCCCACCTACACCTGGGTATTGCAAGTGGTTCCTTAGTTAGTATTAAAATATCTTCAGGTCTCTCGCGTTTAAATGCATTTCAGTGTGGATTCGGATACTTTATTTCGTTCTTGAAATTGGCGAGGTTACAAATTTAACTGCCTCTCGAATATTACCGCGTTTGCAATGCCTGTCTTGGTGTCAGTGGAGCACACAAATGATACTGCACACTTCTGCGCTGTGTCATTGCTGTAAGAATGCAAGTAGTGTAATCTGTGACGTAATGTTACAAACTTTACAAAGTTTTTTTTTCAAAATATCACATGAATTTTTTAACTCGCAAGAAAATACGACCTTCCCTGCGGCGATTTTCACAAAATTCCCAAATGGTCAACAGCATTTTGTGTACATTTCTTATACCGAATTCCACCTAAATAGGACAACAAATGTGGGAAGTAGGGCTACAAATGGATCAGCATCGTTAAGTAAGGTCTGATACGCACGGTGTCTATTGTCACCAAAACTATCATCACGTAATTAGTGCTTACAGAGAACTACTCTACAGAACCTTCTAAAATAGGACGGATATGTCAGCAAATAGGGCAGGATTGCCTTCACGCCTTTAATTCAAGTATACCTCCAAGCAAATTTTCACGAAACTCTCGCTGACGGGACAAATTACTGTAAAGAAGCCTTACATAGAATTTCATGAATATTCGACAAACCGGACGGACGGACAAGATGTCCACAAAAAATGTTGTTCATTCACTTCCTAAACAACACCTAAAATTGAGGCGCACATTTTTGGCAGATCAGCAACACGCTGCACAAGTCCTTCATCTCGCACACACGCAGCAGCGGGAGCGGGTGGGGGGGGGGGGGGAGACTGGGGGAGGGGGGCAGACCTTCATTTACATATTGAATATGTGGGAAGATTTTCGAGAGACCCAGCGTCTAATATATCCGAGATGGAATTTCATTTTTAAGGTCGGAAGAGAGGCAGAAAAGGAAGAGAGATGATCAAAAACATGTCTCCAGGGCCGTGACTCCTCATTTCATGTCGTAAGAAACATTTTAAAAGCTGTATTACGCCGAATCGCATTTCTTTTACAAATTATGTGCGAACTGCAAACCGTCCTTTCAAACTTGCCACCCTAATGAAATTTTAGCAGCTTAGTGACAATACACAGAAAACCCTATGGCTGTTTAAACCTTTAAAGTCTAAGTGATAACACTTCTCCATACAACTCTCCCCCATGTCCAAAAAATCATTGCGTTTTTTAGGCTAAAAGGCTTAGCCCGTCGGTCCTTTAGCAAGAGCAACGTGTAGATGATGGTGAGTATGGAACACTGGCAGAATGACACTGACAGGGAAGACCCAAGTACTAGAAACAGAGCTGTTCCAGTGCCACTTTGTCCACCACATGTCTCACATGGATTGACCCACCATCGAACCCGGGCTTCCTGGGTGAGAGATGGGTGACTAACCACCTGCGCCACGGCGCGGCATTTACAAGCTAAGAAAACATGAAATAGGTTTAAGGACTCAGTTATTAAAGCTCTGTAAACACACGGCGCCGCAGTTATAAAAACCAATTATTTTACATTGTGTGGGAAAATAACCGCTCTTTGTCCTGAGATCCACACAAAACACATAAATACACTGTGTGGGCAGAACGTAGAATTATATTTAAAGACTCAGTCCGTACCGCGCAGTAAACACACTCCGTCTCGGTTATAAAAACCAGTCAGTTAATGCTGTACAGGGAAATAATCGCTGTTTGTTCTGAGATCCACACAAAACACATAAACACACTGTGTGGGCAGAACGTAGAATTGTCGAATGTAAAATTTGGTGTACGAAGTTATGACTGGGCTTTGAAGGATTTAAATGAAAGCTGAAATATTTCTGCTTAGAAACGATATATCTACGTTAAACTACTTGTGTGTGCAGCTTAAGGTGGTGTATTCAAATAAAACGATTTTAACTTACAGCCGCAATTATTTATGAAGTGAAAGGACTCGAAAACAAATTAGCTTCGTTATTTGACTTTCGTTTTGCACTCATATATATCTGGCTGTTTTTGAATAAGACGTAGTTCTCAAAATAACTCGACAGGTTCATGTCAGCCTTTCTGGGTTTTAGCACAGTGGTTTGTGCTTACACCTGAACTTTTAACCTTCCAAAGCCATGTGGTAGACATGTGTACCATTTCTAGTATAAATAACAATTCCGAAATTTGCCCACACAATGTCCAGTATGTCTCGTGTTATTCTAACGACAGACAAAAATTATTTACATAAACAACATAACTGGCTGGTCTTTTAAAGAGACGCGCTCTCTGTCTGTAATATTTACATAATTTGGATTAATTTCCGCCTTCAGATGTTTAATTAGAAACATTTTCTCTCTGTTCTCAGAGTTTATGTGTTTAATATGATTTTCAGAAGACAGCTGCAGGTGATCCTCTAAACAGTTTTACCTATTAATGTTTATGGAGCAGTGTTTTCTGCGAGGTAAGTGCTTACTCTTTAAAATTTGTTTAGACTTTTATTAAGCTTTCTTCAGGTGCAGCTTCAAGCCGAAACGTCGGAGACTGCTCCTGTCAAGATGGTCCGACCTGAAACGCGCGAGTTCCTTTCGCATACGCGCCGCCTGTTGTAGCGCACTGCACAGTGATCTGGTATTTCTGCCTGTGTCAGCGCAGATCCTTCCTTTCTTCGCACTCCCTATCATGTTTGCTTGTCCCTGATGTACGCATTCTTCCCGCGTTTACATTGCGAATGCTGCGTCACGCGAAACAGAGCTGATGCACGGGCCAGCTTTTTACATCAGCGGTCCTCCTTCACCAACCGCTTGCGGCATAGCAGTAGTCTGTTCTGACGACACAGGGCAACAAAGTCTGTGTTCTTGTTGTGTACACGTAGCCTTCTTTCTCAAAGAGAGACGTCACGTGCTCGTTGGTCTCAGTGACAATTTTCCTGAACACCTTGTTTTCACGGAGTAAAATATCTGTACTTTTATACTAATTAACCCTTCAAAGCCCGGTGGTTGCTGTATGAACCGCCGGGTTTAACATTCACAAATTCTACGTTCTGCCCACACAGTGTATTTATGTGTTTTGTGTGGATCTCAGAACAAACAGCGATTATTTCCCTATACAGTATTAACTGATTGGTTTTTGTAACCGAGACGGAGTGTGTTTACTGCG